>CM035429.1:51630093-51635093 GCA_020310875.1 Ceratopteris richardii
TCGATCGGTACCTTCAACATCGGCCAATAATATTGATCCAGCAGATGTTGACTTTGTAGTGCCAGTAATTCAGGTACAGTACGACCAGAGGCGATTTGACGAAGTGTTGTTGGATGGGGGATCAGGGGTAAATATATTACTTGAGCATATTTTTATACAAATGGGAAGAGGGGCATTGGCTCCAGCACCTTTTCAAGTCAAAATGGCGGATCAAACTCGAGTTCAGCCGGTTGGCATTCTGAAGCAGAAACAGATTATCATTTTAGGAATGTCATTTATGGTAAATTTTGTTGTCATTAGGATGTCTGAGTCAGCATATCCATATGAAATGTTGTTAGGGAGACCTTGGTTTAGGATTGCTAAAGTCAAGCAGGATTGGGGTCTGAATGTGGTAATGATCACAAAGGGTAAAAAGCAAGTGACAATTCCTATGCGAGGAAGAAGAAATATGTCAGTACAGGAGAAACCACTCATGGCTCAGACAATTAACTTAGCGGACGAGATAGAAGATGATGAAGAGGAAAAATTTTTGCAAGCAAATCCAACGGTAGTACCGGTATTAGAAGTTGATGTGGCAGGGGTATTAAGTAAGGATAATCCGATTGTGCAGAACATAGATGGGCCAATTCTGGGTGAACAGGTTGAAGGTGCACAAATACAAAAGATGTTCGAACAAAGTATGGAAACTCAAGTACAACAACGGTTGGAACAACAGGAGAAAGAAGTGATAACTTTGGCTGAACGGATCTATGATAAGAAGTATGCAGGTTCTACACGGGTAAAGGAGGAGCTTCAAGAGGTTAATTTAGGGACAAAAGTTGAACCAAAGATGGTGCGGATTGGTAAAACATTGGAAGGAAAGTTTAGGGAGGATCTCATTTGCTTACTAAAAGAGTATGTAGCTATGTTTGCTTTGGATTACTCTCAAGTGAAAGGTATAGACCCTGATTTGGATCAACATCGGATTAATTTGAAGACGGATGCAGTACCCGTAGCGCAGCAAAGATATAGAATGAATCCTAACTTTGCTAAACAGGTGAAGGAAGAAATTGATAAACTATTGGCAGTTGGATTTATCAAACCTGTGAATTAGGTGACTTGGCTATCTCCTATTATAGTGGTCCGGAAAAAGAATGGGAAGCTCAGAATTTGTGTCGATTATAGAAAGTTAAATGTGGCAACGGTTACAGATCCGTTTCCTATGCCGTTTTGTGACGCAGTGTTGGACGCAGTAGCAGGGCATGAAATGTATAGTTTCTTGGATGGATTTTCAGGGTATAATCAGATTAGTGTGGCTGAGGAGGGTCAGCATAAAACAACATTTATTACTGAATTTGGTGCTTATGTGTTTACAGTCATGAGTTTTGGATTGAAGAATGGACCACCATCATTTAATTACGTGGCGCACAAAGTGTTTGAACCGTATCTACAGGATTTTATGCAGGTGTTTGTAGATGATTTCTCGATCTTTGGTAAGAAGGTACAGCATATGCTACGCACCTGAAATCATGTTTTGACAGATGTCGGCAGTTTAGGATGGTGTTGAATCCGTTTAAAAGTGTTATTGCAGTCAGAGGTGGTATTTTATTGGGCCATGTCATTTCGCAAGAAGGGATGGCTATTGATGTTAAGAAGATTGAAGCTATTAGCACAGTAATGCGGTTTGTTGGTCAGATTAAGTGGCATGCTAGATATTTACGATATTTAGCAAATATCTCTCTACCACTTACGCACTTGACCAAAAAGGATGTTCCATTTGTATGGGCATATGCTCAAGAGAAAGCATTTCAATTGTTAAAGAAGATGGTGTCGGTAGCACCAATTTTGCAACCACCTGATTGGTCATTGCCATTTCACATATTTGTTGATGCATCAGATATGGCTGTAGGAGTAGTTTTGATGCAGGAGAAAGAGAAAGGATGGTATAGACCCGTCTATTATGCTAGTAGAGTATTGTGTGCGACTGAAAGGAACTGCCCGATGACGGAAAGGGAAGCTTTGGCAATGGTATATGCTCTTAACAAGTTTCGACATTATTTGTTGGGCAATAAGGTTGTTTTTCATGTGGATCATCAGGCTTTGGTCTATTTAATTAAGAAACCCTTATTAACAGGACGATTAGCCAGGTGGAAGATTACTTTGGTAGATTGGATTCAGGAGAAGCACCTACAGGTGTAATTGATGAATTTCCGGATGTTGAGTTGTTTAATGCACAAGTGGTGGAAGCAGATTCTTGGTATGACCAATTATTAGTTTTTTTTTAACTGATGGTTCATTACCATAATACTTTACACCTGATCAAAGGAAGAAGTTTGCACTTAAAAGTAGGCCGTATTTGGTTATAGCTGGGGCATTATACAAAAAAGGGGTGGATCAGGTCATAAGGAGGTGTGTACCAGAATTTGAACAACCAGCTGTGTTACAGGAAGCAAATTCAGGTTTAGCAGGAGGTCATTTGTCAGGGGATATTACAGGGAAGAAAGTTTTACAAGCTGGGTTATGGTGGCCGACTGTTTTAAAGGATGCGCATTAGTATGCTAAAGGATGTATGATTTGTCAAAAGTTGGGTCAACCTAATAATTCAGATCGGATGCCTGATCATCCAGTTTTACAATTGGATCCCTTCCAAAAATGGTGCATGGATTTTGTGGGGCCCATTAAACCTACTACTCAGTGGGGAAGTAGATATATACTTGTAGCAAAAGACTATTGTACGAAATGGGTGGAAGCAGTGGCATTGAAGGATAATAAGGCAGCAAGTGTGGCGAAATTTCTTTATCATAATATTATGACCAGGTTTGGGTGTCCGATTGAGTTGGTAAGTGATAGAGGTACTCATTTCCTTAATGAGGTGATTTCAAAGTTAACAAGAATTCATTTAATCATGCATAAAAAGACTATAGCATATCATCCACAAGCAAATGGTCAAGCGGAAAGTACGAATAAAACCTTAATGCGTATTCTTAAAAAGCTAGTGCATGACAATCTGAAAAATTGGGATTTGTTACTTGACTCAGCTGTGTGGTCATTCAGAACAGCATTTAAAGTGACAACAGGAATGACACCATTCTGATTGATATATGGTTTGGAGGCAGTAGTACCTATGGAATTTGTAGTTCCAAGTTTGCGAATTACAACAACACGGAGCAAATACCTTCTTCAGATGGAGGAGGATCTTTTGGTAAGTGCATATATTACCGAGGTAATTCAAAGGCGGAGACAAGCTCGGGTGAATCAGAATGTGAAGTTTAAGTTATTTAAAGAAAGAGATTGGGTGATGGTGTATAATTCTAAGCTCGGACCTCATCCAGGAAAGCTTACATTGAGATACAAAGGCCCATATCAGATTGTGCAGGATTTAGGACAAGGAACTTTTAGAGTGGCAGATGTGTTTGGCACAAGGATGGACAAACCAATCAATGGATTTAGGCTGAAACTATTTCAGGGGAAGCCGCCACATTTGGATTGGTTATCTTCTAATGTTGTGCAAGTGATCCATCATCCTGAAAATCAAATCAACAACGTTTGTGATCATCGTAGTAAGAAGGCTTATTTCTCTGCATTTTCATCCCTGGTGAAATGTTTTCTTGATTCTTGTTGGTCCAAAATTACATTAAGTACTTTCTTACGATTACAATGGGTTCCATGTCCAAAGCTGCAGTATAACATTTTGCTAAGGGTTATTCCACAGCCAAAAATTGACAAGGAGGTATTACTGGATCGGATTGTAGATTCAAAGGGATATTCCGAGGGAGCAAGTAATGAAGTTTCAGAGACAGGTACAACAAGGGTTGCAAGTGGTCAAAGATACGACGAACAGGTGTATCGGGGGGAACATGAATAGAAAGATAGTGCTTTGCCAGATATTATCTTGCAAAGTAAGGTTAGTTGGAATGTTGTGGTGGGAAGGTTGTGCACCAGAAAAGGGAGTATTAATGAATTTAAATATCAGTTTGGTATTCTTGAGGTGCGCATTAGTTTTAATGATTATCAAGGCACGCGTAAAAGATGTTTTAGGCGTGTTAGGGTAATGTGGGGAAACAGGCTGCTAATGATTTTTAAAGTGACCCATACTAAAATATTATTGAATGGCATGAACTGGTTTGTGAGTAAGTACGTCAAACATTTTCGTCAATGGCAAGTAGAACATTCGCACTCGCGGAACTTGTGTTCTCAGTCCTATTTTATGGCCCCAAAAGTAACATCTCTTCCTGTGTCTACTGTGTTGGTACCTGAACCAGAAGTCATGCGGGGACGTACGAGAAAGAGAGAAGCTGTGTTGCGCAAAGAAGAAACCACAACTGAGGAAAGTGACGAGGAGGAGATATCGACACCATCAGTGACTACCAAATTTGTGCAAACTCTCATGGAACCATTTACATACTTCAAGGTGGAAATTGATACAAAGTCCACCACAAATGAGAATTGGCTCCGTAAGATCGGTTTATTTCAATTTGCTACTTTGCCATGGGCGAGATGGCGATGCAACTACTATGCAAAGAGTCAGCTGGAGATCATCCGAAAAACGAAAGGTCAGCTTGCATTACAGGTAAAATTTTCACCTGAACTAGTTGCAGAAATATTTAAGTTACCTATTTACAACGATGTAGTCATTCCAAAGTGTTCTGAGGACGTCTTGAAGAAAGACTTTCGGTCCAGGGAAGGGGGACGACAGTATTACATGATGAAGAGTGCAGGTTATGTTCGACGAGAGCAGTTAAAATGGTACTTGGAGAGATTGTGTTTCATCATCAAATATGATTACATGTCCAAAGAAGATTTTGCACCTTTGGCTTATGCAGAGGAAAGTGGACAGGTCAGTTGGGCTCATTGGTTGCATGATCACATGCACAATGAGATATTTGTAGGGGATAGATGTAAAACGCAATCGAATAGTAGGATGTCAGCATATTTGGCGGTATTGTTCGAGTTTGTGGAGCTGGTGGACAGTCAGAAGTTGTCATGGCCAAAGGAGATAAACATTCATAGTGACGAGCTGA
>CM035429.1:51647593-51775093 GCA_020310875.1 Ceratopteris richardii
CAATCAATCAATTCTTTGCATTAGATTATAGTCACTAGCCATGGATAATATCAATGGTAAAGTTTGCATATTGGCTATGTACGATAAGTTGGATGGTTCCAACTATCCACCATGTTCACATATGTTGTTCCATGTATTGGTAGTAAAAAGCTTATGAACCATTGTGAGAACTATCAAAATATGCCATATGCAATTACAAATAACATAAATATAGATGATATAGGTAGTATTTAGGATGTTATGGATTCTCATTTTTTTGCAGTTCCTATTCTAAGTGCACCATTAGCACCCCCATTCATTGTTGAGCAACTTTGATGGGATGGTAGAGATGCATAAGTAGATTCTTTGATTGCTTTATCTATTTAGCATGCCATTATTAGACACATTTTCTCATAACAAAAAAAATATATAGTAATAAGAGAAACATTTTGAATATTCCCTTGAATCGTTGAAAAAATCAATTGTTTTTTATATTAAAGAAGTTCTTTGTATCAATATATATAGTTAAAAAAAATGACTTGAACATATGTTAACAAATAAAATTTATGAATATCAAAATAGATATAAGATTTTGTAATTTCACAATGTGGTATATGAAACTTATTGTAGGAGTTCCTTCCTAAAAATCTTTGTCAAATGAAGACTCAAAAAAGTGTGTGTAACTCACCTCCCATCCTTTATATTCATTTGTACCCAAAATGGATAGTGATATGAAATGCTCTACTGTCAACATGTGGCGATCATGCAACACTCATCCCCACCACCCATTAGATATGTTAGGATATTCTTCAAGCTAGGGACCTTGGCTAGACTTAGCCCTTCTCCCACACACACATAAGATGGTCTCTATAGATTGATGTTTAATCTTTCTCCCCCTTCAAAAGATCATTGTCCTCATTGAACACCGAGGGAAAGTACTTGCAAACTAGTGCTCTGATTCCCAAGTAGAATCTTTAAGTGGTAATCCTCTCTAGAATACTAGGTGCTCTTGGATATCATCAACTCTTTATGTGTCCTATCTATATAATATCCTATCTAGAGAATGATCCTTGTTGCCATTTTCTTGCCAAAAAATGATACCCTCTATTAGATTAATCTCCCTAGAAAAAGTTTATTGACATGAGATAATGGATGGATTGTACAGTTGGGAGGAATCTCTAATCGATATGCAAAATCATTAATCTTTTTAAATATCTTCCAAGGTCCACAAAACCTTGGGGAAGTCTCAATGCACTTCCTTGTGGATAATGAAGTTGAACTTGTTGGCACTTGAAGGAAAACTCTATCTCCTCCTTCAAAAAATCTAGGAGATCTCTTCTTGCCAGCATATTCTTTATCCCTATCCTTATTGAATCTTGTTTAATGCTCAAAATTGTGTAGCACTAGGATATTTCTTTGGCATTCCTATGATATTAGGAGTAGGATTCATGCCATAATTCATCTCAAAAGGAGACATACCAATCACCTTATGAGGTCTAATTTTATATGCAAACTCTACTAATGGAAAATAACTATTCCAATCTATTTGCCTCTCTAACACACATGTCCTCAACATCACATCTAATATATAATTGACCCTCTTGATCTAACGATATGTCTTTGGATGGTTAACACCACATTTTTAATGACACTAAGGTTTCCATAGAGAAACTTCCAAAAATATCCTATAAATCTAACACTCTTATTTGAAAATATGGTTGTCAATAACCCATGCAATCTTAAGACATGTTGGATAAATAGCTTTGCTATTCATCGAGCTTCTACCATCTCACTTATGGGTATGGAGCGAACCAACTTGCTCAATCTATCTACCACTACTAGGATAGCATCCCACTTCCTTTGGATCCATGGTAACCCCATTATGAAGTTGATGCATTATAGCTATTTTGAGGTCAAAAGGAGGGCATTATAAGAAAATCATAGTTCCACCCCTCTATAAGAAGAGTTTCAGTTCCATTATAGGGGGAACTGGAACTCTTCAGTTCCCCTTGTAAAAGGCTTCGTTTCCCCATGTGGAAGGGTTCACTTTCGGATTGTAAATTGGGCGACAAGCTATTATTAATTACTTGGTGGTGTGATAGAATGTTAGTTTTATGAGAATATGAGAGTTGTTGAAATTCCAACATCTTGAAAGAGCATTTATCTTGTGTTGGCAACCGCCTTTTACTTGTATTAGAAATTGCGGACTCCCATCAAATTGTTAAGTACCATCCTCACATTGGCCTTCCGCCTCCTTATGCTCCAACCCGAAAATGTTGTGGCGAGGTTTCTCTCTTGGTAAATGAATAGAATGCGCTACGGTCTTCTAGATCATATAATGTAGCTATTTGGTGTGATGGAACTATTTACCCTCTTGATCCTCAAACATGCAATCATCCATCTTTCTTCAACCCTATGTCTCTTCCAAAGTTTGTTGGCGATGGTGAGAAAGGAATGCTAGGATACTGATAAAAAGTTTAAGAACCCCTATCTATGAAAATCAGTACTCCACGCTCAAATTACCATAATTTATCGCTTGAGGAAGCTCTGCAACTCTCAAGATGCTACAATCCAAGACCACAGAGAGAATATTAAAAGTCTACAAAAGAATCTTAAACAAAGAAGAATTAAAGAAGCATGTCCTGGACCTCGTGAGAGGAAAAGAAAGCTGCACAACATAGAGGATCTTAAGGTTGGTCCAAGGGAATTGAAAAAAAGGATCAAAGAAATAAGGTGATGTAGATTGTTATTATGTGAATATTATCTTGGTTCCATGTATGTATCCCTCTTTCTGCTTGGTGTTCAATGCAGGGTGGCCATGCAACTCGACAAGGAGAATATCGATGCAAAAATCGCCCCAATAAAGAAGATAAAGACTCTCATTAGCTCAAAAATTGCAAAGGAATTGTTACAGAAGAAGAAATTTAAAGTTGTGTAGAGGAAAATGGTCAATTAGTTTATTTGTAATAAAACCATATCACTAGATAGAGTGCAAAGTGCAATGGATGACAATGGCATCAATCGCAAGGTCTAACATTCTTACAAAGGACAATGAAATATGTGCTAAAGGATGATAGAATCACTCCTAAACTCTTCCCAATTGTCAGTGATGTTTGGAGACTATGAAGAAGACTCAACAATAGAATAAATGACTATGTTGGGTTGCCCTACCGTACAAAAAAGGCAAATAAGGAACTATCCAATACGAGGAACATAACAACATCTTCGTGGACTTGGAGCTCCTACAGATATGGATGGTTTGGTTCTACAATGTCAGCCATGTAGAAACAAAAGTTGTTCTCAATTTTGTTTTAAAGCTGGACAATTATGAGATCCTCAATGATAGGAAGATATAACACAATGACAACATATCAAAGAATGATCTGCTATACTTTTCAATACAGTCAGCGATGAATGTGTGGTGGCTTGGATGTTTTCAACTATATCAGTATGGTCAGTTGGTAGGCTTTATTGGAAGAATATCTAATCATATGGTTGATGCATGGTTAGCTTGTTTTAGTAGGTGTTAATTGAGAACAACAAAGTCTTAGAATGGGTCTTTCATCAGACTCCTATTCTTGAAATTATGAGTCAGTAGATACGATGGCAAGGGACTCTTTCTGTTAATAAATATGACAACTTTGAGGTTATTTGATACTTTTCTCTAACTTGAAGACATTAAAATGCTTATATAATTGCAATAGATGAGCCATGACGTTATCATGCCTCTACTGCATGGAGCCTGCTAAAATCCTTGATTAGATGTGGTGGACTAAGGTGAATAATATGCATTTTTTGGATGAAATATTCCATGTATTTTTTGACATACCCTTGATAAATGTTCACACATGTACCTTGCTCACTTTGGGATATGTCATAGAGAAGCTTATCAACTTCTATGTTGCGTTTGTATGGAAGATAAAAAAACAATCTAAATGTGGCAATGCTATTGTAGCAATTGAAAAGGTATTATCGAGCATGCACCAACATGTAGCACATGTGATAAATGTTCACATATGTACCTTGCTCACTTTGGGCTATGTCATAGAGAAGCTTATCAACTTCTATGTTGCATTTATATGGAAGATAAAAAAACAATCTAAATGTGGCAATGCTATTGTAGCAATTGAAAAAGTATTATCGAGCATGCACCAACATGTAGCACATGCTCAAATTGAGATCAAAATCTATCAACCAATGAACAAGAACTCCATAAAAAGTTTTTATAGGTGGTGTGAAGGCAAGGCACTTCCTCTCTAGACAAATCAAGAATGCAACTAAAAAATATGCAACAATGCACATGAGTAGGATAGAGTACAAGTAGTGGAAGAAGCTACATAATGCAATTAAAGACCATGAGGCCGCATCAAGAAATTCAAAGATAGAGGTTTGGCATTGAGTAGATATTATCTTTGGTATATGCAACAAGGACTTGTGGTTGATAAAGGACATCAAACTCTTTCAAGAACATCTCTTAAAATTCAAAAAACACTTCAACGTAGCTTGGACACAAGGTGGTACATTTTTTTAACATTGTTTTAAAAGAGAGATTGTTCGCAACAAAATATGGCTTGCATATGTTTGTGCTTACAAATTGTATTACTAATTATGGTAACACATCATCTACAACCATTTTCTCTTCTTCATTAAAAAATAGGGTGATCCAAGCATTTGGAACACTCGAGGTATGGAGGTCTCATTATATGACATATAATGTATAGTTTAGACATATCCATGATGGCGGGGTTAGTCATATCGGGAACAACTTTAGGAACTCTTCCAATTGTGGAAGTTAACTTGGGCTTTTATAAATGGGCATGAATACGCTTATGGCTTGTAGCAATTGGACAAAGCTCATCAAATTTTTGTGTTCTTGGTCATTTATCTATTTCTTGTATCAATGATTTCCTCTTATCTCTATGTTCAAGTATCTCCTTCTATGCTTCCTCTCCAATTTTTAGTATGCCAAGCATTTTTGTGGTGAAACGCTCATGATAAAGTTTCACTCTACAACCACTATGGTGGTTTGGTAGAACATCACTGTCAAGTGTGACCCGAATCACTACATTGCTTGAAGATATATAATCCACTATGCATGAACCATAGCCCTTCTTTTGAAGCTTTTTGACATGCTACTTTAGTGTTTATAACATGAAAAAATCTCCCACTTGCTGATCCTTCCTATGAATGTGTGCATCATAGTAGGCCTTTAGTTTCTTCAACATATATGGCTATAATTGCATTGAGCCATGGACCTTGAAGTTGTTCTAACACATCCAATAAGTATAGAAAGCTGACGAAAATTCCACTAATAGTCCCATTCAACTCTTAAATTTGGAATAAAGAACTTGATGGGAAGTATGGAATTTTGTGTGTGGACCATTTTGAAGGATGTGGCACCTATAGATATCTTGTATGCCACATGATATGCCCAAATAGCATGATGAAGTTTCTTATCCCAATCACACTTTTTTTTGTTAACAATCTTTGTAAGAACCTTGCAAAAAAATTATTGCAACTCTCCACTTTTCCATTTGTTTGTGTTCTATATCTTGAGTTTGTAAGTTTGGATATCTTTGAACTTATGAAGGTATATATAACAAGGTGCCAAGTTCTTATGAACAAATAAAAGTTATGCTAACAAGCACTCTGCTAATTCGTTAATAAAATGTGTTCAATGATCTCTTATAATTTCAATTTGAAAGCCAAACCTAGTGAAAATTTTTTCCAACAAAAATTTGGTTGTCATGTGCACATCATTCTTCGTAGTTGCAACCTCAACCCATTATGTAAGATAATCATTAGCAATAACTATATACTATCATGAGAGCTATATGTAGGTGGACTAATTGGACCTATAAAGTTTATATCCCACCTAGCAAATGCTCTACTAATAATCATGAGTCTAAGTGGCATGTCATCCGTTTGTATCATATATTTTTCTCTTTGGTAGGTGTCACATCTCTTGACAAATTTCTTGCTATTTGGTGCAAGGTGACCATTAGAGCCATACAATGAGTATCGTTTCTATAAATCTCTTGGGAAAAGTGACCTCTAGCTCCACCCAGAGGTGCCATATGTAAGAGAAATAAATTAGATTTCTCAAAGATTCATAGAGTAAATCCAAAACATCATCCAACCACAAGATACTAGTGTGGTATCCAACATTAGTGTGATGACCTGCTAAGGTTCTACTAACGAGTTTTTATTAAAATAATGCTTCACTTGAGATTAAGTTCATGCCTATATTCAATCTTTATGATTGCTTACTAGAAATAAAATTCTTGTGCATTTTTTGGGGTCAAAGGATTGAATTTACCGACTTACACTAGAAACTTGGTGCTTGACTTAATCAATCTAATCCTTAGTCTAAAGGATAAGTTCAAAGTCAAAATTTGACTTCATTTATCAAATATTTGTGAATGCACAACACTTTAGCTTGAAGTGTTTCATAATTCAAATAAGAATAATATTTTTTATATTTGAATTATAAAAGGTCTTGGAAGTTAATTACTTTGTGATCTCCTTACTTACTTGAACTTGAAGTGTCTTATAAGATCATGCTTTGATCCTCTTTGAATTTAAACTTCTCTTGTGAAGTTTTAATTCCCTTGAGGATCAAATCGCAATTCAAGATTCAATCTAGGACTAAAAGATAATTATCATCCCATGGTCCGATGTTCATACATCTTTCCTACATCAATATGAGTAAAACATTTGGTGTCCCATACCACTATTTTATAGCCACATTGAAATATGAGTAATACTTATCCTAAAGTATAAAGATATCTTGATAGAGTACCTTCTCACTTCAATTCTTTAAAAAAATTGTGAAGTTTCATGCATCAACTCTAACTTTATTTTCTAGGTTTTGATTCCTTCACACGATCATTTCAAAATCTTGTGTTTTTTCCTTGGAAACTTGAAAAACTTTGGATAGAACATCCATTCTTCTTTGCTAGGGTTTTCAAAAGAAAACCGATTATAATTTCAAATTCTTGAATTTATCGAATTCAAGTCTCATCGGTTAGACTTCACCAACTTGTAGTGAAAAGATATTTTCACTACTTGTCTTTAGATTGCTTTCTGACTAAAGCTTTAAGTAGCTACCTCGAGGACTTTACAAGTGTCTCTCTACTAAAGTCTAAGCATTCACTCATGCTTTTGTATTTCACCCTTAAGAAATCCCTTTAAGGATAAACAAATATTATGTTATACCTTCCAAAAACTTAATTACTATCATCACGATTGCAGACTACATACATGGAACATTTTACTCTATTCAGACTTGCACCACATTATTCTTTTCACATTTTTCATTGGACAAATGGTGCTTGAGAAAGGACTTTGATTACCAATACTTGGACAAACTTTGAAGTAGTTCCAATCCCAAGTTCTTGGACAAACATTTCCAAGGTCGATCAAGTCTTTTTGACCTCGGGACAAGAATAAGGACTTATTCTCTTGAACTATCAAAAGCTATTTCACTTACCCATGGGATTTTAGAGATCTTTCCCTTAACTCAAGTCCAAGCATGTGCTAATTCATTTCAAATTCCAATAGCTAAGAATCTTATCAATATTGATATACTTATAGGTGATATCAATCATTGGACTTAAGTACTACTACTGGTGGCTTGAGACTTTTGGGTAACTACATGTTGTCTAACTAGCTTGAATAATTCCATTCTCACTACTAGGGAGTAGTTTATTTTTCCAATACTTGAGATTCCTTCTAAGGAATCAACGACATGAGAAAATGATTAACCTTGGTGTTTTTTGTAGGGTTGGAAGGATGTTTGAAAGGAATTCTAGATTTTCAAACAATATTCAAAAGCTTTACTGCTTTATTTATATTCATTTCCTTAGTATCAAACTAAAGGACACATACCACCTTTAGGATATGGTTTTTCATTCCATTATGAAACTTTAACTTAAACTTTCATTTATGTGATATGTATTCTTGTTCTTGAGCTTAAAACAAAAATTATTATCATTGGTAAATCTTTCAATGTTACTAGAGTACTTTAAATATATTATGATAATCCATTGTGATCGCATAGTTTAAAGTACACACATCTTATAATGAGTGAGCCAATGGAAAATAATGTTACCGTGAACACATCATTCCATCATTTTTTCCAAAAAATATACTTGAAAAGAAACTGAAGCTTCCATCATGTGATAGCTTCTATCTTTATAATATTTTTCAAATGGACATCTTCATGTACTTGTCCTAGTATATTTTTTGAACTTTATATCTTGTTTAGGAAAAGTTCATGGATCAATCAAGATTCATTTCTTATATTCTGAAAAGAAAATTTCACCTTGGATATGATGGGAACATTGTGGTTCATGAAATAGATAACTAAACTATTTCATTTAAGTTCACATCTTTAAGAACTTATCTCATTTCCTAAAGACCGCTTGCTTAAGTCCACCCTTGAAGCTACAAACAAATTATCCATGTTTTTTTAGCAAGCTGCATCGTTACCAGAGATGCAATCATGGAACCTAACATCCATCGATTGAACATTAAAGTTCAATTGATGCTAAAATTCAATCTTTGTTTTTAATCATTCCTTGGGATGGAATCAAGTGAGCACTTACAAAAATTCCATGGTTTTCTTGGCACTTTGCATCCTTACCAGGGAAGCAACTTATGGAACATAATAACTATCTGTTGAACTTTGAAAGTTCAATTTATGTTAAAGTTCCTCGAGATAGAATTAAGTGAAAGAATTCACTTAAATGTGCTCATGGAATTAGGGAAGTTTTTCTTAAGTTATCATCCTACATGGATGCATGATATATTACAAAAACAAGTGTAAATTTTCTTTCTAAACTTGACTTTTTTTGGAGATTGAGGTCTGTAGAAGCACGCAAATAGCACAAGGAAGAAGAAGAAGGTTGGAGCATAATACACAATACTGAACATATTCCCAAGAGAATATAAAAGATTAGTAACCCATTAGGTCTATAGGTATATATACAAGCCGGGGGAAAAAACCTCCTAAAGAGGGGAAAAAGTGTCTCGACCATCCTATTGTGTTCACACACATGAATACCTAAATATATCAACAAATCCTTCTTGAGAGTGACGCGGTGAACAAGGAGTTGCCAATCACGTCTGCAGAAGTGCCAAGCTATGTGGAATCAATCCAAAAAAGAAGTAAGGCCCAAAGCTTTACGGAAAGCTTCAAATTTCTCCCTAGGCAGAGCCTTTGTGAAAAGGTCTGCAATGTTCTCTTGTATGGGCACATATGCCAAATTGATATCTCTAGCAGAGAGCCTCTCCCTGACATAATGATAGAGCATCTCAATGTGCTTAGTGCGAACATGGAACACAAGGTTCCTCACAACTGCCAATGTGCTCTGACTGTTAGTGAAGCTGGTGGTGGTAGAAGATTGACCAACACCCAAAGCAGCCGTAAGGGATTTGATCCACACACACTCAACAATCACTATGAAAGCTGCTCTATAGTTAGCCTCACAACTAGACGTGGCTGCAGTAGGTTTCTTCTTGCTCAACCAAGATATGCATGAGCTATGATGCATGAAGTAAAAACCACTAGTGGACACATGAGTGTCATATCAACCAGCCCAGTGAGAGTCAAAAAAAGCATGCAAATCTGGTGGTAGTGATTCCCCCTTGGGATAAAATAGTCCAAATAGCTGAGTACCACTTAAATAGCAAAAAATGCGCTTAACTTCCTGCCAATGCCTGACACCTGGGCAATGCAAAAACCTGCTCATTTGTGAGATAACAAAGTGAATATTTGGCCGAGTAATGCATAAGTAAATCAAGCATCCAACAGCCTGCTAATAGAGAACAACATCAAATGCATCTCTAGCATAATGAGGAATCAACCGTAAACCTGTTTCCATAGCTGTTCCATCAGGCTTATGCTTTAGCTTGTATACCCACTTAGTGAGAATGGCCTTCTTTCCAGGAGGCAAGTCACATAAAGACCAGGTACCATTTTTCATAATAGCATCATATTCTGATTGCATAGGAGTCATCTAGTTTTTCTGAATTTTGTGCTTCATCAAATGAAACTCAATCATTCTCATCACAAAGTCTAGAGGCAACCACAACATAGAAATTTGATGCAAAAGAAGCACTATGAGAGCCTGAATGTGATAGAGGTGCATCTAATTTGCTATCTTGCAAGGTCTTCACTAGACATTTAGGCATAGTCTTTGCATCCTCTATATCAGTTCTCTCATCAATAAGTGCATCATGTAAATCTACATTAGAAATGGAATGATCTGCAACATCATATGGGACTTGTAAAGGCTCAAAAATTGCTTCATTTGGATCAATACTAGACTCTCCACCTATAAAAAGAGGTAGCAAGGTGTCATACATGTCTTTGGAGCTAATTGATGTCTCCTTAATACATGAAAGTAATGGCTGAATAGCATCTTCCACAAAAACAACATCACAGCTAACCAAAATGCATTTAATATGTGGATGTTACAAATGCTAGCCTTTGCTTTTAGAAATGCACCCAACAAGAATACATTTCACTGCTTTATCATCCAATTTCCTATGTTCTTGTTCATGCACTAACACATATGTCAGACAATCAAAGACACATAGATGAGCAACATATGGCTTGTGACCATGCCAAGCATTATATGGAGTGATAGACTACAATGCTTTAGTGGGATACCTGTGAAGTACAAATGGTGCACACATAACAACCTCAAGCCAGAAACTTTGTGGTAAAGCCTGATCCTTGACCATACACCTCCATGAGTGACCTGTTCTTCCTTTTAGCAACTCCATTATGTTGAGGTTTATACGAGACTATATACTTATGTTTTATCCCACGTTGAATTGAAAATGCATTAAAATCAGAAGCATATATTCCCCCCTCGATCAGAACGGAGGATGCCCATTTTACATGTTGATAGGTTTTCAGCCAAAACTAGATAATTCCCAAAAGAAGGTGTCTGCATAGGACCATAGACATCATTGTGAACAAGCTGCAATTTCTAAGTAGCTTGAACTGAAACATCTTTCGGGAAGAAGGAATGCTGCATTATGCCCAAAATACAACCTTCATAGACATGTTTACTAGGTGCCTCAAGTTTGGGCAAAGAGGACACCATTTCAGATTTTTGCAGACATAACAAACTAGCAAAATTCAGATGACCAAAGCGTGCATGCCAAAGCTTTGCATCTGATATGGCCTAAGAATCTTGAACTACACATGCTGAATCATTCAAAGATTTTTCATAATCTAACATAAAATGCCAGAAGCAATAATGGTGTTGCCATTTGACAGGTCATGAACTATACATCTGTCATCAATAAATTTCACAATCATCAGGAGTAGATTTTACTAAAACTGACAATAGATTTTACTTGATCCCTAGAATAAATAAAGCTTTTGACAATGTAAAAGAACTACCATCAGCAGTAGTCAGAATGATCATACCAACTCCCATAACAGGATAAGAGGGGTTGTTGGTGCATGTGATAGTATTCCTTATAGGGGTAGGCTAAAGTGAAGTGAAGAAACTATGGTGCGAGGTAATATGTTTGGTTGCCCCACTATGAAAGTACCAAACATCTAAGTCTACTACAGACATACACTAGTCAAGAGAAGATAAAGTCATAACTGCAAACAAGCGTAAATGCCCATTCTTCATTCTGCACAAGATTAGTAGACTTTGTTTTTGGTGTAGAGGCCTCTACAACAACCATTCCAACCTCTTTCTATTTTTTTGCCTCTTTTGCAGCTAGTTTTGGACAACTCTCTATGACATGATCATTTGCTTTACAATATTTGCAAAAAAAATTATGCTTTTCTGTTTTCTTATCATCTCTCATCCTTCTTTGATTCTGTAGAATTAGCAGATTTCTCCTTAATAGTAGAAGACTTCCATTTACCTTTGCCCTTCTGACTAGGTAGAAAAGCTTGATCTGCAACACGCATAATGGACCTCTTCTGTCTAGACTGATCTTCCTGCAATAGAAGAGAGACTAACTCCTCAAATATTAAGGCATTTAGATTGCCTTTCATCATCAATCAAAGAGTAGAAGCAAAACTCTGATATGAATGTGGAAGATCATTCTAAACAATCGGCACAAGTGAATTGTCAAGCAAGACTTTATCAATAGAAATACTCTGCTCTTTCAAATCTTTGATCTTTTTCAAAAAAATATCCATGAAATCCCCTTGATTCATGTGCTCACTCTGCAACTATTTTGAGAGGTAAGCAACACGAGCCTCATTCGTTGTGTGGTATAAAGTGGTAAGTGTATCCCAAGCATCCTTTGTTATTCTGCAAGAGAGAATGTGAGGAGTAATGACACATTTGATAGACAAGGCTATCATATGTGCTTGAGCATCTCTGCCATCCCAAGGAATTTCCTCTCTAGTAGGTGCAACAAGAACCACAACACAAATAGGAACCTGAAGAATATCACCATCTTCAATGCCATCTGCATCACCTTCATCAACTATATTGGCAAGTGAAATAGGACATTTTTCAACACCTGCACAATATTCCATAGTCCTTTTGCAATGAATACATGAGGCATCATATAAGCCCATATGGATAATTGGTAGCATCCAACTTATCCTCAAGAACCAACATACGGAATACATCATTACTTTCAACGATGGCCATTGACTAAAATACCCTAATGCAGAAAAATGATTGTATCTGAAAAAGTTGAAAAGAACTAACCTACCAAGATCTTCTATACCTGTAGAAGACTTTGAGGCACTTATACTGGCGAACCAAAATCTATATATATCTTTGGCACAAAAAGATAAAATTGCCTGCACAGACAGTACGATAATGCATTTGGAGGACAAAAACGAGCTGAGATCGCAATTTCAATACCATGAATCAAAGCTATTTTGAACTCCTAATCGCCCTGAGTATGTTCACCAATTTTTGTGCGATTCTAAAACTGTGATCGGAGGGGTGTCAACGACACCCTAGATGAAGCAACGACCTGCTCTAATACCAATTGTTGGACATTGAGGTCTACAAAAGCATGCTAATAGCACAAGGAAGAAGAAGAATATTGGAGCACAACGCACAATACTGAATGTATTACCAAGAAAATGTACAAATATTAGTAATACGTTAGGGCTATAGATGTATATACAAGCTGGAAAAAAACCCTCCTAAAGAGGGAAAAAAGTGCCCCTGTAATCTTTGGGTTTTAAGGAATCTAATCAAGTATTCTAAAATTTCCTCAAAGCTCATATCTATTTCTTTCATATTATGAGAGAAGCTGGTCTAGAAGTGAGTAGGTGTCTATCTGTCTATGCGTAGTGAAGGCCATAACTTGTCCTCTTTGGAGGCATTGGTTCTCCTAGTAGTAGTAACCATTTTGAGTGGTATAACTTGAACTAGCGAGGTCTCTTAGTGTAGTTCAGGTGTACAAAATCTCTTGGGAAAAGATTTGATTGTTTAGTGAAGAAAGGTTTTGCGAGTATGCTTATGAGGCCACCATTGCTTCAAGGATGCATAGGGAAATTGCTTATTTCCCCATTAGTGGTATGAGAGATTTTTTGACATAAGAAAGCATTCAAGGAGGACCAAGAGAAGCCATTGAAGGATAAAAAAGAAGAAGACCTTCTCAATCAAGTTAAGAAAACACACATCAAGAAAAGGGGAGTCTACTAGAGAAGAAGGAGAGCATCAATCTCATCTATTGGACACCATGTTAGAATACAACACTCAAATTGAGAAGTTGGATAAAAGTTACTATCAGCCATGGAAGTTTAGAACATCTAGTTATCTCATGGGGAAAGGATTACACTAGTTTCTTAAGTAACCATTTCTGTGCTGAGAAGTTCAACCAAGTGGTGGAGTGCTTATTTGTATTTGGTGAGGGCTTACCCCTAGCACAGTTTGTAACTCTTCTATATTAATATTAATTTTTTTTTCTCTCTCAAAAAAAGTGTGGCAGCTCATCCCCCTCAAAACAAAACATGCACCCTTGAAACAGATGAAATCGATGGTTGTAAAGGTTTCTCCTTTAAATCCAATGATCACAGTAATTTAGCAATTGAGTTCCAATGGAACAAGTGTTAGTTAAGAGGGTGGAAGCACGATTTTGGAAGGAAATACCATATATGTATCACCAAAATAGTTTGAATGCAGCCATAGACTTAAAGTAGTTAACATGTAAATAGCTAACAGCTGAACGATATAGCTAACACTTGGATCAACATAGCTAACAATCTTTTTAAAATCAAAGTATTTAAGATACATCTATAAGAATGATTGTACATATTTTTTTTTTATCGGCATACTCCAGTGTTTTTGTCTATGATATCGACTATGCTCTCAATGTATTCCATGATATATAGCTAATCTCTCTTCATCAAGAGGAATAGCTCTAAAAATAATGTCTACATACTCGATACAATTCGGGGCTATTAACCATTTCCAAAGTTGACCACAAAGAGTTCCTGACAGATAGTTACGTCTTTCACTGATTGTCAACTTTGGTAGCGTGAGACAACATCTTTTAATGTTGTAAAACATCCTGTAAGTAGCAATATCAATTATTAATGTATTCTTAGGCCCGTACTCCACATTCCTATCCTAGAAATGAGCCAGTATCTTGAAATGGATTGAAAAATTCCATAAACACCGATCCCTCCCCCGAATACCCATAAATTTCATCATGATCTCTGGGAAGATAATATCAATATATTTGTTGACCTCATCTAGATCATATGTGCTCTAAATCTAGACATTGAAATGTTCAAGGCACCATCATAGAAAAGGCTTACTGTCAGGAAAATCTTGGTTACTTTGGATATTGATAAATACATCAACTTCTAGAATTAGAGCCCTAGGTTGTAAATCCTTGCGAGCAAGTTTCAATCCTTGTATCTCCTCCTCTATCAAGCCATGTATAATCTTTGGGGGATCCCTTTCTATCTCAATAAATTTAGGTTCCATTACCACATGATCCAACCTCTTTTGTTTTTTTGACTTGCATGGTATTTGTTTAGGCTCTTGATTCCCTTGTGGTTTAAACACTAGTATAGGATTAGTTTGAGTTGAAAGTGACACTTTTTGCTCAACTTCTGTTGCAATGGGATCAATTTGAGTTGAAATAGGACATGTTTGAGTTGAAATAGGATCAGTTTGAGTTGAAAAAGATACTTTTTGCTCAACTTCTATTGCAATGGGATCAATTTGAGTTGAAATAGGACATGTTGGAGTTGAAATAGGATCAGTTTTGAGTTGAAACTAATACTTTTTGCTCAACTTTTGTTGCACTTTGACATTGACTTGATGATGATAGACCATTATCTTTTGCAGCAGTTGTGGATGGAACTTTCTTGTTTTCTGACCTATAAGCCAAACATCATTACAACTTACAAACAATGACATTGTTAATATATCAAAAATTATATAGAACTCTATAATATGAAGCAAAGAAGAGAAAATATTTTAATAACATCGTTACAAATAGGATAAATACAAAATCCTATGAGAGCTAATGGATTTGGAAAATGTCACATGTGTGGATAGTAACCATTACAAAGAAGTGTTGTAAGAAGGTGAAGACTAGAACTAAATTCTATTGTAGCTTGACATTGATTTGGAGAATTATCTTTTGCAGAAGTTGTGCATGGAATTTCGTTCTTCATCCAACCTAAAGCCAAACATCGTTACAATAATGACACAATTGAGCTATCAAATATGTACATGGTATATAATATGAAGCACAGACAAAAAAATATTTTAATAACATCAATACAAAATAGGCTAATCACAAAATGCGATGATAGCTAATAGATTTGGATGATGCCACACATGGGGATAGTACCCATTACAAAGGAGAGTGATGTAAGAGGGTGAATACTGATACTATTCTTTCAAAAGATCCTCTATATTAGGTAGAATGCCTCCATTTAGGTGTGATTGAGTAGTTTTTGTCCTTGTAATTGGGTGCAAATGACTTGGCTTCTTCTATCATTTCATAGGTGCTTGCAAATTTATTTTTGCATTCGCCATAAACTATGCTAGAGTGGCATCTTCTTGTACATCAAAACCTACAAGTTTTCTTGGGGATCCATACATGTCAGAAACTAAGGATGGGCTTGCAATAGTGTTGCTTCAAGGAGGTTTCATTGTAGCATTTGTTTGAAGAACATCTTTGTTTGGACTCTAATTAGGATCAAAAGTTGGATTCTATAGATGATCTTTGTTTGAATAAACAACATGATCATTAGTTGGTAGAATAACTTGCTTTGAAAAATCAATATTTGAAGGAAGAACTTAATTTGCATGAGTATCTGGATCAGACCGTGGAGGAAGATCTTGTTGGGGGATGTCATCTAGGTTAAATCTAGATCCTAGACTAGATTCAAACTGACAAGCTATAGACATGTGGATAGAAAGAGGAACCTCTTTATCAACTATAGAGTTGTGACTAGCTAGATGAATATCTAAGCTACTAACTCGATCAAGAACATTCTCCATCATTTGGTCTAGACCACTATCAAAGTCAATGCATGTGAACTCTGCATCATGCATGTGGTCAATTGTACAAGCATCAACATTGACATCCATTGTAGACTGGCTTTGGAAGAAGGATGGAATATTGTCTCTCTCTTTCGATGTTGAAGATTGGGCATAAGTCTTACTTTCAACAAATGGTGTACATCCAACATTCTCACTTGTCCCAAGATCCATATTGTATGTAACATCATCATTGTTGATAACTATTTTGATTGAGATACGAGCAACTGCTTAGCACAGTGAGACTAACCAGATTCGTGTTTTGGTAGAGGGCTAAAGAGTAAGAACAAGAAAGATATTTGATGGATGGTTGGAGTTTATATAGGTAATAGCTAATTGATAACAAGATAGTTAGTAATAACTAATTACTAACCAAGAACTAGCTACTTTGTAATAGCTAATTAGTAATTGTTGATGTCGTGACAAAAGCTTGTTCACTAACAAGACTGCAGAAAATTGCCACGCCTCAACTAGAACTAAGCTAGAGTGATATTAGAACACCTCTATAATCATCAGTAGCTTAGCAAACTTCTGAAACTAAAAACTTTATAACTGTATTTAGTGAAAACTGAAAATTCATTTTACAAAAAGCTTCGCGTTTCCTTCAAGCTTCAATTCTAGACTGATTTACTTCAAACTTTACACTACTGTGTTTGCTTACAGTTAGATAATCTTTCCATTACTTAACTGTGCCAAAACTATGTTTTGAACTCACCAGAATTTCACCGAATTGTTACCGGAATGTCACTATAATCTTACCAGAATCAACTACAATTCTGTTTGTAATTACTTCAAATGATTGTTGATGAAGTAAGTAAGTAATACCTGAGCTTCCTTCAGTAATTGAACTCTTTCTGAAGTTTAAGAAAAAAACTTCATCAGTTGAGGATGCCTTTTTACGGTCAGACTTTGTACTGTGTACTTGTCCTGTTTCACAAAACTGTTTTGATCAGTTTATAGTTCGACTCCTAGCTTCAAGATGAGCTATCACTCATGAAAATCTTTACACTGTATTACGAGATCTAACTCTTAGAAGTACCGGAAAATGTTTATTGAGAAAAACTATAACTGTTAACTAACTTTCACAGTAACATGAAATTACTCAGATTTCTTCACATACGAAGAATGCGATCAATCGTCCACATGAACATGTGTTTTCTATTAGAGAAGATGTGTACAAAATAGCTTGGCCTCACTTTGCTCATAGCTATGGAAAACTCTCCTACTTTGAGTAGTTATTCCTTACCATCTCTCTCAGATGAATACCCGACAGTTCAGGTTTTACTATTCATCTCTACATACGCAATCTTTGGCGTCTTCTTCTTCCTCTATGTATTTTCTCTCCTCACCTATATATTCCGGTTCTATGCTCTCTCTTATATACATTTTGATTCGATATTCAAACTCGTAATTCTGGAAGTTTCTACACCATATATTACAGGCATGAATTTGTCCCTTCACTAAGGCTTTGATTTTCCTGAATGTTTTGTTTCTGCTTCTCTTTGCCTTTCTTCGTCTTTATGTCTGCTTATATGTCAAATTTGTGAGTGATTCTTCAACAGCTCCCCCTCAATCACTAATTTGCATTCTCTGATCTTTCATATATTTTTCTTTTCTTTTATACCTGCTATTTCTTTGAATCTGCTTGTCTTTACTCCATCTAAGCTCTTTGTCAGAATATCTGCTATCTGATCCTTTGTAGATGTGTATACTATTTCAATCTCTTTTTCCATTACCTTTTCCCTCAGGAAATGATATTGAATCTCTATGTGTTTTGTTCTTGCATGAAATACTGGATTTGTTGCAAGATACAACGAGCTCATATTATCTCCATGTATGATAGGTATACCTTGATCAATACCCATGCTTTTGAACAAGCTCTGCATCCATATCACTTCTTTCACTGCCTCCACAAGTCCTTTATATTCTGCTTCTGTTGACGATAAAGCCACTGTGTGTTGCTTCTTTGAACACCAGCTTACAAGCTTATCTCCTAGGTATATCATATACCCATGTGTTGACCTGACCTTCTGTCATCTTGACTTCCTACCCAGTCTGAGTCACTGTATGCTCTCAGCTGTATATCTGACGTATAAGGATAATATAATCCTTCCTTTATAGTTCTTTTGATATATCTAAGAACTCTTTGTCCTGCAACCCAATGTTGATCCTTCGGATAATGCATAAATTGTGAGAGAACTCCCACTGCATAACTGAGATCCGGTCTTGTTAGTGTAGCATAAATTAAGCTTCCCACTAATGACTGATACTTCCTCATATCTTTAAACTCTGCACCACCATATTTGCTGAGTTTATGATTTACTTCAAGCGGTGTTGAAGCTTCTCTGCAATTCTCCATGTTAAACTTCTTCAGTAAGTTTAGGAGATACCTTTCTTGCAAAACATATATGCCATGATCTGCATATGTAACTTCCATTCCAAGAAAATATGATAATTTTCCTAGATCACTGATCTTGAACTCTTTTTCAAGCAATCTTTTTACCTCCTTGATTCCTTCATCTGAGGTTCCTATGATTATTATGTCATCTACATAAATACAAATGTAGATCATACCTTCATCTGTTCTCTTAACAAGTAGACTTGCATCAACCTTCGAGCTTTGGTATCCAAGGTCATTGAGATACTTCACAAGTCTGTAATTCCAAGCTCTTGGAGCTTGCTTCAATCCATAGAGAGCTCTTCTTAATTTGCAAACATGATCTGGGTAACTGGAACTTACAAACCCTTTAGGTTGTTCCATGTAGACTTCATCTGATATATATCCATTCAGAAATGCATTCTTTATATCCAGCTGACTTAGCTTCCATCCTTTTGATGTTGCTATAGCAATCAATGTCCTTATGGTTGACATCTTTGCCACCAGACTTAACGTCTCATCATAATCTATGCCATGTGTCTGATCATAGCCTTTAACCACCAGTCTAGCTTTGTATCTGGCTATCCTTCCATCTGCAAGTTTTTAAACTTTGTAAACCCATTTATTTCCAATCACTTTCTTACCATTTGGTTTTGGAACAAGTTCCCAAGTCTTGTTCTCTTCAAGAGCATTGAAATCCTCCTTCATTGCTTCTTCCCATTTTTTTCCCTTTTGCTTCACTGTAATTCTAAGGTTCTTCCTCTTCCTTTACTAAGTAAGCATAGTTTTTTTGAGTCAAATAAGAAGTGTCATAGGAATACCTTGTTGGTTGTTTCCTTACTCTGTTTGACCTTCTTAGCTCATATTCTTCATGTGTATCTGAATACACATCTTCATAAAATCTTGATCCATCTTCATTTCTCATACCTGATCTGATCCTGGACGTACTTGCCTGCATATGATCTTCATTTCCATTCACCTGCATATGTGATTTTCCTTCTTCTTTCCTTCTTATCTCTTCTTCAAGTGTTTCAACACTATGCTCTTTATCTGTATACGAGCTCTTTCCTTCATCAAATGTCACATCTCTGGAAACAGTAAACTGTTTGGTTAAGGGACTCCATAACCTATAACCCATTTGCTTTTCATCATATCCGATGAACACGTATTTTTCAGCTTTTGGTTCAAGCTTATGTCTGAGTTGTGATGGTACATAAGCATAGGCGACTGATCCTAACACTTTACAATGATCAAGTGTTGGTTTCTTGCCCCACCAAGCTTCATAAGGGGTCATCCCATTTAAAGCTGTACATGGTAATCTATTTACCAGATATGTAGCTGTATTTATAGCCTCAGCCCAAAGATAATTCGGACAATTCTTCTCCTTTAGCATTTCTCTTGCAAACTGAGTTCGGTTTCTTCTTTCTGCTACTCCATTTTGTTGCGGTGTATACCTGCAAGTTATTTCTCTTTTGATACCTACATTCCACAGATAATCATTGAACTCTCGAGAAAAATATTCTCCTCCTCCATCAGACCTTAATCTTTTGAGTTTCTGTCCTGTAAGTCTTTCAACATATGCATGAAAATGCCTGAAAGCTTCAAATACTTCTGACTTCTCTTTCAAAACGTAAAGAGTTATCCATCTTGTTGCATCATCAATAAAAAGTACATAATACCTTGAGCCACTGATAGATCCTTCTTTTGTTGGTCCCCATACATCTGTATGTATGAGCTCTAACACACCATCGTGTTTGTACCCTTTCTTCTGAAATGGTAACCTGTGTGCTTTTCCCATCTGACAGGCTTCGCACTTGTGAATCATACGTTGATTCTTCATATTTGGTAATCCTCTCACGGATTGTTTCTCCACCATAGTTTTGATTCCTATTTCATTAAAATATCCTAACCTCTTATGCCAGAGGTCTAGCTCTGTAAATACATCATCACCATGTGTGATCAAGGCTTGACCAACATTCCCTTGTACTTTCAAAGTAAAAAGTCTATCTTCCTTTTTACCATGGAAAATCTGATTGTATCCATTCTCTGGATCTTCAACAAATACTCCTTCATTTGTAAACCTAACTTGAAAACCTTTTTCTACTATCTGACCCACACTGATCAGATTTTTCGGGATTGTTGGAACATACAAAACATTCGTTAGTAGGTCAGCTCCATTCTATACCTTTCCAATTTACCTTACATTATGTTTTGTGTTATCACCTGGCTGTACTGTATGATTTGAAATACCTCCTTCAAGTTTTGATAACAATTCTATATTTCCTGACAAATGATTTGAACAAACAGAGTCAATATAGAATACCTTGAAGTCTTCATTTTCTGACACACTTATCGAGTTCATAATCAACGTCGTATGACTGTCATTCTGCGTATCATTCGCATAGTTGTAGTAGGTAGTGTTGTGAGACTGATTCTGTCCCCAACTTCTTGCTCCACCTCTACCATATCCGCCTCTTTGGCTTTGTCTACCTCTTTGATATCTTCCGCTTCTGCCTCTACTATTATTGTTCTAATTCTGACTTGATCCTTGAGAATTATGCCAGCAATCATGAGCCAAATGATTGCTTAATCCACAGATCCAAGAAGTCTTCTTGTTGTTAGTCTGATTACCTCTTCCTTTACCTCTTTTTCTAACGTTATCTCTTCCTCTTGCATAATTTTCTTGAGCAGTCACTTCTTCTTCATCTTTTTCTTTACCTTTATCACCTTTCTTCTTATTCTTTGCATACATAGCCGAACTATGTCCTTTATCTCCATCTTTCTTCAAATCTTGCTCAAACGTTAACATTAGTCCAAGCAATTGATTTAAATCTAGTACAAAATGATTTAAAGAAAGTTCAGTTGAGAGTACGAAAGGTTTCCACCTTTCATCTCCTCTCAAACCTACAAGCACTTGCGCTATTAACCTGTGGTCTTTGATATCTTCATTAACCGATCCAAGACTATCCGCCAAGTCTTTCATCTTAGTGACATAATCACTAATGCTTTGACTTTGCTTTTTCTTGAACGTTGTAAACTCTGACCATAAGCTAGCCTTTCTAGCTTTCGTTGTATTTTGGAAATGATCTTCCAAAGCACTCCATATATCTTCTGCTTTCTCCAGACCTCTAATGTGCGGTAGTAGATGATCTGTAACGGTATTGTAGATATAAGCTCTTGCCGTTGCATCTTTCTTCTGCCACAGCTTCAAGGCTTCTAACTCTTCTTTCTTTGGTTGACCGTCGTCTTCGAAATTCGGCTTCTTTTCTTCTCTTGTCACATATATCATTAAGTCTTTACTCATAAGTAAAGCTTCCATGCGCATTACCCATGCGGGATAATTATCTCTGTCCAATTTGTCAATAGAGATATAATCTGCCATAATCTTCTTGTTTCTGTTACTTTCGGTGAGTGTAATTGTTAAAGGGTTTTACCTTTTACAAAGCTTTACCCTTGAGAATTACTTCAGAACATTTCTTGACGCCATTTGTTGTTGATCACTTCAGCTTTCACCTTTCTTGTGAAAGTTCTTCGAATTCTCTTGTATCTTTACTTCCGTTTCTACTTCTGTGAAACCTTTTCTGCTCTTCAGAACCTTTCGCTCTGATACCACTTGTTGATGTCCTGACAAAAGCTTGTTCACTAGCAAGACTGCGGAAAATTACCACGCCTTAACTAGAACTAAGCTAGAGTGATATTAGAACACCTCTATAATCATCAGTAGCTTAGCAACCTTCTGAAACTGAAAACTTTATAACTGTATTTAGTGAAAACTGAAAATTCACTTTACAGAAAGCTTCGCGTTTCCTTCAAGCTTCAATTCTGGACTGATTTACTTCAAACTTTACACTACTGTGTTTGCTTACAGCTAGATAATCTTTCCGTTACTTGACTGTGACAAAATTATGTTTTGAACTCACCAGAATTTCACCGGAACTTCACTGAACTGTTACCGGAATGTCACCGTAATCTTATCAGAATCTTACCGGAATCAACTACAATTTTGTTTGTAATGACTTCAAATGATTCTTGATGAAGTAAGTAAGTAATACCTGAGCTTCCTTGAGTAATTGAACTCTTTTTGAAGCTTAAGAAAAAAAGTTCATCAGTTGAGGATGCCTTTTTACGGTCAGACTTTGTACTGTGTACTTGTCCCATTTCACAAAACTCTTTTGATCAGTTTATAGTTCAGACTCCTAGCTTCAAGATGAGCTATCACTCATGAAAATCTTTACACTGTGTTACGAGATCTAACTCTCAGAAGTACCGGAAAATGTTCACTGAGAAAAACTATAACTGTTAACTAACTTTCATAGTAACATGAAATTACTCAGATTTCTTCACATATGAAGAATGCGCTCAATCTTCTACATGAACATGTGTTTTCTATTAGAGAAGATGTGTACAAAATAGCTTGGCCTCACTTTGCTCATAGCTATGGAAAACTCTCCTACTCTGAGTAGTCATTCCTTACCATCTCTCTCAGATGAATATCCGACAGTTCAAGTTTTACTATTCATCTCTACATACACAATCTTTGGCACCTTCTTCTTCCTCTATGTATTTTCTCTCCTCACCTATATATTCTGGTTCTATGCTCTCTCTTATAAACACCGTATACCAATATTGACCTCCCCTTAATGAAGCCTTTTTTGTTTTTGCTAAGCCATTGGTCTAAATGACAGGATATCCTATTGGCAATGACTTTAGCAAGAATCTTATATCCAGTTTGAAGCATTGTGATAGGTCTCCTATTCTCAATTCTATTCCTCTTCCCTTTTTTATGTATGAGTTTGATGATGCCGTTGTTGAGACAAGTGGGAAGGGCACCAAACTCTAGTGTCTCAAGCCAAACAAGACGCAAGGGTGTGGCCACCACATATTTGAATGATTTAAAGAACTCATTAGTGAGCCCATCAGGCCCCAGGCTCTTGCCGTTCGGAAGTGAATCGATTACTTACAGGATCTCTTGTTCAGAGATGGAGGCATCAAGCAGAGTGCTCAGGTTACTTGGGATTCTATGTAGGGAAGTCCGAGAGATGGTGGCCATGCAGTCTCCCCTATGGGGGGAGAGGGGACAAGCACTACCCAAGAGACTCGTGAAGTGTGCTTCTATAATGCCAATGTTTTCTTCCGCTATTTTACATTATGTGCCATCCTTGTCAAGCAGTAGCGGGATCTCCTCTCTAATTTGTTTTCTTCTGAGAACATTGCACATCTCCTTGGAAGGTATGTCTGCCTTAACAGCCCACCATTCCTTAAAATAAATTTGCAGATTTCTCCTTTTGATCTCCTCCTCATATCTTAATCTTCCTCTGATATTTTGGAGTCCCTTCTGAGATTGAATCTTTCCTTTATTAACTTCTTCTTTGAGTCTCCGGAGCCAGCGGTATAGGTTTTCTCTACGTCTTTGGCAGATGATTTTGACATCTTTCATAGTTCTAATCAAGATCTGATGAGACTTTTCCACCGCGTTTCTCCAACACTTGGCTGGAGAGGTGCATACGGCAAAGGCCTCAAGCCACGCGTTAGTGATTTCATGGCGTATAGAGGGGAGCGAAAAGACAAACAGGCTAGCGTGAAACCAAGGTGCCTTGCGACTTTTAGATGGAGGGGGGAAGGTGAGCACCATTGGATAATGGTCTGAGACGGTGAGGTTGATACATTGCGTTAGGGTGGGAGGACCCCATTGATGGACGAGATTCTGTGAAATGTAGCTTCTGTCGAGTCTCGCTTTCCTCAAGTCCTCACCCAATTGAAGATTGGACCAAGAAAAGCCATTCGGGTCCTTGACTTCGACCAGATCCAAAAACAGCTTGGTTTGGTCCCAAATGTCTTTCTCTTGGCCGTCAATGATACGGCCCTTGTTGTTCCACCTATCCGAGGGGTCCTCCACCATATTGAAGTCATCGCAAATCATGACATTATGAGGAAACAAATCCAAGGAGGACCACATATTGATCCTCACAGCATCAGCATTTGGAGCATACATAGAAATCAGGGAGAATTGGAAGGGTGTGTTGAATGTAACTGCCAACTACCTATGGTTTCTGTCTTCGCTCGTGTAGTCAAGCTTATTAGCCCAGAGGTGATTGATTCCAATGGCAGTTCCACCGGAACCACGCTGATGGGTTGTGGAAAACCACACATGGGACTGAGAGACACTCTTGAGTCTTTTTTGAAGGTCTTCTCCTTCAATTTTAATCTCCTGAAGATAGATGAAGTCCGAGTTTAAGCTTATGTCACGGAGCCATTGACCAATAATGGTGGCTCTTGAGGGGTCAGTTAGCCCCCTAGTGTTTAGAGAAGCGATAATCATTTTCTTGTACTTCCCTCATTCTGAGGGTGGGATTTCTCTTTTTTCCTCTTGGAGTCTTCTTTCTTTCTTGAGGGGGGATGGTGACGACCATGCGTCTTCGATTTGAGGGGGATTTTCCAAGGCATACCTGCCAACCGTTTTCCCTTGCGGGAAGCCTCTTGTGAGGGAGAAGGAGAGGCTGTTTTCAGTATTGTTGTTCCAATGATGGAGCTTTCACTCTCCATATTGTCCTCATTACTTGTGGTGAATCCATCTTCCTTACTAGTTGTGTAGTCCTCTTGATTGACCACATTAGAGGGGGGGCAGCTCCAAGGGTAAGTTACTTGTACCCACTAAGTCCCTGTTCCCTCTCGGATAATCAAGCTCATTAACCTCCTTCTCGAGGTTGCAATATAAGTTATTGAGTGACTTTTTTGGCGATCGGGACTTCTCTAAGTGTCTCCTTGGGTTTGAGCTTCTCTTAGGGCTAGCTTTCCTTCTTCTTCTTCTAACCTCTGAAAACCCTTCAGAGTCGGTTTCTGGGATTCGGTCAGCCTTTTCTTCCTCTTCTGGTGGGCTGACCTGCTTCCCCTTGAGAGTTTGGGCTTTGTTCGCTGCTTCTTGCTTAAACTTTTGCTTCAAGGGGCAATCTTTTATTCGATGGCCTTGTTGACCACATTGAAAGCAGGCATTGGGCATGTTTTTAAAAGAGATCTCCTGAACCCAAGATTCCCCTTCACCCAAATCGATAATAATCTTCGAGGGGAGAGGCCTGTTGAGGTTTGCTTCCACACACATTTGAGGATGCCACCGAGCATTAAACGCATGTTTTGAGCCCTCACAAATGAAACCCCCAACATCTCCACGCGAGGCCAGCGGCTTGCCAATCGGGGAGACAATATCCCACAAAAAGCCATAAAGGAAGTAAGGGAGATTGGGGAGCTCAACCCAGAGAGGATATCGAAGGGGTTTAGAGTTGTCGGGCACGAAATCGGGGGCCCATTTGAAGAGGCACAGAGTGGCACAACCGACTTGCCAAAACCCGACACTAAGGGCTTGGAGTGCCATTTCTTCATTCTCAAAGACAAGCAAGAGGTGTCTGGCTAGAAGGAATTGGCACTTACTCACTACTATGCCATGCGGGAACCACTCTTTGCAAAACCACTGGCGCAAGTTGTCGTTTCTCTGTTATTTGTTAGTAATTACCTATCAATAATTAGCTTTTTACCACTTAGCTATTACTAAGTAGTTGGTCATTAGTTAGTTGTTAGAAACTAGATATTAATAAGTAGCTTGTTACCATTTAGTTATTAATAATTAGCTTGTTACCAATTAGCTATTACTAAGTAGCTAGTTCTTAGTTAGTTGTAAGTAATTAGCTATTACTAATTAGTTGGTTACTAATTAGCTATTACTAAGAGTTGGTTCCTAGTTAGTTGTTAGTAATTAGCTATTACCATTTAGCTTGTTCTAGTTAGTTATTACTAAGTAGCTAGTCCTTGGTTAGTTGTTTGTAATTAGTTATTACTAATTAGCTTGTTACCGGTTAGCTATTACAAAGTAACTAGTTCTTTGTTAGTTTTTAGTAATTAGTTATTATTGAGTAGCTTGTTACCAATTAGCTATTATTAAGTAGTTGGTTCTTGGTTAGTTGTTTGTAACTAATTAGCTTGTTACTAGTTAGCTATTATTAAGTTGCTGATTCTGAGTTACTTATTAGTAATTAGCTATTACTATTTAGCTTGTTACCAGTTAGTTATTACTAAGTAGCTAGTCCTTGGTTAGTTGTTTGTAGTTTACTTATTACTAATTAGCTTGTTATCGGCTAGCTATTACGAAGTAGTTGGTTCTTAGTTATTTTTTAGTAATTAGTTACTACTAATTAGCTATTACTAAGTAGCTGGTTGTTGGTTAGTTTTCTGTGACTACTTACCTTGTTACTAGTTAGCTATTACTAAGTTGTTGATTATAGGTTACTTGTTAGTAATTAGCTATTAGTAATTATCTTGTTACCAATTAGCCATTACTAAGTAGTTGGTTGTTACTTAGTTGTAAGAATTAGCTATTAATAATTAGCTTGTTACCAATTAGCTATTAATAATTAGCTTTTTACCAATTAGCTATTACTAAGTAGCTCGTTCTTAGTTAGCTTGTTAGTAATTATCTATTACTGATTAGCTTATTACATTAGGAAAAAAGGTGAACCCTGCATGGGCCTTTTAGCTTGAGGAGTGATTAAGGATGGACCAATGAGAAGAGGGTGGTGGCCACAGTCTAGTCCCTTAATGACATAGGGTAGGCATAGGCTTCCATGGTTTTTGTGTGGTCAAAGGGGAGAAAACTAGCCATAACTCGTGGTTTTTGTCAATTGAATGGTTTTGAAAACCTTGGAGATGAATAATAGCCCTTGGATGTGCCCAAAGATCCAAAGGATGGGGTTGATTTCAAAAGTCAAGGCATCCTTTGATTTGGGCCCTTGGATTTTGGAAAGTATCCAATGATTTGAATTTGAAGAAGCCAAAAAAAAGCGCCTTTGCATTAGGACCGTTGGATCAAGGTGTGAATCCGATGGCAAACAAGTATTGTCAGAGATGGCAGGCGCATTGCTTGTGAACCATTGGATCTGTGAAGGATCTAATGGTTGAGATTGAAGGCCAAAAGTTAGAGGCGCCTTTCATCCTCAACCTTTGGACGAAGCCTACATCGGACGTCCGTGAGAGCCTCCTGAAAAGAGATCAGCGCCAATCGTGCTATAACGTAGGATCGCAGCCACATCTAACGGTTGAGAGACCTGCCTAGAATCGAATCAGCCCCAAATGCGCTCAGGCATTGGATTATAGTTGATCTAATGATTCTTCTGCAAAAATCCTGCGCAAATAACTCCAAAGACCCACGATTTGTCAGACCATCTCTCTCTAGAGTTTAGTCCAATTTAATCTTAGCCATTGAAATCAAGAATCCAAAGGCTCAAAGCATTCCAATTTATCAATTCAAATAAAAATCCTAACAAATAATATTTTATTTGGGAATACCACTAGTGGTTTTATGTTTCCTCTAAATCACCTAGATTAAGCATTTTAATCCCTAAAAATTAGGAATCCTTACAAGGCCCATGCAGGGTTCACCTTTTTTCCTAATGACTAATGAGATATTACTAATTAGCTATTATGAATTAGCTATTATGAATTAGCTATTATGAATCAGCTATTATGAATTAGCTATTATGAATCAGCTATTACTAATCAGCTATTACTAATTAGCTATTATAAATTAGCTATCACAAATTATCTATCATAAATTAGCTATTACTAATAAGCTATTATTAACTAGCTTTTAGGAATTATCTATTATGAATTAGCTATTACAAATTATTATTACGAATTAGTATTACGAATTAGCTATTATGAATTGGCTATTATGAATTAGCTATTATGAATTAGTTATTACAAATCAGTTATTATGAATCAGTTATTACGAATCAAATATTACCAATCAACTATTTCTAATTAGCTATTACAATTAGCTATTATGAAGTAGCTATTACTAATTAGCTATTACTAATTATCCATTACTAATTAGCTATTACTAACTAGCTATTATTAACTAGCTATTACTAATTAGCTATTACAAACTAGCTATTCGGAATTATCTATTACAAATTAGCTATTACAAACTAGCTATTCAGAATTATCTATTACAAATTAGCTATTACAAATTAGCTATTATGAATTAGCTATTATGAATTAGCTATTACTAATTAGCTATTACTAATTAGCTATTAATAATTAGTTATTACTAATTAGCTTTTATTAATTATCTATTAGTAATTAGTTTATTACTGTTGAAGACAGACATAAAGACGAAGAAAGACAAAGAGAAGCAGAAACAAAACATTAAGGAAAATCAAAGCCTTAGTGAAGGGAAGAATTCACGCCTGTAATAAGCCATCATTGATATCTGGGAAGGTTTGGAATACGCGGAAGAATCTAATCAGGACATCGTCTTCCTCAAGATTGACTTTGACAAAGCCTACGACAAATTGGAATGGGACTATATTTTACAATTGCTCAAAGACCTCGGGTGTAGTCAGAGATTTCTCAGGATGATCTCCACTCTCCTTGGCAATGCCTTGACCAAATTCAATGTCAATGGACAACTTTCAAAGGCAATCAAACTAAAACGATCCATCAGAAAGGTTGCCCGTTGGCCCCGTTGCTCTTTGCTATTGCCACTGAAGGACTTAACTGACTTGTGGAGCAACAGATGGAGCTTGGTCACATAAGAGGCATTGCTTTGCCACATAACTTTGGGCAAATGACCATGAGGCTATTTGTCGATGACACAAATGCCTTTGTTCACAATGATGATACCAGCTTAGAAACCTTTTGGTGGTGCCTCGACACTTTTTGTGAGGCCTCTGGATCCAGAATTAACCATACCAAGACTGCATTTAGGGCCATCAAAGGGAACCAACCCAATCTCCTCACTGTGCAAGGATGCCAAAGCATTCAATCTGGTCAGATCGTTCACATTCTTGGTATCCCCTTGGGATTCGCTGTTACTCTGGAACAAAGGTGGGCTTCGGTCCTCGCTAGACTTAATAATAAACTTACCTACTGGAGGGGTTTGCAAATCAATCTTGCTGGCCGAGCCATGGTGATCAACACATTCCTCATATCCTCAATCATATACTTTCTTTCTTGCTAGAGACCAAAGAATCAAGACTTAGCCAAATTAGAAAGTACTTGCAGGAACTTTCTCTGGACCGGGGACGATAACAGGAGGGGAGTGCCTAAAACAAAATGGTCCATATGCACTAGCCGAAAGGAGAAAGGAGGTCTGGGTATTATGGACATTGGTAACATGGCCAATAAACTTGTAGCTAAGTGGATTATTAAGGCGTGGTGCAACAGAGATTCCTCTTGGGCCACATTAATTTTCAAAAACACAAACGCGATTACTTGGTAGGCTACCCTGGATGGAAAAACCTTGACATCCTCACCCTCTTGTTCTCTCCGATTCTGGTTTCACCCAAAGGATCGATCTTGGTAAGGCTTGTGGTTGAGCTGGAACACATTCAAACCTCACATCAGAATCAGCAAAGATTGGAAGTGGGTTGCAGGTATAAGACAAAACGATTCTATTTGGTTCCCGATCCAAGCCATGAGAAACGTGGAGCCTTGGAATGTCTTGAGTGCCAAGAGACTCTGGAACAAGGGATTCAAACAATGGAAGCACCTCTGGAAACAGGACACGAACAGATGGGTGGACTTTAAGGACCTTGACCCTACTACTGCGGTCACATACGAGGAATGGAATGTTTTACTGAGCAGACGCCACGCTTGGGACCGATCTAAAATCCAACCTCTTATGGGACAGGACTCTCCGAACCCAATGGGCCTTAGATGGTATAATGGTAATCACCTCTCCAAGATTCCACATGTCGAAGCTTGCAATGACATTCATATCAGTCTCAACAAGAAATGGGGTCTCAATTGGATGCGACTTCAATGGGATATGAAATTTATGTCTATGTGGCACCCTCTCATTGAAAATAAGAAGTCCGTTCTCCTATGGCAAATCCTACACCATGGAATATGGACCAATGCAAAAGCTAACAAGATCTGTGGGGTTCCACCCTGGTGCAAGAAATGTTGCCGTAGCAAAGAGGATATAGGTCACCTGTTCTTTGCTTGCCCTAAATCCCTTCAGTTATGGAGGGTCCTTGGTCGTTCACTGGGACTCCAAGAACAAATCAATTGGAAGCAAGCGCTCATTGGTGAAGCGATCGGTTGCTCTACGATGTTGTGGAATGCGGTTAGGGGAGAACTCCTTTGGAAGATTTGGCGAGAAAGATGTGCTCAAAAATTTGGCAATAGCCCAAATGAGTGGTCACTCGAGAGGTCCCTTTTCTTTCTCGGCAGAAGAATTGCTAACTGTAAGAACCCCCCCCCCCCTTCAGACATCACAAAGAGCTACAATATGTCAACAATAAGCTTAAAACCAAGTGGGCTCCACATGATGGGGACGCGAGGTTTATCAACCTCCTCTATAACACCTTGTAAGCCTTGCAAGGCCTAGCACAAAGGCTATGGCAGAACAGCGGAATGAAAATTATATCAGTTGGTGCCAGCTTTGCTTGGAGAAGCGAGTGGTCGCTCTGCGACTCTCCGGAATGCTCGAAGCTCTAGTCGATGGAGTATTCACTGTTCCTCCTTGGCCAAAGGATTGCTAATTGTAAGAAACACCCCTCTTTTTAGGAGTCTTCAAGTATTCCGTTTAATCTAGAACTCAATTTTCCCACATGGGTCTTGCTTGTGGGTGAGTGGGCGATTAACCTTTCTCTTGTAAAGCCAACTACACTCTGTAAAAGCTTCCCCCGCTCTGTGGGATTCGGGGGGTCCCATGGGCACTAGTCCCCTTCTTTTGTATCTTTCCTTTATTTAATTCAAGTCTGGAAGAGCAGGCTAAGGCCGAACTTCCTTTATAAAAAAAACTTAATAATAGCTAATTAGTAACAAGCTAATTAGTAGTAGATAATTACTAACAAGTAACTAAGAACTAGTTACTTAGTAATAGGTAACTAGTAACAAGCTAATTAGTAATACCTAATTACAAACAACTACCCAAGAACCAACTACTTAGTAATAGATAATCAGTAACAAACTAATTAGTGATAACTAATTACTAACAACTAACTAAGAACCAGCTACTTAGTAATAGCTAATTAGTAACAAGCTAATTAATGATAGTTAATTAATAATAACTAATTATAAACAACTAACCAAGGACTAGCTACTTAGTAATAACTAATTAGTAATGTGATAGATAGATAGATAGCTAATTAACATCTATCTATCTATCTACCTACCTATCTATCTATCTATCTATCTATCTATCTATCTATCTATCTATCTATCTATCTATCTATCTATCTATCTATCTATCTATCTATCTATCTATCTATCTATCTATCTATCTATCTATCTATCTATCTATCTATCTATCTATCTATCTAGCTAATTAGTGACATCACAAATTGCAGATAGAAACAACTTAAACTCAAAAAGTGACGAGCAGCTACAACCATGGATAAGCAATATTGTTAATATGTTTGGTATTTCAAAATCCTTAAGAAGCCATAACTAAAGATCACTAGGTTAATACTTAAAAAGCTAGTAACAATGCTATAAATTATCAACATGACAAGCTTACCTTTGTCAAATTTGAGTCCACCACTAAAGAATCCAGGGAATGTTTGCCGCATATGTTGTGGTATTTCAATGCCACATTCACCTAAACAGTTGATTGAAAAATGACAATGTGCTGCAAAACAAATGCAATGTTATGAATGGTTGCATGTCACAAGGTGCACCAGAAAACTCATCCTCTTCTCAATATTCAAACCACATGCTATGCACATGGATGAAACACCAAGTGAGAGGGATGATGGTAATTGTGGGGGAGGTAATGGCAATGAGGGTGACAAGTCATGTGACTCCATCATGCTTAACATGTTCTTTACAAAGGGTAGATCCCGATTCACATACTTGAGGCGATCCTCATGCAACTTGTATTCAGCCTATGTATGTAACAATCTAGGTTATCAGTATTCAAACTTAAAAAAATCCTCCAACCAATGTCAATAAAGCTAAATATTACCTCTAGTTCAGGCACCTTGTCATTCACATCTGGTTCAATCGGTAAGAGCTCCAAATTAATAGTATATATCTGAATTTTCATCTCCAATTGAATCCTCCTCCTAGGAGACATTCCCACATCACATTTCAATTCCTCTAGAGATGCTTGTAACTTTTTTCTCATCTCAATGATTGCTGTAGACACTTTAGACTTAGATGCCTTTGATAGCTTGGCTTGATCCAAAGCAAGTTAGACCCTATCCAACTTAATCTTTTCACTATCAATTATCAATTTTAAGGTACATATAATCTTAGTACCCTCCACTTGCCTAATGGTAGCAACTGCCATACCTTTTGAAACATGTAACTCAACATCTTGTTTCTATACCTGGAATTCATCATCTAGAGGCTCTAAAACTAGTGAAGCATCATCATTCAAAAAGATGTAAAACCTTTGCATCTTCAATTGTAGCGTACCCATCTTCTTGCATCTCTCAATAGATGCTTCTGTAGCTACATACCATGCCACTTGGTACGTAGCTGAATTTGTCAATGTCTGAGTAGTGGTGCAGTTTTCAAATGCAAAAGCTCTAGCAAACTCTATAGACAATTCATAGTTTATAGGTATCTCCTAGTATACCTTTTGATGCAACACCGTTAGTGCATCATAGAACTCTGGCCTAACATGTTTCACCTCGCTAATCAATTTTTTTGATATAATACCTGGATCTATACAAGCGATAAAGAAGTCATACACAATGTTGAATTCCTCTTTTTTTTGGTAGAATATGCTATGGTTTAGCACTTTGGATATGTTGGATATATCCATCTGCATCAACAAGGTAATTTATTGGTCATAAATGCAACTAAGAAGGTGCAGATTGACTAATGAGCTGAAAAAATCAAATCAATGAGGGGCTTACCTCGTCCATTGCTTCCACTTCAACGATAGACTCCTAACAAATGATGCCTCTCCTTTGCCAAAAATGGAAGCTCTTACATTAGAAACAAATAAAATACTCCTAGCCATGTGAGCACCTAAATGATGTATGCATGCATGCGATGCTAGATGCAAACCCACACTTTTCACTTTTTCATATTTTCTCATACTCATTCCTAGTGTTTTTGCTTCACCTTCATTTGATGGAATAGCCTCGTTTCTGGTAGCTTTCTCTTGGGATTGACAAATTCGTTTGGACCTTCTATGTTCCAGTAGCATAGACTCCATGGATAGCCACCTTGTGCAAGACGTGATGAGTAATCACAATTACTCTCGATGTTCAAGTCATGATACCCTACGGGCCGCCTTCTTTCACATGAGTAATGAAAATATTCAAAAATCATTTTCACATGCATGATCGTATGTCGACCAAAGGATATTATGAATTTATATTTTCTCTATTTAAATAGCTTTTGTAATAGGTAAATTGCAACGTGATTAGAAGTGGTAAATAGTCCTAAAAAGTGTTCACATTAACATGATTTCACCTCTAAGGACCAAGCTTGATGATATATTAGAAAGATGTGTGTTCAAAGGGTACATAGGTGAGCACAAGGGCTATAGGTGTTATAACCCCACAACAAAGGAACTAAAGGAATTAAAGGTATCAAGGGATTTCAGATTTGATGAATGTTTACCTTGGTATGATAAAAATATATCTATGTAGGTTTTTGAGTTGGACCACTAATATTCTCAAACTATCCTCATAGATGCAAGAACTATTACATGCAAGCTCTAAAGTAGTCTTGTAATCTTGTGGATCTTATTAGTTATTAAAAATAGTATATGGAAGCTTGTGGATCTTATTAGTTATGAAAAATAACATGTGGAGGCATTCACATCTCCAAATTTAGAGTAAAAGTAGATAAAAGTGGATAAAAGTAAGAAGGAAAGGAGAGGTGTCTATTTTTAGACAAGGAAGGCGCTTATGTTGACAACCTCTCAATAAAAAGAGTGGTTCTCTTAGTGTAGGTGTCCAAATTGAGTGATTCTTGTTGCGTTGCGAAGCTTACAACTTGTACTATATAATTAAATGAGTGTTTGTACAAATTTCAATGCAAAAACACCGCACAAGTAGGCATATTTTTAGATCTTGTTTCTTGTGTCTATTGAGTGTCTCATCAGAGACATACCTCTCTTAAAACTTTCATATCTCAGTTGTTATGAGGTCTTTTTGAGTGATTTTACTTGGAGGAGTTTCCTTAGCTCTCATACTTTCTATCTATATCAAAATTTTTCATAGATCTTTGAGTTTTTGTGCTGTTGTACATCAATTTTCAATTCAGACAGTTAGTGATACCTTGCTATTGTAGGCCTCTACATACCTTGACTTCAAGCAATTTGTTTGGGAGCTATACTCCAGCCTTTTTGACGTTTTCTGTTTCTAAAGCATGCTACTCAAAGTCTAATTTCAGAATATATGATTAGTTTTAATAAAGTTTGCTTAAAGATTTTTTGGTGGTTATTTTTCTAGAGTCATCTATTCTTGTTTTCTTGAAAGTTTGGAGGAAAGTTTGATTTTTGAAGTTTGGAAATATTTGTTTGGACTTTTGAAGATCTTGGGAGGTCTCATCACTTTTGTTGTGTACTTTCATGTTTAAAAGTTTGTAAACATAACATTGTGGTATCAGAGCTTTTGTTTTTTTTATCAAATCTTTCATACAACTTATTTAATTATCTTCTTTGTTTACAACAATTCAACATGGTAGATTTGAGTGCATCGATTGAGAAGTTATCAGATGGGAGAAGTTATCCCATGTGGAAATTTAGATGGAGTCTTTTCTCATGTCTAAAGGTCTTTGGGGATTGATAACAGGTACAAAAGTGAAGCTGGTATTACCAGAAGCTCCTACACAAGTAGATCAAGTAAGAATGGATCGAAAGAGATAGAAGAGTTTTGTTTATTATCTAACAAACAATTTCAAATACTATGCTTGGGCACATACGAGGTTTGAATAATAGCAGAGAAGCCTGGGAGTCTCTAGAAAGGTTATTTGCAACTACCAACAGAGCAAGGCAAACACAACTTATTGGTGAGTTGACAAGAGTAAAAAAGAAGCCACGACAATCAGTTAATGATTATGTTCTTGAGGTAAAATCTCTTATTGAAGCATTAGCCTCTATTGATGCATCTCCTGGTGAGGATATAAAGTTTAATAGCATGTTAAATGGCTTGAGGGAAGATGAAAGATGGAAGTCTTTCATTACATCTATCATGACTCGAGAGAATCTGCCATCCTTTGAAGATTTACAAACACTCATGGTGACTGAAGAAATCAACATAGAAGGTGGGAAATCTTATCATTCTCAAAGAGGTAGTCAAGGCCAAGCTCTTTACACCATCAAATAGATCAAGAGGTAGAGGAAATTGGAGAGGAGGAAGAAGATTCAACAACAATGCAAGAGGAAGAGGAAGCTTTAATGCGACTAGAGGAGGAAGAACAACACAACAAAGTCAACAGACTCAACCAAATCAGCAAGGTAACTTTACTTGTCATTATTGTGGTAAAGTTGTCATTATGCCAGGGATAGCTTCTCCAACCCGAATAGAAGAGGTGGTTTTAGAGGATGACAAAGAGGAAGAGGCCAAGATCACATGCATCAAAACAACAACATAGTGCAAGAGGAGGCTCAGCCATAGAATGAAAACATTCTTATGGCTATGCATACAGAGACACATAAGAGGAAGGTAACAAAAAAAGTTGGTATGTAGATAGTGGTTGCTCAAACCACATGAGTCATAACATGAACATGTTTGTGAAATTACACAAGCCAAATTCAAGAGTCATAGTTGCTACAGGAGATAGTACTGAGCATGAAGTAGTTTACATTGGTGATTGTCCACTTAATGAATATGTAACTCTTAGAGATGTTTTGTTTGTTCCTACTATTACAAGAAATTTGATTTCAGTTGGACAGATGGAGGACAATGGAGTGAAGGTTGATTTTGACAATAATCAGTGGCAAGCTTATCAGAAGAAGGATGGAAATTTATTATAAAAGGAGAAAAGGTAAATAGATTATATACTTATGAAGTTGAAGTTCCAGATTATGCAGGTTATACAATGGTTAATGGGACTCAAGTAAATCAATTGGACTTATGGCATAAAAGATTAGGACACATCAGTGTTGGCAGGTTAAAGGATATTGCAAAGAAATCATTGGTTCAAGGTTTACCACAACTACCTAAGCAAGATTTGGATTTTGTTTGTGAGGCATGTCAGTTTGGAAAACAGATACGAAGTCCTTTTTCAAAAGCAGGATGTCAAAGCAGAGGTATTTTGGACTTGATTCATACTGATGTATGGGGTCCATCTCAAGAAGAGTTGATGGCAGGTAGCGAGTACTTTGTAACATTTATTGACGTCTTCTCAAAGTTTACATTCATTTATTTTATGAAATACAAATCTAAAGTGTTTGATATGTTCAAGAAGTTTAAATCATTGTTTGAAAATTAAACAGGTCGAAGCATAAGAAGATTGAGATCAGATGGAGGAGGTGAGTACTTTTCTAATCAGTTTCTTGCATTTTTTAGAGGAAGAAGGAATAAAAAAGGAGACTACAAACAGATACACACCTCAACAAAATGGTGTGGCCAAAAGAAGAAACATATCTATCTTGGAGATGGGTAGGTGCATATTAAATGAAAAGGACTTACCACTTACTTTTTGGGCTGAAGCATGCAATATGGCAGTTTATGTGATGAACATGTTACCACCTACTCAAAGTCATGTACAAAAAGCACCTTATGAATTGTTTTATGGATCAAAACCAGATATTTATAATTGTAGAATTTTTGGAAGCATATGTTTTGTTCATATTCCACAACAATTAAAGTCAAAGTTGGATCCAAGGTAAAAGAAAATGGTTTTTATTGGTATGGCAGAAGGGCAACCAGGATATAGATTTGTGAACCCAGATACGGGAGAGGTAATTGTTTCGAAAGATGTTATTTTTCATGAAGATAAATCTTGGTATAAACATGAAGTGCAGGTAGATGAAGAAGAAACTACAAGAAGTCATGAAGAAGAGCCAAGTTCTCCAAGCTCATCAGAGATTCAACTTACACATGAAGAGATAACTCCCCCCAATCAAAAGTTGAAGAAAATTCTTGATTTGATTTCAAAGGAAATTGAGTCATAGGAAGAAGAAAGTGAAGGTTCTACGTCAAGAAGAACTCAAACTCGAAGGCAAGAAAAGCATGGTAGGACAAGAAGTCAATCAAGGTATCCAGTAAGAGAAAGAAGGCAACCGCAAAGATTTTCTAATGAAGCTTATATGGCAAAACTTCTTGAGGAGCAAGAACCAACAACTTTTAAAGAAGCATCAAAGGTGAAGAAATGGGTTAAGGCAATGGATGAAGAAATGGTAGCTTTGTATCACTTATCTACAGGTCTTTGATTGGTTCTCTTATATATGCAACTTTAAAAAGACCGGATATTATATTTAGCATAAGTACATTGTCTCAATTCATGAACAAACCCATTGATGTACATATGCAAGCAGCTAAAAAGGTCTTAAGATAGTTGAAGGGTACATTAAATGAAGGTTTGGGCTATAAATATGAAAATAAGGATGACAGAAGGAGTACAGGTGGATATCTTATATTTGCAGGTAATAATTTAGTTTCATGGTGTTCTAAAAAATAGCTTACAGTAGCACTTTCAAGCACAGAAGCTGAATATAGAAGCCTTACAAATGCAACATGTGAGATTATGTGGTATTTAAAGCTTTATGAAGATATGAATCTATCTACAACACGTCCACTACTCTTTGGAGATAATGTAAGTTCATTACAGCTCGCGTCTAATCCAGTGTACCATGCAAGAACCAAACACATTGAAGTACACTATCACTATATCCGAGAGAAGGTGGTGAATGAAGATATTGATATTCAACATGTTGGAACTAAAGATCAATTAGCAGACATACTCACAAAAGCAGTGGATGCTCAGAAGCTCAAGCGAATCAAAGTTCTACTTGGAGTCAAGGCTTTGGATTTAGAGCTTGAGGGGGGCAATGTTACATAAAAAAAGCTCTAAAGTGATCTTGTCGTCTTGTGGATCTTATTAGTTATTAAAAATACTATATGGAAGCTTGTGGATCTTATTAGTTATGAAAAGTAACATATGGAGGCGTTCACATCTCCAAATTTAGAGTAAAAGTAGATGAAAGTAGATAAAAGTAAGAAGAAAAGGAGAGGTGTCTATTTTTAGACAAGGAAGGTGCTTCTGTTGACAACCTCTCAATAAAAAGAGTGGTTCTCTTAGTGCAGGTGTCCAAATTGAGTGATTCTTGTTGTGTTATGAAGCTTGCAACTTGTACTATATAAGAAAATCAGGTTTTTTACAAATTTCAATGAGAAAACCCCGCTAAAGTAGGCGTGTTTGCAGATCTTATTTCTTGTGTCTATCCAGTGTCTCATCAGAGACATACCTCTCTTCAAACTTTCATATCTCAGTCGTTATGAGGTCTTTTTGAGCGATTTCTCTTGGAGGAGTTTCCTTAGCTCTCATAATTTCTATCTATATCAATATTTTGCATAGAACTTTGAGTTTTTGTGCTGCTGTACATCAGTTTTCAATTTAGACAGTTAGTCATACCTTGCTGTTGCAGGCCTCTACATACCTTTACTTCAAGCTATTCAATTTGGGAGCTATACTCCACCTTTTTTGATGTTTTTTGTTTCTAAAGAATGCTAATCAGAGTCTTATTTTAGAATGTATGATTAGTTTTGATAAATATTGCCCAAAGGGTTTCTGATGGTTATCTTTCTACAGTCACCCATTTTTGTTTTCTTGAAAGTTTGATTTTTGAAGTTTGGAAATATTTGTTTGGTCTTTTGAAGATCTTGGGAGGTGTCATCACTTTTGTTGTGTACTTTGATGTTTACAAGTTTGTAAACATAACAAGAACATAATAAGTTGGTTGGTATGAATTCTAATTTGGTCTTGTAGGGACCTTTAGGGGTATGTATATAGGCTAGTCCTGAACTGCTTGTGGGTCTTTCCATGCTAAATGACATTTTTGGATGACTCTTGTTGTATAATTACATGGGTCTAAGGGGTAGAACCCTTGTGTTTCTAAGTGTGAAACCCTTGGGATTTATGGTTTATTTACCCCTTTTAGATGGTTCTTGAATCTTAGGGTTAGTTCTCTAAGGTTGAGTACCTTAGGCTTAATTGGAAGCTTCTCCTACCCATTTCGTTCGTACGTGAGAGCTTCGAGAGTCTTCTTTTAGAAGCCATGTGATTTCCTAAGCTTGGAAACCATGTGAAAACCTTAGGGACCCATGTGATGGAAGGTACACATGTGAAGTATTTCTACGACGATGCACCACAGTGCACTCTCCTTCTCGAGATCTCCACAATGATATGCTGACAGTAGAAAACTGAGCTCCTGAGGCCGCACACAGTACTTCGCACAGATGCTGTAGAATACACAGAAAACACAATACACAGGGAGCATGAAAACAGACTTCTTAGGTTTCACAAATGTGGTCGAACATACAGTCTGTGGCTGACCAGGCTGCTATATGTTTTATTAAAGAACATATACAAAGAAGTGTCCAGTGGCCATTTGGCCTTTCACATGGAAACTAACGGTAACAATCACCCACTAAAGGCCAATATGGCCAAAGTAACTATGGGACAAAAAATAAAGAATGATAAAGAATACCTGAGTGTAAGTATACAAACTATACCTCTCACCTGATGGGCTTGTTACACAATAGACAAGTGACTGTGCAAGATCAGGAATCAAGTAATCCCCATCAAGTGACAACAGTGTCGAAAGCTATCCTATGGTAGAGCTTTAGTCAAAGCATCTGCAGCATTATCTCGAGTGTGAACCTTCTCAAGAATAATGCGCTCAATGGCTAAGCAATCTCTAATGAAGTGATACCTCACCTCAATGTGCTTGGTCTTTGCATAATAGATCGGATTCATAGCCAAAGCAATGGCACTCTGACTATCACTGAGCGAACGAGGTACATGCTGAGGTAAACCCATATCACAAGCAAGACGAGAAAGCCACAATGCTTCCTTACATGCCTCACTTGCTGCAACATACTCTGATTCTGTGGTGGAAACACCTATACATTCTTGAAGACAAGATCTCCAAGATATAGCACCTCGAGCAAAATGAAAAATGTACCCTGATGTAGATTGTCTACACAACCAACGTAGTCAGAATCTGTGTAACCAAGAATGGATGCTTTCCCTCTACCTAAGCATAGAAACTTGTCCTTGGTGCCACTCAGATATCTTAAAATCATCTTGACCACCTCCCAATGTTTCTTGCCAGGATTAGACATATATCTGCTCACAACTCCCACTCCAAATGCAATGTCTGGTCTTGTAGTTACCATAGCATACATGAGACTACCAACAACAGACTGGTAGGGAATTTTGGTCATGAATTCCTTTTCCTCATCTGATTTGGGGCAATCATCCTTGCTCAATTTCACATATGTGGGTAAAGGTGTACTCAATGCCTTTCCACCCTGCATATTGAACATGTGAAGTAATTTGGATATGTACTCACTTTGAGACAAGTATATGCATCTTTTACTCCTATCACAAGTAATGCGCATGCCAAAAATATGATTGGCCTCCCCCAAATCAATACCCATTTACATGGTAAAGCTTTCCTACCATTTGGAAAAGGTACTTAATCTTAAGTACCATTCTTGTGAATAGAATTTAACTCACTCTTCATGGCACGCTCCCACTTGCCATGATCCTTTGTCTGCATAGCCTCTTTGTAGCAAAAAGGCTCACTGGCATTTGTTAGCATAACAAAATCTAAACCCGGAACATATCTATCAGGTGGATGTGAGACACGTGCAAAACGTCTCAATGGTTGCTGAATAGGAACATGTGCAGACTAAATCTGAATGGACATTCTCTTCAACATCCCTATGTGCAGCATTTTTATGCATGCTAACCGGAGGACTAGTATCCTCAAACACCACTCTTCTCACTTCAACCTCTTTAATGGGCTGTTTATGCATCTTAGACTCATTGAAAATGATATCACTACTTTTGATCACTGATTATGTTTCAGGATCCCATAAGCGATATCCAAATTGTCCTTCTCGATCATATCCAAGAAAAATGCATTTCTTTGACTTATGGTCCAACTTTAGTCTAAGATTCTTGGGTATATGAACATATGCTTCACACCCAAAAACTTGAAGATGATCATAATATGGTGGCTTCCTTGTCCATAGCTCTTGTGCCACGTTTAGACCTTTGGCAGTACTAGGTGAAAGGTTAATCACATGAACTGCAGTCATACTGCTTCTACCCAAAAGCCTTGTGAGAGGTTTGCATGATGCAGTATAGAGACTACTCTATCTTGAATAGTTCTATTCATCCTGCCAACTACACCATTCTGTACTAGGGTATAAGGAGCTGTAAACTCTCTACAGCTCCCTCTAGATTGACAAATAAAGACTGAATTCATGTGAGGTATACTCACCCCCGTTATCTGAACGTAAAGCCTTAAGCTTAGTTCCTTTTTTGGTCTCAACTGAAGCAAGCCATTTTTTGAAAGTAGGGAATACCTCATCCTTCAATTTGATAGGATATACCCAAACTTTTCTAGTAGCATCATCTATGAAAGTGACAAAGTAGAGAGAACCACCTAAGGACCTAGTGGGCATGGGACCACACACATCTATATGAACGAGATCTAAAGGCTGAATTGAAGAGTCAATGTGCATTCTATGCACATTTATGGTTTGCTTTCCATATTGAAAATGCTCACAAAATGAAAAATCAGAGAAAGATAACACAGGTAAACAGCCAGAACGAGAAAGATTTTCCATTCCACTACGAGATATATGGCCCAAACAACCATGCCAAATACAAGCCATAGGCTGTTCAGTAACAGCTAACAAGTGTTCTTTCTGTGATACAAATAAAGGATAAAGTGATCCAACTTTGCTTCCTTTTGCAATAACCATATTGCCCTTTGATATGCGAAAGGACTGAGCATAGAAGACCACCTTGTAACCAAAGTCATCAAGTTGACCAACTGACATCAAACTGCATGATAACTGTGATACATGGCGTACATTATGCATAGTAAGTTTTGAACCGTCAATGAACTGCACAACCACATCTCCAATCCCCACAACATCACACTGGTAAGAGTCACCAAGTCTCATGGTACCAAGAGACCTTGTTGCATAATTAGAGAACCATTCTTTGTGTGGTGTCACATGGAAAGAAGCACCAGAATCTAGCAGCCATGTGTGGGAAAGAGAATCAACCAATAGCGCCTCAGATGGCACAATACTATCAAGTGTCAGCACATCAGCATTATCAAAAATAACATTAATTTCTTCAATCTTCATAGTTGAACTAGATGGTGCAGGTAATTGTTTAACATGCCCATCAACGTTCTCTCCTTTACCTTTAGAATTCTTTAATGCATAACAATCTTTCTTCATATGTCCTTTCTTATGATAATAATGGCATTCAATATCCCTCTTCCTTGATTTACTTCTACTCTTATTTCATTGACCATTCTTTTCCTTGTTCTTGCTCCTGCCACGTTGCTGATTCTTTCCTTGGTAAGAATCACGAACATTATATGCATCTCCACTCTGAGTACCAACCATATATTTTCTACGAATCTCCTCACTCAAGAGTGCTCCACATATGTCATCATAGACAAGTTTACCACTAGGTGCACTATTGCTAATAGCTGTGCAAAATGTATCCCATGATGATGGCAGGGTGCATAACAACAATTCTGCTTTCATTTTATTATCCATATCCATTTTCTGAGCTTGTAACTGGGAGAATATAGCATCAAACTCATTTAGATGAGCAGCAACACTATCTGTGTCCTTCATATGAAGGTCATATAATTTTCTCATCAGATACACTTTATTTGATGCCGTCTCTTTTTCATATGTATTATATAACTCCTTCCAAAGCTCCTCTGCACTTTCACAGTCTAATATTGTAAAGTAAACATTATCTACCAGGTGCAAGTGAATGGTAGACCTGGCCATCTCATCTAACTCATCCCAGTCATCTTCATCCATGTCAGCAGGCTTCTTTGAAATCCCATTTATTGGCTTCCATTACCTCCTTTGAATCAACACATCTTTAATCTGATTCTTCCATAGAGCAAAATTTGTGCCATCAAATTTTTGGATCTCAAAATGGTCTTTCCCCTACAAGTTATAGCTCCTCTTCGGAACACTAGCACTAGACCCTGATCCATCGGATGTGCCTGAGACCTCTGATGCCATGATGGTAGAGAACTCAATGGAATGATAATGGAGCTAGAAGAGTCCGAACACCAACGAATAAGTATGTCAAGGAGTAAATCGACCACTATATAGTTGACAAAACCAAAAATCTGGAAAAATTTTGCTAGAGTATCCTTTGCAAAATGAGCGTATGACCAATGTCAAGATATCATAAAACTGCAAGTACTGACATGTTTGCCTGCATAGTGAATCTCTAACTCCACTGCATATAATCAGTTACCCAATAGAAGCCAACTAGGCGTATCGAGCACCTATGAACAACTATCATACATCTCCTATGGCAAGGCTGGGTAAGTCTTCCACCTGCATCACCGAAGAGACCCTGACATCTGGGTGTCTCCTAGTTAAGAAAATCTCACCACGACCCTCTTTATCAAATGTAAAAGGCTTTATGCAAAGAACGTAACCGCTATATCAATGACCACATGGACGTACATAAGAGGTATCCACAAAAGCATACATGATGTCTATGTGCTCAATATATGCAGTAAAATGATACTAAAAGGCTGAATGCATATCCCAAAAACTAGTCAATAACTCCAGCAAGTGTCTGTCAACTCTGATGTTTTTGGCTCAAAAACCTGTATAAATTTGCAACGATTGCTCCCACCAAAATTGAAAACCTTTCCAAAAACCTGTAGTCTTGTGAGTGTGGCTAAAAAACACAGCCCCAAAGGTTGATATTTATTGTCGAAGAAGTACAAAGAACACTCTTCTTGATGTTCGCGGACCTGTGTGAAGAGAACTGTGTGCAAAAGTACTCCAAAATGGCTCCAAAAGACACCCAAAAATGCTTCAAAAATAGGCTTTGAAAGCAAAGAATGAATCTTTGAGGGACCAAATCATGTTCAAGGTAATGTCAACCTTAGTCTTTCCCCTTCTTCAGACACCACAATAGTGTAGCTTAGTGGCAAGAAATTGTCACGGTTAAGCAAGCTCTAGGGGAAACAATACTGGGATGGGTGACCTCCCGAGAAGAACCAAGAACCTCTATCTTCCTTGATCATTGAGGTCCTCCCTCGCACGCAACCAACGGCGCCAATGGTGACTCGGATGACAAGGTATGCCAAGGTCTATGTCTTGGTCGCCACCTTAGTCGCCGCCTTGGAGAAGGCCTTGGGGGGGGGGGGGGGGTACTTGCTTCGCTCGCACAAAAGGAACAAAGCTTTTTGCATCAAACTGCTCTTATACCAGTGAATTATTTCTACGACGATGCACCACAGTGCGCTCTCCTTCTCGAAAGCTCCACGATGATATGCTCGGAGTAGAAAACCGAGCTCCTAAGGCCACACACAGTACTTCACACATGCTATAGAATACACAGAGAACACAGTACACAGGGAGCACGAAGACAGACTTCTTAGGTTTCACAAATGCAGTCGAACATACAGTCTGTGGCTGACCAGACCACTATATGGTTTATTAAAGAACATATACAAAGAAGTGTATAGTGGCCATTTGGCCTTTCACATGGAAACTAACGATAACATGTTCCCTTGAGAGGGAATTACCCCTTGAACTTGGAGCTATATATTGGAGGGGCTGGTTGGGTGGAAACACATCTCTCTCTCCCAGTGTGAGCTTGGCTAGTTCGTCTTCTTAGTTGATTGTTGTTCAATTGTGGAGGCTATGGAATCCTTCCACAATAGTGGTATCAGAGCTAGGCTTTACTTGAACCAGATTTTACTCTACTTTACTCTCTCTATTTCGCGTGAGCTACTCATATATCCTTTCGAGTATGGTCTTAGTTATGCTTGGATGTGGTTTTAAATACCCTCGGAAATCAGCCCTTTGTTGGGACTGCAAAAGACGGTTCCAAGGCTCCATTTAATATATTGCTAGCACATACCCGAGCCCCACCATGTGACGGGTGGCCATGCTCTTAAAAGAACAAACACATAACTTTGGTGGTATAAATGAGAGGAGAAGCTACCGTGAGTGCTCCTCGGGGGCGGCTTCTTTTTATACAGCTAAAGCATTCACAAATTCCTAGTCTATGGGATTCGAGCTGCCCGTAACCTCATACCCCAATGTTTTTCAAGTTTTCTCTTCTAAAAGAGACAACCATCGTCAACCCGCAAGAGTTTCTTGATGCCATTTGAGTCGCCCGCTTCTGAACTCTCTTTTTTCAAAACATGAGAGTGGAAGTTCCAATGGTGCCATGGAAAGGAATGACTGCATATATGGAATTTCAACGTCTCCATTAAGACCCAATAGCATACAAGAGTTTGAGGTCTTTCTAGTGCTTCCATATTCAATGGAGTGTCAACGAAGAAGCAAGAATGGAGGGTCAACGAACAATGCATGAATCTTCTTCGAGAATGAATTGAGGGAAGTACTCAACAAGCTTTTTTATTTTCATTCTATCATTACTTTTTATCACGTGTGAGAGATGAAAGGATGGAGCTTTCTTCTCCATCATAAAAGTAATTAGTGTCTAATTTTTTTCTACACATAGAACATATCTACTATGCTTTTCATTCATTCTTTGTAGGCTAACCCCAAGCATTCATAGAGAATTATGAAGCAATGATAGAACATAAAGATGGAGGATGGCACTTCTCAAACATCAAGGAAAGGAATCAACTTTTATAGGCATATTTGGATCAATGGTTTGTACATTTGGTGCATGAATTTTTCATGCACAAAGAGCATGTTTATGCAAAAATGCTAGTGCATACATTCATAAGAACATGACTTTATTTGAGAAGTTTCTTTCCAAGGGAAAGGAAGCATGTCCATGGCTATGCATAACGATCACATCATTGCATATGTATATATACAATAGATATGGTTTTATAATGCACATGCACACTTGGGCACCACATATACGACCCATAGATGACAAGGAGATAGGTTTGAATTCTGGCCTAGGCCCCATTCATACCACCTATGGCTATTAGCAGGGGTCGAACCCTTGCCCTTGCCTCAAGAGGTAGATATTCAAACCAAATCTTTAAAGGTATGTACACAAATTGGACACTGAAGTACGCATGAAAGTGCCAAGATGGAAGGGAAGGAGTGTGATGGCCCAAGCCTACTTCATCACCTTGAAACCACTAAAATAAAGTCAAGGGATGGACAAAGCTTAATTTCCAGGTAAGTATTTGCACCCCTTTATTTTCCTTGCAAATTAAGGAACATGCAGTGCATGTCATAATAGACATGACTTGGAAGTGGATGCATAGATTAAAGTGGCCTAGTTTGCTTGGTCACATACACAACTAGTCATGGAAATGATTGGCACTATGCATCACTTCATACGGTTTTGGAAAAGAAAGATTGGTTGTGCATAATGATGGTCATAATTTATGTATGCATTATGGCAATTCATATGCACAGAAAGAAAGATGTTGCCATCCTTTGAATAAAAAAAGTTCCGAATTGCAAATTTTGCATGCTTTAAAGAGAGGTTCAATTTTTGAGCCTTATGCATGTTACACATTTTCCATTAAAGGTGTAAATGTCTTGGCATAAAGTAAAAGTATGCATTTGGAATGTATTACATGGGTTTGAGGGTTTAGAGGGAAATTTATTCAAGCTTAAGTTTGGTTATATTTTACAGTATAGGAATAATGGTAGTTGAGCCAATTGGCCATAGGTAAAACTACCATTCACTTCCTATATAGTTGGAATCTTATAAGCCAAGAAATGGTACATAGGCAAGATACGTTAAGCTTAAAGTCCCTCTTATGGAGTATCAAATTCCATTAAAAAAAACCATGGCATGCCTAATTAGCAAGGCCAAGGACTTAAGTGATGGGTCAAAATGTTTCCCTTAGTTAACAACGAGAGAATGGTGGTGACTTAGAGTGGCTACTTGCAAAATTTAGGAAAATATATCATTATAATATATCTATATATACATATAGGTAGTGTTGGAAGATGGAAGTATCAATTATCTTGTTCAAGAAAGTTCTTTGTCTGAGAGAACTAAAGAACTATTTGGATCTCTACATTATTCTTCCAACACAAATGCAAGCCTTGAAGAGAAGGAAAATGCAAGGGTTGTAATAAACCCTAAATACCATTTTCTAATGTCCTATAGATAAAGGAATATATAGTAAATGGAATTACCATCTACTTCAACATGGAGATTTGATTGGCAAGTCAATTATTCTTTCTCACATTACTCATTATGTCAAAAAAGATGATATCTAGTTGAGATATAAACTAGCTCTATCATCAAGTGACATAAAAGGGATCTTGTGGAGTATATCTGAATCGAGGAATAATTGAAAAGTCAATCTTTTGAGAATAGTCTTATCAAGTTACAATTAAGACTTGTTAAGCTATAATTTCATTGTGACATGAGCAATAGTTATGCTTCACAATGGAAATGACACATACAAGTCTAAGAAGTAATAGCTCTTACTTGACTAGACTAAAACTAGGTTTGATCCAAAGATCCAAGCCAAAGTTACCTTTTAATAAAATAGAAGTGTAAGCCAGATGGTATGGGACATCTAGGTTTACATTAAAGAAGAACCCACTGGTATGGGATAGTGGGTACTAAATCCCATTGAATACTTTTTTTTGATGGCCAGAAGAAAAAGGGACTCATGATTCAATGGAATATGTCAAGAAGATAATAGGAATCTTCTTCAATTATCCTCTTAAAGGGAAGGATTCTTCCAAACAAAATATTAAAGGTTCTATTTCTCAATAAAATTTATCAAGAATTAGAAAAAAAAGAGAGGATCAAATTCTTTGAGTTTGAAGGTAAAATCCAAAGGATGAAGCTCTAAAAGCTTCATCCAAAAGCATAACTTAAAATTCAAGAAACATAAAGATGATCTTAGGTCATGCTTGAAAGAAAGCTAAGAAAGTTCATCTTTTGGATACTTGATAATTCAAGTTAACTCAAGCATAAGAAAGATCTAATAGGACATAGATCTAAAAAATAAGGGAGAAAACTCCGGAAGGATGAAGAAGACCTTTGAGGTTTGAGATCCAACTAAAGATCCATAAGGATTAAGCATTGAAGAAATGATTGGAATAATCTATTTCTACTTATGACCTTCAAGATGACACGGTCTTTTACACTATGAGCTCCCATCTTGGGATGTAGTTATAAAGATCTTAATCTTTTTGGAAGAACAAGTAAAATATATTTCAATCAATTGGAGTCTACAATAGTTAGATTAATCCCTATGGATTCTAGTTCCTTAAAGTGGATTCTCAAAACTACGTAAAGTTTTGAAAGAACATTAAACCCTCTTTTGGTAAGCTATTCTCTCTGAAGATAAAGAGGATGTTATATCCTCTTAGAACTAGATAGATAATCCACCTATACCATTGTATTGGTTGGACAAGGAATTTTAAAAATAGATTCCCCTTTATGTTTGGAGGAGAATTTTAAAAGAGGAAAATACATCCATTTTACTAAGCCTAAAGGTACGAAGTATGTGTACATCTAAAAGGAAGTGATTTGGGTAGGGATTATGAGAGATTCATCTTCCTTTTACAACAAGTTGGATTTTGACTTGAGAGATGAATATGATAAGGAAACCTTAAGTGGCATTCATCTATTTTTCTAGGTCCATGCACAAGTGGTGCAAAGCGATGGACCAAGGTAGTAATTTAGATGAAGTCACTTTGTATCCACCTAATTCACATGTCTAAGCTATGGAGAGCCAGATGACACATGGCTTAAATAAGGAAATAGGCAAGGATGTTCTCTTCCACCCTTTTCATTCTTTCCATACTTTGCATTCAATGCAATTCTTTTTCATATGCAAACTAGATGGAACTTTGAATGATTAGGGCAGGGAATTAGAAACACATGGATTCTCCTCTTTTAAGATTCAATCGGGGTAGGATTCCCCTTCCAAAATAAGAGACGTACCTAGAGAGATGAGAGCCATGATTCTTGAGATTGATCATGGGGCATGGGGGAATACCCCAAGGTATATATCTCCACTCATTTCCGAGGACGGAAATGCTTTTAAGGGGGGGAGAATATTGCATAATTACATGGGTCTAAGGGGTAGAACCCTTGGGTTTCTAAGTGTGACCCTTGGGATTTATGGCTTATTTAGCCCTTTTAGATGGGTCTTGAACCTTAGGGATAATTCTATAAGGTTGAGTACCTTAGGCTTAATTGGAAGCTTCTCTTAGCTATTTGGTTTGTACGTGAGAGCTTGGAGAGTCTTCTTTTAGAAGCCATGTGATTTCATGTGATTTCCTGAGCTTGGAAACCATGTGAAAACCTTAAGGACCCATGTGATGGAAGGTACACATGTTCCCTTGAGAGGGACTTACCCCCTTGGACTTGGAGCTATATATTGGAGGGGTTGGTTGGGTGGAAACACATCTCTCTCTCCTAGTGTGAGCTTGGCTAGTTAGTCTTCTTAGTTGATTAGTTGTTCAATTGTGGAGGCTATGGAATCCATCCACAACAACTCGTCTCGTAGCTTAATATATAAGGATTGTCACTGAGCTGCTAAATCCACGAATTAGTAGTGTGATCCACACTAGCTTCAGTTGACCTGATGCTTTGCCTATCCCATTCTAGGTGTCTATTTGATCTAAGGTTCATATGCTTTGATGATTGATCCAATTAACCAATTATAACCTCAATGTTAGGTTCTTTGTTAATAACCATTTGTTCTTTTTAATTTTTTCGAGGGTGTATATCTTCTTGTGTCAATATAGACTTCATCAAGAACACCTAAGTTTTACCATATTTGATGATTTCCTTGATTGAGCTATCAAATATGTACAGGGTATATAATACGAGGCAGAGACAATAAAATATTTTAATAACATCGATACAAAATAGGCTGATCACAAACTATGATGATAGCTAATATTTTTGGATGATGCCACACATGGGGATAGTAAACATTACAAAGGAAAATGGTGTAAGAGGGTGAACACTAGTACTATTCTTTCAAATGATCCTCTATATCATGTACAACACCTCCGTTCAAGTGTGATCGAGTAGTCTGCCACCTTGTAATTCGGTGCAAATGGCTTGGCTTCTTTTGTCGTTTCACAGGTGCTTGCAAATTTCTTTTTGCATTTTCCATAAAATGTGCTAGAGTGCATCCTCTTGTACATGAACACCTATAGCCTTTGTTAGGGATCCACACATGTCAAAAACTAAGGCTGGTTACAATAGTTTTGCTAAGGAGGTTTCATTTGTAGCATTCGTTTGAAGAAAATCTCTATTTGGACTCTGATTAGGATCAAAAGTTGGATTCTATAGATGAACTTTGTTTGAACAAACAATGGGATCATTATCAACTACATATTTTTGACTAGCTAGATGAATATATGAGCTGCTAATTGGATCAAGAACATTCTCAATCATTCCCTCTAGACCACGATGAAAGTCAATGCATGTGGACTCCGCATCATGCATGTTGTCAACTGGACAAGGATCGACACTAGCATCCATTTCAAATGGTGTTTGGAGGAAGGATGGAATATTTTCTTTCTCTTTCGATGATGAAGATTGGGCATAAGTCTTACTTTCAGCAAATGGTGTACGTCCAACATTCTCACTTGTCCCAAGCTCCCTATCGTATGCAGCATCAGCATTGTTGGTAATTGTTCTATTGAGGTTCGAGCAACTGCTTAGCACAATGAAACCAGCTAGATTAGTGTTCCACTAGAGGGTTAAAGAGTAAGAAAGAGATAGGTGATGGATTACTTATCGCAAAAAACTAACGAAAAACTAGATCCTTAGTAATCACAAATTAGTAACAAGCTAATTAGTAATAGCTAACTACTAACAACTATTGAACAATTAGCTACTTTGTAATAGCTAATTAGTAACAAGCTAATTATGAACAACTAACCAAGAACTAGTTACTTCGTAATAGCTACTTAGTAACAAGCTAATTAGTAATGGCTAATTCATAATGGCATATTAATAATACCTAATTATTAATAGCTAATTAGTAATAGCTAATTTGTAATAGCTAATTTGTAATAGCTAGTTTGTAGTAGCTAATTCGTAATAGCTAATCAGTAATAGCTAAACAATAATACCTAATCAGTAATAGCTAATTAGTAACAAGCTAATTAATAATAGCTAATCGGTAATAGTTAATTAGTAATAGCTAATTCATAATAGCTAATTCATAATAGCTAATTCATAATAGCTAATTCATAATAGCTAATTCATAATAGCTAATTTGTAATTCCTAATAGCTAATCAATAATAGCTAATTAGTAATAGCTAATCAGTAATAGCTAATTCGTAACAAGCTAATCAGTAATACCCAAACAATAATAGCTAATTAGTAATAGCTAATTTGTAATAGCAAATTCATCATAGCTGATTAGTAATAGCTAATTTGTGATAGCTAATTTATCGTAGGTAATTAGTAATAGCTAATTCCTAATAATTAATCATTAATAGCTAATCAATAATAGCTAATTAGTAATAGCTACTTATTAATAGCTCATCAATAATAGCTATTCAATAATAGCTAATTAGTAATAGCTACTTATTAATAGCTAATTTGTAATAGCTAATTCGTAATAGCTGATTTCTAATAGCTAATTCATAATAGTTAGTCAGTAATAGCTAATCAATAATAGCTAATTAGTAATAGCTAATCAATAATAGCTAATGAGTAATAGCTAATTAGTAATAAGCTAATTAGTAATATCTAATTAGTAATAGCTAATTATTAATAGCTAATTCATAATAGCTAATTCGTAATAGCTAATTTGTAATAGCTAATTCACAATAGCTAATCAATAATAGTTAATTAGTAATTGCTAATCAATAATAGCTAATCAATAATAGCTAATCAGTAATAGCTAATCAGTAATAGCTAAGCAATAATAGCTAATCAATAATAGTTAATTAATAATCACGAATTAGTAACAAGCTAATTAGGAATAGCTAACTACTAACAACTATCAAACAATCAGCTACTTAGTAATAACTAATTAGTAACAAGCTAATTAGTAATAGCTAATTACGAACAACTAACCAAGAACTAGTTACTTTGTAATAGCTACTTAGTAACAAGCTAATTAGTTATGGTTGATTCATAATAGCGAATTAATAATACCTAATTAATAATATCTAATTAGTAATAGCTAATTAGTAACATCTAATTTGTAATAACTAATTTGTAATAACTAATTTGTAATAGCTAATTTGTAATAGTTAATTCGTAATAGCTAATTCATAATAGCTAATTTGTTATAGCTAATTAGTAACAAGCTAATCAGTAATAGCTATTTAGTAATAGCTCATTCATAATAGCTAATTAGTAATAGCTACTTAGTAATAACTACTTAGTAATAGTTGATTACTAACAAACTAAATATTAATTCGTAATAGCTAATTAGTAATAGGTAATTAGTAACAAGCTAATCAATAATAACTTACTAATAAGCTAACTAAGAATCAGCTATTTAGTAATAGCTACTTAGTAATAGCTAATTAGTAATAGCTATGATGAATTAGCTACTTAGTAATAGCTACTTAGTAATAGCTACTTAGTAATAGCTACTTAGTAATAGCTACTTAGTAATAGCTACTTAGTAATAGCTACTTAGTAATAGCTACTTAGTAATAGCTACTTAGTAATAGCTACTTAGTAATAGCTAATTATTAATAGCTAATAGGTAACAAACTAATATATTAATAACTAATTTCTAATAGTTAACTAATGACTAACTACTTAGTAATAGCTAATTGGTAACAATTTAATTATTAATAGCTAATTACTAACAAGTAACCTAGAGTTAGCAACTTAGTGATAGCTAACTAGTAACATACTAATTAGTTACAAGCAACTAACCATAACCATATACTTAGTAATAGCTAATTAGTAACTAGCTTATTAGTAATAGCTAATTAGTAACTAGCTTAGTAGTAATAGTTGATTACTAACAACTAACTAAGAACCAGCTACTTTGTAATAACTAACTGGTAACAAGCTAATTAGTAATAACTAATTACAAACAACTAACCAAGGACTAGCTACTTAGTAATAATTAACTGGTAACAAGCTAAATAATAATAGCTAATTACTAATGGATAACTAGGAACCAGCTACTTAGTAATAGTTAATTGTTAACAAGATAACTAGTAATAACTTTGTAACCTAGTAATAGCTAACTAGTAACAAGCTAATTAGTAATAGATACTAACAAGTTATCGAGAATCAGCAACTCAGTAACTAGTAATAATCTAATTAGTAATAGATACTTAGTAACAAGTAACTAAGAACCAACTACTTAGTAATAGGTAACAAGTAGCAACCTAACTAGTAATATCTAGTTACAAACAATTAACCAAGAAGCCACATTACTAATATTAACCAACATGACAAGCTTACCTCTATGAAAGTTGAATCCACCATCAAAGAATCCAGAGATTGTTTGCCACACATGTTGTGGTATTTAAGCACCACATTTAGGTCCTAAATAGTTGACTGACACACGACAATGTGCTACAAAACAAGTATAGTGATATGCATGGTTGCATGGCATAAGGTGCAATATAAAACTCACCCTCTCCTCAATATTCAAACCACATGCTATGCACATGGATGAAACACTGAGTAAGAGAGCTAATGGTAACTCTCAGGGAGGTAATGGCAATAATGGTGACAATTCATTTGAATCCATCATGCTTAACATGTTCTTTACAAAGGACATATGTCAATTTGCACTCTTGAGCGGATTCTCATGCAACTTATATTCAATCTGTGTATGTAACAATCCAATTGATCAGTATTGAACCTTAGAAAAATGTTCCAACCAATGTCAATAAAGCTAAATATTACCTCCAGTTCAGGCACCTTGTCATTCTCATCACACTCAACCCCTAATAGCTCTAGAGTAACAGTATATATCTGAATTCGTGTCTCCAACTAAATCCTCCTCTCCGAAGACATTCCCACATCACATTTCAATTCGTCTATGGACATCTGTAACTTTTTTCTCATCTCAATGACTACTATAGTCACTTTAGACTCATCAGCCTTTGATAGCTTGGCTTGTTCCAAATCAAGCTTGACCCTATCCAACTTTTATTCTATTCACTATCAATTAACAATTCTAAAGTACGTATAACCTTAGTACCCTCCATTTGCCTTATGGCAGCAACTATCATACCTTGTCGAGCATATAACTCAACATCTTCTTTCTGTTCGTGCAAGTTCACATCCAAAGGCTCTAAAAGTGGTGAAGCATCATCGTTCAAAAAACAGTAAAACCTTTGTATCTTCGATTGCAATGTACCCATTTTCTTGCATCTTTCAATAGAAGCTTTTGTAGCTACAACCCATGCCACTTGGTACATAGCTGGATTTTCTTATGTTTGAGCAGTGGTACAGTTTTCAAGTGCAAAGGCTCTAGCGAATTGTATAGACAATTTGTATTTTGTTGGTACCTCTTAGTAGACTTTCTGATGTAACACCATCAGTGCATCATAGAACTCTTGCTTGACATATTTAACTTTCATCTTCCCCTTGAGTCGAGTTACCTTGAAGACAGACAACCAATCTGCCTCACTAACCGATTTTTCTGATATAGTAGCTGGATCTATACCAGCGATAGATAGGCCATAAAAGGTGTGGAAATCCTCTTTTTTCTAGTAGAACACGATGTGGTCTAACACTTTCCGATATGTTGGATATATCCACCTGCATCAACAAGTCAAATTGTTTCATAAATGCATGCCCATTACTCCAGTTGTAGCACCAAAGATTAAGTGTAGAGTCCCTATATCTTTGTGGTTCATGGATGCAAAAAAGAAGGGTCCTACACAGCCCGTAGATAACACAGAGATACATGCAACAACTTCTGTATGTATTAGTGATTCAATATAGCAGTTGCATACATGCGAATTGTTACATCATGCAACATATGAGTGAGTCGTGACTGTTAAGCCATTCTTTCCAGGACATGGCATTTGGCCACATGGTTCATACGTGGCACATCCATGTAATCGTAGTTAAGCCGCTTCAACACTCCCATGTAACTAGAGTACTGGAATGTGATACAGATGTTACTTGATTTCAATGATTCCAAGATGTTTCCTGTAGAGGATGAACTTATCTGCTCCCACAAGCTTTGTAAGCATATCAGCCCACATTAGATGAGTTGATACATATGCAAGATGAAGTTTTTTCTGCTCTACAAGATCACGTATAAAATGAAACTTTAAATCAACATGTTTTGTTTTCTCTGAGTGTTTGGGGTTGCTAGCCAAATGTATGCATGATTGGTTATCACACATAATCTGCAAGGGAATTGATGTCGTCGGTAAGAGCTCTTGCATGACCGTTTGGATCCATGGGCCTTCTTTTGCCATGAGAGCTAAGGCCACAAATTCAGCTTCTACAGATGACAATGCAACTGCTGTCTATTTCTTGGAGAACTAGGTGCTACTTGCCATTTAACTGGCTGTAAAACTAGCCGATTAAATTACACAGCATTAGACACACCGATTGATATCAGATTTGGAAATAACTCTATAAAGTCTGCACTAGGTATGGGAACAACCCCCATCAAACTATTTGATGGTCAGATGGCTCCCCGCATTCATTAGGTAGGGTAGAATGAGTATGCAGGCTTACCAATGAGCTGAATAAATCAAATCAATGAGGAGATTACCTGGTCCATTACTTTCGATTCAATGATGGACTCTTAACAGATGGCACCTCTCCTCTATCGAAAATAGTGGCTCTTACATAAGAACCATAGAAATTACTCCTAGCCATGCGAACACCTAAATGCTGCATGGATGGACGCTAGACCCCATTCCTGCTCATACTCATTCCCAGAGATTGTGTTTCACCTTCCTCGTCTTATGGAACAGCTTTGTTGATGGTAGCTTTCTCTCGCAATTGACAAAGTCACGTGGACCTTTTGTGCTCCACTGGCGCAGACTCCATAGACTCGCCACCTTGTGGAGTACATGAGGAATAATGACATTTACTATCCATGTTCCAGCCATGATACCCAGCAGGCCGCCACATGAGTCGTGATCGTACGTCTAGCAAATTGATATTATAAATTTTTTTTTTCCCTATTTAAAAAGCTTTTGAAATAGCTAAAAACTGATGGGCTTAAAAGTAATAAATACTCCTAAAAAGTGTTCACATTAACATGCTTTCACCCAATATCAATAAAAATCCAAATATCTTCTACCTATGTGATAAAAAATCCATAAGGTGCCAATCACCTGATGTGACAGTTGTTGAAGGTGCTTATTGAAGTATTATTAGGGCAATGCATCATAGTGGACTCTCCTTCTCAAGAGCTCCATGATGATATCCTCATGGTAGAAAACTAAGCTCTAGACACCACACATAGCACTCCACAACAAGCTGCATAATACTCGAAAACCACACAATACATAGACCACGAACACAGATTTCTTAGGTCACACAAATGTAGTCCAACTTATAATATGTGGCTAACTAGGACACTATATGTTTAATTGAGGAACATATACAAAATTCTTTCACATGGATACTAACGATAACAATCTCCCACTAACGACCAATGTGGTCAAAGTGACTATGGGAGAAAAATAAAGAATGATAAAGAATACCTGAGTGTAAGTATGCAAACTATACCTCCCACTTGATGGGCATGTTACACAATATACAAGTAATTGTGTAAGTTCATGAATCAAGTAACCTCCATCAACTAACAATAGTGTCGAAATCTATCCTGTGGTAGAGCTTTAGTCAAAGCATCTTCAACATTCTCTCGAGTATGAACCTTCTCAAGAACAATATGCTCAATGACTAAGTAGTCTCTAATGAAGTGATACCTCACCTCAATGTGCTTGTTCTTTGCATGATAGACCAAATTCTTAGCCAATGCAATGGCACTCTAACTATCACTGAGTAAATGAGGCATATGTTGAGGTAGACCCATATCACAAGCAAGATGGGAAAGCCACAATGCTTTCTTCTATGCCTCACTTGCTACGACATACACTGCTTTTGAAATGGAAACAATTGTACATCCTTGAAGATGAGATCTCCAACAGATAGCACCTCCAATAAAATGAAAAATGTACCTTGATGTAGACTTACAATTGTCTACACAAGTAGCATAATCAAAATCTGTGTAATGAATAATGGATGCTTTCCCTCTATCCAAGCATAGATACTTGTCCTTAGTACCACTTAGATATCTCAAAATCATCTTGACCGCCTCCCAATGCTTCTTTCCAAGATTCAACATCTATCTAATCACAACTCCCACTGCAAATGCAATGTCTAGTCTCATAACTACCATAGCATACATGAGACTACTAACATCAGACTGATAAGGAATTTTGGTCACGAATTCCTTTTTCTCATCTGATTTGGGGTAATCATCCTTGTTCAATTTCATATATGTGGATAAAGATGTACCCAATGCCTTTCCATCCTACATATGGAACCTGTGAAGTACTTTGAATATGTTTTCACTTTGAGATAAGTATAGGCATCTTTTACACCTATCATGAGTAATACACATGCCAATAATATTTTGGGCATCCCCCAAATCCTTCATATCAAATGTTTGAATCAGCTTCTTTTTGAGAATTCACAAGTCACAAGAGGACTTCCCAGCAATCAACATAAGTATCAAGCATATCAAGCTTCCATATGAGCATCTCTTTGTGTAGAGACAACGATCCTCATTGCTTCGAGAATACCCTTGAGAGTTCAAAAAAGCATTAAACTCTTGGCACCATTGTCTAGGGGACTCTTTAATTCCATATAATCTCTTCTTTTAGCTTACAAACAAGACTTTCTTTACCAAGAACTACGTGATCCTATGGTTGTTCCATATATATCTCTTCTGTAAGATCTCCATGCAAGAAAGCAATTTTCACATCCATTTGGACTAGCTCTAAGTCCTCCATTACAACAAATCCAAGCAACATTCAAAGAGTAGTCATCTTGACCACTAGAGAGAAGATTTTCTCAAAACCAACATCGTGTTGTTGGCTAACACCCTTTGCAACAAGTCGAGCTTTATACTTTGGAGAAGCACTATCTGATGTGAATTTCAGTTTACATACCCATTTATATGGTAAAGCTTTCCTGCCCTTTAGCAAAGGTACCAAATCCCAAGTACCATTCTTGTGAATAGAATGCAACTTCATAGTATGCTCCCACTTGACATGGTCCTCTATCTGCATAGCTTGTTTGTAGCAATTCAGTTCACCATCATCTATTAGCATAACAAAATCCAAACTTGGAACATATCTATTAGGTGGATGTGAGACACATGTAGATCATCTCAATGGTTGCTGACTTGGAACATTTGCAGACTCATCTGATCGAACATTCTCTTGCACATTCTTATGTGTAGCATTTTACTGGAGGGCTAGTATCCTCAAACACCACTCTTCTTACTTCAACTTCATTAATGGGTTGTTTATGCATCTTAGACTCATTGAAAATGACATCACTACTTTTGATCACTAATCATGTTTCAAGATCTCATAAGTGATATCCAAATTGGCTTTCTTGACCATATCCAAGAAAAGTGGATTTCTTTGACTTATGGTCCAACGTTTTTCTAAGATTCTTGGGTATATGAACATATGCTTCACACCCAAAAACTCGAAGATGATCATAATATGGTGGCTTCCCTTCCCATAACTCTTGTGCCACTTTCAAGCCTTTGGTAGTGCTAGGTGAAAGGTTAATCACATGAAGTGTAGTTAATATCTTCTGCCCAAAAGCCTTGTGAAAGGTTTACATGATGCAGCATAGAAACTACTGTATCCTAAATAGTTATATTCATCCTTTCAGCTACACCATTTTGTATTGGGATGTAAGGTGATGTAAACTATCTACAAATTCCTCTAGAGTGACAGAAAAGGTTGAATTCATGTGAGGTATACTCACCCCTGTTATCTGAACATAAAGCCTTAAGCTTAGTTCCATATTAGAGTCATGCCTATTAGCCCTGGATATCTTCCTACGAAGTAAAATGGATGTTTAGGTTTCAATTGAGAAGCTGCACTATCTGACCATACCCAATGTTGGCTTAATTCAAGGTTTAACTCTCTCAACCATTGCCAATGTAATTGGAAACAATGTTGCACAAAAAGGGTGTCATGCTTCTTGTCATCGGATATGAAGAAGTGGATTACTCTTTTTAGGAATACCCTCCAAACAAAAATATGTGATATGCACAAAAATAGTTACTTGTACAAACCACCAATGCATAGATTGTATTTCATTGTGCTCGTGGAATGTATAATTTTATGCAAAATCAACCACTGAAACCACAACATTGCCTGGGAATTCAGAGACACACATGTTAAACTGGTTCCCTTGCCATAAATAAATGAAATTATGCTTGATAAATTTCTTTAGAGTTTTCTCAAATAATCCTATTACAACTTTAGGACTCATCTCCCTCTTTATCAAAATTTTCCTTTTATTAACTTGTCCTTCATACATTGACTCAACATCTTCAAAGATCTTTACAGGAATATGATATTCGTCAATGCTAGTCTCTCTCGGACACCACTTAAAATGTCCTACTCCGCAATCAAAGCACTCACCCCATCACACATTTGTGCTGTGGAATGTGGTATCATTTTGATGTGGACATAGAATCTCTCTATAATGCTGCTAATTGATCGAAATGTAGTTGCTGAAGCATTGCACTTTGATGTCTTTCCTACTTGACAAATAGCACAATGACATTTACAAAGACAGCTATGCACGTCCGAGCTTGATTGAGGTAGGAGATTGATTGCATCCTTAAGGTATGACACTTGAACATGATAAATGCAGCAACATGTGAATCTATCTTTCAATCTCTTAACAAAATATGGCTTCAATGATTCGAACTTTCGAAGCTGGATATTTATCATTGGACACAATTGTTTGAAGCATATAAATAACTCCATCTACATTACACAAACAAGTGGTTATTAGTAGTCATTAATTAGCTAGTTATCAATTTGCTGTTGGTGGTTAGCTGTTACAAGGTGTTAGATTGTTATTAGTTAGTTCTCAGTAATTAGCTATTACTAATTAGCTTGTTAATAATTAGCTATTATTAAGTAGCTGGTTCTTGGTTAGCTGTTTATAATTAGCTATTACTAAGTAGCTGGTTCTTAGTTAGTTCTTAGTAATTAGCTATTACTGAGAACAATTAGCTTGTTAGCAATTAGCTATTACTAAGTAGCTGATTCTTGGTTAATTGTTTGTAATTAGCTATTAATAATTAGCTTGTTACTAATCACATATTACTAAGTAGCTGGTTCTTGGTAGTTCTTTGTAATTAGCTATTACTAATTAGCTTATTACTAATTAACTTGTTACTAATTAGCTTGTTACTCATTATCTTGTTACTAATTAGCTTGTTACTAATTAGCTTGTTAGTAATTAACTATTACTAAGTAGTTGGTTCTCGGTTAGCTATTTGTGATTAGCTATTACTAAGTTTATTTCCTCGAATATGAGGTATGTTTTTTAGGTTGTAAATTTCTCGGAGGGTCAACTAGAGGTGTAGGTAGCACCATGGCATGCCCCATAGCATTATGTAAGCTCATCTTGGAAAGTTTCATAAGCAAGTCCTCAAGATGAGCTTTGTGAGTTGCACCTGGTTGTTTGTAATTAGCTGTTACTAATTATCTTGTTACTAGTTACCTATTACTAAGTAACAGGTTCTTAGTTGTTAGCAATAGCTAGTACTATTGAGCTTGCTAAGAGTTCATTATTATTATTAAGTAGCTACTTCTTGGTTAGTTGTTAGTAATTAGTTATTACTAATTATCTTGTTACCAATTAGTTATTATTAAGTAGTTGATTCTTGGATGGTTATTAGTAATTAGCTATTACTAATTAGCTTCTTACTAATTGTCTATTACTTAAGAGCCAGTTTCTTGGTTAGTTGTTTGTAATAAACTATTTCTAAATAGCTTGTTACTAGTTAGCTATTACTATTATCTTGTTACTAGTTAGCTATTACTATTAGATTGTTACTATAAGTTACTATTATAGTAATTCTTGTATAATTAGCTAAACTCGTGAACTGATGATTGAAAATAGGATTACCTGAGATACATCAAGAAGGTGAACACGATGCTCCAAATATTGATTTCTACCAAGTCGCGTCCTGCTTATATTCTTCTTATTTGGTGACACCGTGCTCTCTGTTGTCCAAAACGTGATAATCAGATGCTTGACCTCTTATGTGATACATGTGGTACATGTTGCTCTACCAGTTGCCTTCAAAAAACTATGATCAGTCTCAATTGTACTTAACCGTCCAATCGTATCATAGATGACTTTCTTGCTTACTCCCAATACCCTAGAAAGTCTTGAAATATTTATCTGATTTGTTGATGAATATGCATCATTATTTAGAGCCATCATCAATGTTTTGATCTCTTCAACACAAGGTCATCAGAATTCTTTCTCATACTTTTTAGTGTATTTCGAAGATTGGTGAAAAGGGCACATGCTACATGATCTTTGTTACTGCCCATTGCATCAAAACGTTTCCCAATACATGGACTCTATAACATCCTATTTAGTGCCTCGATTTTATCTTCACAACATAAGTGTCTAGTTTGATTTTTAAAATACTTGATGATCTTATCCACAATGCCATCCACATTGCTTGAACTACAATTAGCATTACCCTTCACATTAGTGCCCGATCTTGACATTATTGTGTCTCTATATTTCCTTTTCTTTTCCTTCCAATAACATCTTAATGCTTGCTGATCACTATCCACTACTGGTATTGTATCAACTTCCATCACTTCGCTTGTTCGAGATTGCCCTGCGTCAATGCACTACAAATGATGAAGAAACCATAAATACAATAACATCTACCACTCATCAAACAACTTTATTACATTGACTTTACATTGAGTATGCTCATCTGATATTATTATGTGCCATCACTTACGTATGTAGACTTGTTATACCACTTTTAAACCTACAACAATCATCCAAAACCTCAGATGTTAGGCACAATGAATGAACAATATCAAACTAAATGGACATTGTTAGGCATACTTTTAAACCTGCAAAAATCATCCATAATCTGAGATGTTACTCGTATATAACTTCCTTTTTTTAGAGAACAGGAAAAAAAAAGTAGATAAATGAGGGAATTGTACAAAATGTGCATGGACCAAGAGCCCACACATCACCATAAAATCAATATCATCAGTCTTTACAACGAGAAGCTGCACCATCTAACCATACCCAATGTTGGCTTAAGTCAAGGTTTAGCTCTCTCAGCCATTGCTAATGTAATTGGAAACACTATTGCCCAAAGAAAGGTGTCATGCTTCTTGTCATCAAATATGAAGAAGTGGATTACCTTTTTAGAAATGATCCCCAAACTAAAATATGAGATATGCATAAAAATAGTTATCTATACAGACTCAGGACACAGCACATAGAAAAAATATGTATAGTGATGGAGTCCCTCTCACTGTTTCAACATGTAGCACATAGAAAAACTCACTGGCGAGAAGAGTTACTATGATGTACCCTCCAACATGTAGCGCGCAAAAAAATAGTTATCAATATTCCCCACTCAGGACGCAACGTGCAGAAGAAATGCCTATAGTGATGGAGTCCCTCTCACTGTTTCCCACCCAAATGCAGCACACAGAAAAATTCTCAGGCGAGATGAGGTACTATGGTGTACTCTCCAACATGCAGCATGCAAAAAAACCCATGTCATGAACACTCCACGCAAGGAGTTGGAAATGCATTCCTACTCTGCAACCCACAGAAATTGCATCAAGCTTTGTAATGTCTTTTCTGTCCCAAGGATACATGTTGGTGGTGGCTTCCAAAGTCTCTTTCTGGCTCTTAACAGAGTTGATTTTCCACTTCAACTTGGGCTAATAATATCCAATATAGAGCTTCTCGATCGACCCTATTCTTGGTCGCATGAAAGTTAGGGAACCTAAAGTGCAATGAACAAAAGAAAATGTGAGAACCAATTCTTTAGAGTTGATTAAAGCCTCTAATTTTGTATTGCGCATGTACGTTTTCCATCGCCCATCAAGACAATCACTGAAAGATTCGATCGTGACTCGTTACAATAGCAATCGATCAACAAAACAGTAGCCAAGAAAACTTATGCCTTACACACTCCTTAACGAATGTATGGCTACCGAAGACAACAATCATCTACACAGAAAAACTCCGAGGCGAGATGAGGTACTGTGGTGGACTCTCGAACATGTAGGAAGCAAAAAAACGCATGTCATGAACACTCCACTCTTCAACATGCATACTGCAGCCTACTCTCGCCCCACCACCTCCCTTTTATTTCTCTTTCAATAACTATTGCACGACGTTCAGCTTAAAAGGATTAGGCTTTTCCAACTAATTAAATATGTCCCGAACATTACTTTTTTGTAAACATGAATATGATTTCACCGTATTCTCACTCATGGTTTGGACACGGCTTGGTGATGAGCCACGTACGATCTATGTGTGTTGGAAATGACCCTCGATCGGGAGACAAAAGAAAAGGATTGTAAGACTAGTACCAGAGTGGCATTCCAGGGCGCTTCCATGCATGCAACAAATGGGAATCAAACCCATGCCATAGGGATTAGAGGCACATGGCTTAACCAAGGTGCCATCATTTTGGGATGGTTTCATATTAGCTTCAGCTGATGTAGTACATTTCTTCTCTGCACACACAAGAACCCATGGGAGCTTCACTAAGTGATCAGAGGTGTTTTGAAGAAGCAAGTGTACTTCGGATGCCGTGGTATATATCTATTTGGGATAGCATCAAAAGAACTTAATAAAGATATGCTTTGGAAGAGAAGAATTTGCCAGGCTTTTGGAGTAAGCACGGATTGTTCTTGAGGGAGTATTTGTCATGTTTCTCGTCTTGGCAATCCATTCACATCGCATGGCCTCACTTGATGCATTCATGTGAATAGAGAAAAGGGGGTAATCCTTTATGGTTTAAGTTTCACATATTTATTTTATGTATTTTTTCTTTGGAAACCTCCATGTCAGAACATTGAGATACAGACCATGTAAAAAATTTGAAAGGGAAATTTGGTATAAATGAAGTTTAGTACATGAGCTTTCTTGAGATTTCATAAGAGCCATGAGTCACTGCAATAGAACAATAATAGGGAAATCCTAAAATCCCATTTCCATTACTTTTGCAAGCTGTTAGAACTCTTGAGCTTGTTTAATTGATACCTTTTGAGAGAAGGAGAATAAAAGGGTTTGAAGGCTAAGTTTTTATGGACATATTTACGTAGTGATGTGTGTGAACACTCTAGGACCACCAAGGCACTTTTTCCCCTCTTTAGGATGTTTTTTTCTCCCGGCTTGTATATATGCCTATTGCCCTAATGGGCTACTTATCTTTGTACATTCTCTAGCAATACATTCAGTACTATGTGTTGTACTCCAAGCTTCTTCTTCTTCCTTGTGATGTTCGCGTGCTTCCGTAGAAGTCTAACTCCAACAATTGGTATCAGAGTAGGTCGCTGATTCATCTAGAACATCATCTACACCTCTCTGGTTGCAGTCTCAGATTCGCACGAAATTTGGTGAGCATACTCAAGGTGTTTCAGAGATTAAAATAGCTTTGCTATGTGGTGTCAAAATCGCGATCTGAGCTCGTTTTGGCCTTTGAAAGCACTATCACAGTGCTTGTGCAGGCTATTTTTGTTGAAGATAAATGTACAAGCTCATTTTCATATGAGCCATGCTTGGATAAATTTACCAACTATAAAGATAAAGAAAAAAGTGGAGGAAAAAAGGAAAAAATAATAAAAGAAAAAGTCTAGTCAAAATTCATGATGAGTAAGAGATACAATATCTTGCCTTGTAGTTAGTAGCATTTAGTGGAGAAAGTGGTGAGTTAAGAAGGAGGCACAAACTTCTTCACATGCTCATTGGTTATAAAAGTGAAGTGGGAGCGCATTCAAAACAAGGAGAGAAAGAGGCAAGAGCTCCCAGTAGTCGGATCTAACCATTTTGTCATTTTGGTTTTCCCTTAGACTCCTTCCAGCTGCACGTCAGTTTGTACACAGCTCTGTTGCAGAACTCATATCTCAGTGCATATGTAACAATTTTGTGCGTTTAAACATTCATTGGAAAGCTTATCTTGTGTACTTTCTGCATATCAAATATCTCTTTCAAAGCTATTGTAGTTTTTGAGATATCAATGAAAGAGTGAAGTCTAGTTTTTTAGTATACCTGTGTAGATAGGTAGTCTATTTTGGTCGGTTCAGTTTTCCAACCAAAACATATCCAAATTGCACGATTTTTGTCTTGTTGGAAAGCCCTTGGTATCTATTTTCATTGTCTCAAATATCTCATTCAGATCATTCATATTCTATGAGATATGTGTCAAGGAGTAAAGTCTAGTTTTACAGTGTACTTATGTGTGCAGGTGGTCTATCTTGATGAGTTGAGTTTCCTAATCAAAACTCATCCAAATTACTTGATTTTTAGCTTATTGCAAAGCTATTTGTGTTTAATTTCTCTGTACCAAATATCTTTCTCAAAGGATATATATTTAGAGAGCTATCAGTCTGAGAGTGAAGCTCAGTTCTTCAGCATACCTGTGTGGACAGGTAGTTCATTTTTGACAGTTGTGTTTCCTAATCAAAACTTGTCCAAATTAAGTCATTTATAGCTTGTTAGAAATCTCTCTTTGTCTACTTTGATTGACTAAAGCATCAAGTCCATTTGAGTTTTGTGTTGAGAGCAGCAAGCTATCTAAGGTGCAGATGTTTGTCCAAGTGCTGGACATACAAGGGTTCACTACACACTTCCGTTGCGCATAGGAGAACTCATTCTCCACAGTTGGTATCAGAGCAAACTTGGTATTGAAGCTTCATCAATAGAGCTGGACATAAAGAAAAGTAAAAGAGGAGCTATAAAACAAGGAGGAGCTTCACAAACGCAAGAGCAAAGGACTATAACTATTCGAGGTAAATCTCAAAGTCTCTGATACTCTTCAATGGCTGACTTGGGCCAACAAGTAGAGAAGTTGGATAAGGATAACTATCCTGTGTGGAGGTTTAGAATGACCAACTACCTAATGGGCAAAGGCTTATGGGGCCTCAGGACTATTGCTTTGATTTCAACAAGAACTTACGGTTCTGAGACGTAAGGTCTATTGCTTTGATTGCTTTGATTTCAGCAAGAACTTACGGTTCTGAGACGTTGTCTTTTGTCACTCTCTTTATCTTTCTTGAATTGGCATGCAGTAGCTGACGGAGAACTTCTCCAAAAGAGAGTTTTCGAAGATTAAAGGAGCCTTTAAATTTCTAAAAAGCATTGCTGTTTTAAGTGTGGCTTTGAAGTCCTTCGCGGAACTTTTTGCTGTCCATCGTGGGTGGCCATCGCGAGCGGCAACTTTGCCCATCGCGGGAAAATCCTTTTAATTTGGTCATGGATGTGGTGACCCCCTCACTTGTGAGAAGTAACCTGGCCCCTCCTTCGGGGGAGACCGATAACCTGGCCGCTCTGCTGGAGGGGGGGGTCTTGTGCTGCCCCTGGGACCTCCGAAAGTGTTGAACCCCCCGTGGTCTCCCTCAGTAGATCCGCAATTCTATCAGCTCAGGAGGAGCTCAAGAAAGTTTGCCTCGTCGGCCGAATGTTTGGCCCTAGGCCCCCGCTCGAAACTGTGCGACAGTGGCTTCGAAATGAGTGGTTCCCCCGTGGACTAATTGTTTGTAAATGTCAATTCTTACCGGCTAGCCACATGTTGGCACCTGAGCGTTCCGAGCCCTAAGCGTCGGCACCTGGCAACTCGATCGGGTGACCCTGTGCCTATTCAGATGGTCCCCTGATTTCACTCCCGACAAATCGAAATCGCTTCGGTACCCTCTCTGGGTTGAGCTCCCTAACCTTCCTTACTTCTTGTACAACTTCGTGTGGCACATTGTTTCTCCTATCGGCAAGCCGTTGGCCTCACGCGAGGACATTGGTGGCCTCATTTATGAAGGTGCAAGACACTCGTTCAATGCTCGGTGGCACCCTCAAATCTGTGTCGAGGCCGACCTCAGCATGCCGCTTCCATCGAAGATCAAAGTGGACTTGGGCGAAGGGGATGTATGGGAGCAATACATCAACTACAAAAACCTTCCCAACGCGTGCTTTCGTTGTGGCCAACAAGGTCACAGGATTAAAGATTGCCCTTTGAGACAAAAAAGCAATCGAAATCAAGAAGCCTCAAAAATCGCTCAAGACAACAAAGGCGCTTTGACCCACTCGACGAAGGAAGAGGAAGGCAAGGGCCTCCTTAATCCACAAGCTGATGCAGACGGGTTCATTGAAGTCAGAAGAAGAAGGAAAAGAAGCCCTAGGGCAAATTCTGAGTGAAACAACTTGTCAGTTACCCCCTCTAGCAATTTGTATTGCAATCTGGAAAAGGAGATCAATGAGTTTGACTACCAAGGTGGGAACCTACTTGAGTTGGACACCAACGACAAAGCCCTAGAGATCCCTGACAACAAAGAAACCTCCCAGGAGGGCTACACTACAAGCAAAGAAGACGGCTTCACCACTAATAACGAAGATAACATGGATAGTGAAAGTTCCATCATCGGATCGACTATTCCAGAAACGATGTCGAAAACGGTGCCCAAGTCTTCCCAGCAAGAGGCATCCCGCAAAGGAAAACAACCTATGGAGTTACCCTGGAAAAGCCCCCACAAGAAACTATTGCTAATTCGGGATCGGATCCCAGCGAAAAAGAAACTTCTCTTGTACTTTTCTTTCTTTATTTAGTTCAAGTCCGGGAGAGTAGGCTAATGCCGAACTTCCTTTATATTAAAAAAAAAACATGTTGTTTCACTTATGATTTTTTTTTTGTTTTTTAATAATCGGATGAAAACAATATTCATCCATAAAAATTAGATCATTGTCATGTATATCATTAATTTATATTTGGATCATTGGAACAAGCACCTGTGAGTATCGTGATGCTAATCTCATCTTCCACTTATGGTGTTTATCAATTGTTCACCTTTCTAAATCATGATCACTCCACCTTATTTTTTCTTAAACAGGGAAAAAAGTGTAGAAGAAATCAATGAAGCAAACACCATATGTGAGAATAGGCAGCAATACATCCCTGTTAATTGGGAAGCTCTAAATGTTTAAAAATGGACGGTAATTAAGGAGATAATGAAAAAATTCGGAGTATAGTGTACTAGGGCGGTTCACCTACAGACCATGTTCGTATGGTAGACGTGCGAGGATCAGGACGGCCGAAAGTGTGTTAATGGAGGAGTGGGTAAGAGGTATCCGAGCAAACCATTTCGCGGATCATTGTAGGTTCCGAGAGTACAATTGACGGAATAGAGTTCTTCATACCCATGATCAGTCCACAAACTCACCATGCATTCGACGAGAAGCTGGTGTGGCTGCGTATGTCATGTCGATCACCTACAGATCATGTTCAGTAATATCATAGTATGGTAGACGTGCTAGGATCAGGGCAACCGAGAGTGTGTTGTTTGTGGGTGGGTGCGTGCGTGCGTGCGCGTTGTTGCTCGAGCGTGTGCGTGCATGAACAAGAGAGAGGTTACGAGAGCAGGTCGACAACAGCGCACGTGGACGCTACTCAAAGCAAACTGTGTGAGAGAGAGAGAGAGAGATCCCCGGGTCTCGGGAGGAGCTGGAGCGTCACTTATAAGCTTACGAGAGTAGGTCGACAAGAGCGCACGTGGACGCTACTCAAAGCAAACTACGAGAGAGAGAGAGAGAGAGAGCGCTTTGTGGATCTATCTGTGTCTCCGCGTGTGTTCCGAGGGAGAACGCAGAGAGAGAGAGCTTTGTGGATCTATCTGTGTCTGCGCGTGTGCTCCGAGGGAGAACGCAAAGAGAGAGAGAGAGAGAGCTTTCTGGACCTATCTGTGTCTGCGCGTGTGTTCCGAGGGAGAACGCAACGATGGCCTGTTCGATGCAGTTATGGCCAATTGTCGCAATAGTGCTTTCCGCTTTCACCGTTTCTTCATTGGCCGCGGCTGCAGAGTATGTTCGATTACAAGGTACAGTTCTCTGCCAGGATTGTCAAAGCTCAATGTCTGGCGAAGGAACATTACCCACACAAAGAACACCCCTGCAAGGTCTCTCTCTCTCTCTCTCTCTCTCTCTCTCAGCATTTCTTCGGGGATAATCTCTCTCTCTCTCTCTCAGCATTTCTTCGGGGATAAACGTGCATGCAGGGGCATTTGTTGCGCTGCGGTGCGAGGGAGGAGAGGACGGCGAGGGCCACCGTATGTGGGTGGGACGAACGTCAGCAAGCGGCAAGTGGATCATCGACGTCGACGGCAGCCTGCTGCAGCGCCAGAGCTGCAAAGTCAGCGTTCTGTCATCGCCGATTCCTCGATGCGCCGTCAAGACGGACGTCAACTTTGGGAGCTCGGGTTCGATCCCTATCCTTGACCATTCGTTCTCCACAACCCTCGCTCCCTTTGTCTTTAAGCCCTATTATTGCCACTAAACTTCAGCTCTAATAGCCTTGCTACAAACAAGAAGTGGATATGAAGAGGTTATGTGCGTGTCGATGTAAATAATCTCTGCCACAAATAATAGGAAACTTTATCGAGCCCAAAAATGGGTAGGTTTTCTAAGAGAGAGCTATTGGCCATGTGCCTCTTCAACCTCAAAACAGAGCCTGTCAAACCCAAAATATGAGAGCCTGGGAGGTAGAGCTATTGTCAACATGTGCCTTGTCAACCTCAAAACAAAGCCTATCAAACCCAAAATAGGACAGCTTGGGAGGTAGAGCTATTAGCAACATGGCTCTCGAAATGTATTTCTTTCTTTTATTTTTGTTTGTATCAGTTACAAGTTATATAGACCTTGCACTAACTACATTCCATAAGGATAGTCGTTCTTGTGCAACGCTATGTTCAAGTCATGATTCTTAAGTTAACCAATTCTTGCTTCATGTATTTTAAAGATGATTGTAAAATTTTAAGCGTTAAATATGGTCAATGCTCGAGCCTCATGCGATCCCACTAATGATCCATGATGCTCCAATTTGTAAGGCCTCCATTATGAGGAGATGTCATTGTTGTGAGTATTGGACCTAAGTGGATGAAGGTTTATGTGATCAAGATGGTAGCAATGATGATCATGTCACCTTTGAATTGAATAGGCCAAAGGCTATAAGTAATGGTCCTTTAGATAATCCTCAAAGAGATCACTCGAAAAGGTCCACATTGGAGGTCGATTTGTTCACATTAGTTTTGGGGAATGCTCATCATGGATTCAAGTTTCGGATCTTCAAGAGGCACTTTATTTGCCACATTAGTGGAGTGTGTACAATCATGCTTAAATTCTTATTAGGGTTACTTTTTTATTATTATTTTCCATGGGTTCTCTTTGGTCACTATTGTTTTTTGGAGAGGAGAATGACTTTATTGATCCTAAAAAGGACATGGAAAATTGTATTGAAAGGTAAGCATGAAATTTATGGCCCTTGGAATTTGTCGGAATCAGATGCTATAGATCTGTTTGTGAGAGAATTTCATACGGGATATTTTGGGCCATTAGATTGGGCTTCCATCATATATAGATGAGTTGAATCCATCTGAAGCATATATACAGATGATCTTATACCATCTCAGTATGGTTGGGATCCTGACTATAATATAAAGTTGCATTTTGATTGCTATCATTCATCTCCACTGTTAATAGTGCTGCCCATATCCAAGGGCTAGCTCCTCTTCATGAAAGGAAAGTCCCATCGCATTATTCTCGTCCATCAGATATCCTCCAAATCCAAGGCTATGATTTTTCATGGAGGTACAACCACTTGAAGCTTTTGAATCATTTGACACGGTTTATATCTATAATCCACAATAGCACCATTTCAAGTTGGATTCAAAATCTATTTTCTAATCATTTGGTGAATCAAGGTATTTATCGTTTTGCTTTTATTTTCAATCATTGATTAAAATCAATCCAAGGGCTATCACCCATTTCATTGATGATTTTCTTCACCTTAGTTTTCTAGGCTCATAGAAAATAAAGTATTAATTTATTGCTTAAGAGTTTAAGCTATCCAACGTTTATTGTGATGTGCCAAAGGCCTATTGGAGCAATCATTAATAAGGATCTAGTTTTATAAAAAGTAAATTGGCCCTTGAAGACTCCATACTTTTCCTAGTGGGAGGTTTCCACTGTAGCATAATGGTAAGCAAAAGCATGATGAGATCCACCTCATAATTATCAATTTATAGAGATGTAAGGGTAGTATGACGATCGTGAGCAACTAAAATACACAAGTACGTGTGAGAGAAGCATACTAACATGCATACACATAGACACATGCATGCATACAAGGTAAGACAAAGAGATAGAACAATGAAATCTTTAATTATCCAACTCAAAACAAGTTTATAATGATCAATAATAAGTCCACTCTTCAACTAGCTAGCCCAAAATAAATTATCTAGCTCTTTTTATAGCTTTTTGACTAGTTTTGGCTTTGTTTAGATCGAATGTCCGACCTAGTTAAAAATTATATTTCCTAGCTCATTTGAAGGCTTAAACAGGATTTGAAAACAGGATATGTTAATCCACCTTAATTGCTAACACCCCTCCTCCCTTGTGTCTATCATCCTTGACAAACCCTTGTTATGGGTGGTGTTCCATGTAATACTGGACTACATGAGTATCCAATTCATATTCCTTGAGTTGAAGTCCACATGCTAAGTTGATCATTAAGTGATCCCAATCCACTAGCCTTGGAACCTCTGAATGTGGCATACATAATTATTTTGCATGGAGGGCTTGTTCTTCTGTAAAAAGATGTAATAAGTGTGCTAGGAATATCTCAGAGTGGTACTCCCAAAAGCCCATGGACAACATCTTTTCAAAGGTTTTCTTGTACTAGGTAGGTAAGTACTTTATGCACATGTTCCAAGCATATAGAGTGTTCATAGAAGGTATTTTGCTCATATCATAGACCAATTCAAAGTTACCTTCATCAAAACTTGGTGTCGATATATATTGAGCTTTAATGTTGCAAAATGTTTTAAAAATGAGTCATGAGCTCAAAAATTTTCATACATATTTCTTTTATAAAGGGTCCAATGGCAAATATTTGATACCATGTAAGCTACTATGGGAGGTTCCCTGTAGGATGAAGTGAAATATGGGTAGTTCAATCAGTCTAAGTGCCTAGGACTATTTTTTTTTACCTTTGTTGCAAATGAGGGCCATGGGAATCTATGAGGCACGGGAGCATAACATGGATTATACTTTATATGCAATGATATAGTGAATCATGTTTGCATCATCTCTCAATAGGTTTCTAACAGATGTGCTTGCCAATTGGATTGGAAAATTATGCCCCATTGAGTCATCTCTGAGAGATCATCTGATTGGAACTGGGTAGTGAATATTGGCTTCTCTCCTACCAATGGCTTGACTTCTATATTTTAATTGGCCAAAAGCATGAAGTATGGCATATATTGTAGTTCAAAAATTATGATCAAGTATTTATGGGATAGGTTTCAAAATTATTCTGGCTTGAGTATCGTTTCTTCAAGATTTGATAATAACAATATCTAAATTGTCATACAGTCATCATACTCTCTTCAATCTCTTCAACTTGTTTAAGCCACTGAGGGATGATTGCTTTATATGTCTCTTGGCCTTCCTTAGTGATGCGACTGCCTAGGATCAATTGAGGTTCTTATGCATCTTCGAATGTTTCTTCCACTGGAATTTCCACTAAATCTTTGGGTTCAGGTACCTCTTATGGAGATATTGATCTTTTATATTGTAAAAGCTTAGTTTCTAACTCTTCTATCTATAATTTCTACAAGGATTCAATCTCTTATGGAGCGATATAATTGGGATAGCCTCTAGTACCTATGTGTTGAATAAATGGTTATTGACTACATAATTGGTTGAGCTCGTCTTATAACTAGTCATATGCATCAAGAAAATTGGCATGTTCTTCTAAGAGAATGTGGATTAGTTTTGATAGTACAGCTTAGAATCTAGAGGGATTGATGTGTGCTCTAGGTGTACTCTCCATAGAAGCTTCATAGTTTTCTTGGTTTTGTTATTCTTACAATCCTTTTCTTTTATCGCCCGATCGAGGATCGTTTCCAACATGCAGAGATTGTACGTGGTTCACTGCCCAGGCGCGTCCGAATCATGATTGAGAATATCAATAAAAATCCATCTATCTTCTACTTATGTGAAAAAGACTCCATAAGGTGTCAATCACCTAATGTGACATTTCCTTCCCCTCGGAAGCATTTTTGTCCTCAAAAATATGAAATGACCATAATGGTAGAAGAAATTGCTCGGACTCCCTTGAACCCCATGTACTCTATGTACATGGTCATCTCTATGTGTTGTTTCCTTATATCCTTCCCCTTAAGAAGTCTCATATGAATCATCTCAAAGGTGGGAAATTGTCTGAGTGGTGCCTACTATTTTCCATATACACTCAACTTCCAAACTATCACTCCCATGATATATAAGTACATCATCAAAGTGATCTAAGTCCATATGATGTATCCTTAATGGAGTAATAATATAAAAGAAAAGTGTAAGGTTCCAAGCTTATAGGCTTGACCATATCATAATGGAGATAGTAAACCATAAAATTCCTATGAAATTTTAGAACAAAATCCTATAAAAAGTGACTCCAAACCCGTGTAAGACTAAATGATAGATTTCCCTCATAACACTCCAGGGCTTCCTAACCTTGAGTGTGCTCACAAGTAAAAGCTTACTCTAAACTATCTTGTGAACGATGCAAATCCATCCTCTAGCTCATATATAAGAATTTCTCAGTAGTGAAATGCAATCTCTATATTTCACCAGCTAAGAAGTCTGTGGTTTATCATCTATTACCCTTGGACTAAGTTCTACTGGAAGAGCATCTATTGGTACTAGTGCAAACTCTAAAATATTATCTTCCCTGTAGTTTGCCATATGAATGCAAAAAGCATTCCTTTTGAGATTCAGATAATCCATAAGTATCCATCCTCCTAAGTTATGCTCACTCATCATCATCATCATCATGTAACACCAATTAAGAGTTTGGTATTCCAATAGGTTAGATATCTCTCCTATCTCCTAGAAACCCTAAAGAGGAGAGTCATACTCAAATCCCAGTCTCACCAATGTCAATAACTAGATCATCTCATCTAGTCAGACACCATTACTGGAAATAAATATAACTACTTCTCTCAAAAGTCTCCATGTGAGACTTAATCTAACCATCATGATTAATTGATCTCCCTGTTCTCTTTGCTAGAAGAGTGCCACTCCTAACAAGACAATCTAGAAGTGAGAAAGTAAAACTCTCTCTCTCTCTTTCTCTCTTTGTAATCTCCTCTAAGGAAAAGAGATCTTGTAGTGAAATCTATTCCTCTTTTCCTTTCCCTTCGAAAGAGATTCTAGTGAATCCAAATTCTCTAATCATCCATAGCTGAGAACAAGGATATAGGTTCTCCATGTTTTTTTCCTTCCTAAATAGTGGAGAATCATACTCCTATGTGAAGGAAAATTACATTGAAAAATAGAGAAAATGAATTCCTTCTGAAATATAGACTAAGAGATGTTTTCTAAACACCTCTTTTGTCTAAAGAAAAACATGTTGTATTCTTCTCCTATGAAGAAATCATATTTGTCTTTCCTTCTCTCTCCCTCAAAGAATAGGAGGTAAAGTGAGACCTCTGAGCTAAAGTGAGATCTCTCATCGATCTTTGAGCTGATTTCGAGAGAAACTCATGAATTTATTTAGTCCTTTCTTCCATAACGAATGCATAATTCCTCATTACATATATTCCTATGAAGATGGAGAACAAATCTCCCCTAATTAATGAAGGTGTATGTAGTGAAGAGTGGAGAAAATATATTTCGTATAAGGATCAAAGCCCTCTGCTAAAATGGTCAACCATGATATAACATAATATCATAAACATATGTGTATTCATACTAAAGAGCTCTCTTTGTCAACCATCCCCTATACATGGATCTATACGATCCAATAAAACTAATGGAATTGTCCTTCGTCAAAACCTCAAGAAATAAGTATGTGATATCAATGGTGATAAAATCACCTATCACATTCTCTATTGGAACAATAAATCTTTCCTAAACTATAAAGGATAACTCCTAATCCTAAGGAGATATCTACTAAGAGCTCTCCTCTGATCTAGTGAGATATCATGCCATGAATGATGAGTTCTTTTCTCCTTGGCCATAGAAGAAGAGTGCTCCAAGGGAAGTCATTTTCATCGTCTCATACTAGTGAAAACTTCTGCCAATTCATGGTATCATAACTACACTAAATTGAATATATATTCCACATATATATGTGATGGAATATATAAGTGGACTCTAATGAATCCCATATCCTCAACTCATATCTGTGGACTCAAATGAGTCCCATGTCCTCGAACTAGTTAGTTTGGTTCTAGTCAATATGTGACAATGGATATCCCTTTCTGTTCCAAACCAACTTGTTCCTACGTACCAAGACTAGGTCTAAGCACCTCTTTACAGATACCATCATATGTATATATATTGGGTATCCCAACTATTCCTGATTAAGGGATCTATGCTCTAAGTCATAGAGCTAGTGCCATATATGTGGTCTTCCTAATCATCACTCGAATCAGATTAGCACCCATCGATACTCTCTTATGAAACCCATCTCTGTGATCCCATCTAATTGGTTTTCTTAGTAGTGTAGCAGAAATGCTTCACTACTTGCTCAAGTGATGTGCATGAGTGAAACTAATCACTCTTTAGGTATCCATCATGATACCCTGTAGTCTCCTAATCATCTTGTAAGACTCTTGTGAAGATAAGTAAATCTCTACTACATTGGAAATTATCATATCTGTATCTCTCATGCATGTATGCAACTTCCTATAACATATAGGATTGCTTGTACACATTCCTAATGGTGAAGGTATAGCTCCTTCCCCTTAGTAATTCTATGGTCTAAAATCCATAAGGAATATGTATAGGGATCCTATTACTACTAAAGTTACCTTATCTAGACTATTATGACGGTCCTAAGTCCATCAAATATATGCTTAGAAGCATGTTAACGTCTTACTGATATTTTCAAGAAAGATACCATGCCATAACATTCTTACCTAAAGATAAGAGCATATACAACGCCATGAGATGGGAAAATTTTTGATCGTATTTCTCCAAGAAAATGGAGTCCCAAAATATTTTAACCATAAATTCAATGGCACATAGGCCATCCAACAACATAGGGCTTGACATGACCATGGCATGCATACCGTAAACTAATACATGGACTCCATAACCTGCAAAAACATAAAAATAATGCTAGCAATAATCTTTTTGTTGCATAACCATTTAGTTCTTTCAACCATCTTCCTTGCAAACAATCAAAAAGTATCCTCCTAGCATGTTGATCCATACTTTTAGAAATAAAACAATGATCAAATTCAATGTATGCATTCCAATCCATGCATATACATATAGAACATGTCATAACCATTAGGGAAAAAAATGAATCCTGAATGGGCCTTTTAGATTAAGGAGTGATTAGGGATGGACCAATGAGAAGAGGGTGGTGGACACAGTCTAGTCCCTTAATCACATAGGCTAGGCATAGGCTTCCCTTGTTTTTTTGTGGTCAAAGAGGAAGAAACCAGCTAGAACTAGTGGTTTTGCTTGCTAAAATGGTTTTGAGAGCCTCACAATTTAATTATAGCCCTTGGATTGGCTTACGGATCTAAAGGACGATGTTGAATGGAAAAATTCAAGGTGCCAAGGCATTTAAGCCCTTGGATTAGATGGGTACTCAATGGTTGAGATAGAATCTGGTAGAAAAAAGGCGCCTTTGAATGGTGGCCATTATTTGGCCATAGATCGGACGGTAGCGGATCAATCCCGAAAAGGAATGGTGCTTTCATTGCTAGCCTTCAGATTCAAAGAGCATCCAAGGGTGGATATTGAATGGGCATGTAGATATATCAATGATCCATGCGCCTTTTGGCATCCTCCGTCAGATTAACACGCAATCGGATGGCTCACATGACTGGCTGCTTTTAGATCAGCCCCAAACGTGGGCAGACGTTAGATTGTCCCTCCATCCAACGGTTGCAAAATGTGCAGAAGGTGCACAAAAAGCGTGCTCATATGAGTCCAAACTCCCACGAATTTTTTCGCATTCTCTCTCTAGAGGAAGGTCAAATGAATCTAAGCCATTCAAATAAAGAATGCAAAGACTCTAAAACTTCACATTTGATAAATCAAAAAACAAATCTGACAAATAATATTCTATTTGGGAATACCACTAGTGGTATTGTATGCCTCCCTAATCCACTAGATTAACCATTTTAATCCCTAAAAATTAGGAATCCTTACAAGGCCCATGCAAGGTTCATATTTTCTCCTAATGCATAAAATAAAATGCCTAAAAATATAGAACATACGACCTTGAATGGTTTGACATCGGAATTGCATGCCTCCAATCCTTTTCGATGAACCTTGAGACCTCTAAACTTTCCTCTTCAATTCCTAACATAAACTTTGAAGTATCCAAAAACATTGGATCACTTCCTAAAACATAAAACATGGTCATATGGTTATCAAAATAATATAAATTTATCCAAAAAATACATTTATAATCCCTCTTTAGACCTGCAAAATGCTTTTTAGGACCTGAAAATAATAATAAAATATGATATATATCATGTGCAAGTGTCTCCAAGTGAAATTACTTTAATCGCCTTCCCGGTTTGTAAGATATGGCTCTCAGAAGGTAGTTGCGAAAAATTGTTCAAACTTTGCAGACCTGTACAGACCTGCAAAAATACATATTTTCAAAATTTGTTTTGATAAACTGAAATTAGACCTTGTGCTATTTGAAATGAGCCATAGCACATCCAATTTGGAGTTTTTCTTGCCCAATCTATGGCCTTTCCAAGCGAGACATGCCAAACTAGTGGACGGTTGGAGGGGCTCAAAAAACTATGAAAATGTGATTTTTGGAGTGCCCAAAAGCATTCTTCCATCAATAAAATCCTATATTTCCCTCCATAACCTCCGAGAGTAATATATGAAGATGCTTATACCTATTTTCACCTTTCCAAATCCTCCCTTGTTGCATGCTAATTTCTCCCCAAATGAGGCCTAAATCAAGATTTTTATTTTTATGCAAAAACTTATATGGGAGCTTTTAGCAAGCTTCTAATCCACTCTAAATGTGGATTTCTCTTGGATTTTCTTGTTATTCATGGTAATACATACACCATACTTCATGTATGTATACAATAATCCATGGGAAGCGTCTTAAATAATCTTTATTCTTACTCCCAATAGTGGAGTTTGGCAAAAGTTAACATCTGAATTTTTTTTTCCAAAAAGTGCAAGAAGGGGATCTTTGAGGAAGTAAAATTCCTCCTTAACTTATCCTTTTAATTAATTATATGCTTCCATTATGAAGTCGATATAAGATATTCTCAATATATATATTTTTTCCCATCCATCCATACCTAATGCACCTCTTTTTCCCTCCTCGAAAATGGGAATTTATCAATTTCAGGTGCTGAAATTTTTTCTCAAATAGTGATGTAAGGGGGTTTTGTGGAGGTTCAAACTTCCATCATACTAAGATATGTTTTGGATTTCTTAATCTTATATGGAATTCAATACACTATACTATAAGTATGCATGGTTTTTCCTAACAATCTAAGAAAAATTCCTCTTTATATCCCTTTCCTGAAATGGCTACTTATCAAAATAGCCTCTGAAAAATATATGAATATCATGAAAGCGGGCTAGTTTGGAGATACCTAAAACCTATGTTTTTTGCATTTTAGAGGGAATGTTTAACTCTAGATGAGAGTACATACCTCATACTCCCCAAATACGTGATTTCCCTCCAAAAACTATTAGAGTTAGACGTTTGCGGAAGCACGCGAACAGCACAAGGAAGAAGAAGAAGCTTGGAGCACAACATATAATATGGAATGTATTACTAGAGAATGTACAAAGATAAGTAGCCCATTAGCTCAATAGGCTATACAAGACGAGGGGAAAAAACCTCCTAAAGAGGGAAAAAAGTGCCCCCACGGTCCTAGAGTGTTCACACACATCACTACCTAAATATATCAACAAATCCCCCTTGGGAGTGATGTGGTGAACAAGTCGATAGCACTCATGTATAAGGAAGTGCCAAGCTATGTGGAAATCACTCCACAAAAGGAAGTAAGCCCAAAGCTTTGCAGAAAGCTTCAAACTTCTCCCTAGGTAGAGCCTTCGTGAAAAGGTCTGCAATGTTCTCCTGTGTGGGCACATATGCCAAGTTGATCTCCCCAGCAGAGAACCTCTCCCTGATATAGTGATAATGCACCTCAATGTGCTTAGTGCGAGCATGGAACACAGAGTTCCTCGCAACTACCAATGCGCTCTGACTATCAGTGAAGAGGGTGGTGGTAGAAGACTCACCAACATCCAAATCAGCCAGAAGACGTCTGAGCCACACACACTCAACAGTAGCTTTGAAAGCCACCCTATACTTAGCCTCACAACTGGAAGGGGCCATAGTAGGCTGCTTCTTGCTCAATCAAGATATACATGAGCTACTAAGCATGAAGCAAAAGCCACTAGTGGACACACAAGTGTCATAGCAACCAGCCTAGTCTGAGTGAGAAAAAGCATGCAAATCTAGCGATAATGATCCCCCCTTAGGATAAAACAATCCAAGTAGTCGAGTACCACTCAAGTAGCAAAAGATGCGTTTAACTACCTGCCAATGCTTGACACCTAGGCAATGCATAAACCTGCTCATCTGTGAGATAGGAAACTGAATATGTGGCCGATTAATGCATAAGTAAATCATGCATCCAACACCCTACGGATAGAGGATAGCATCAAATGCATCTCCAACATCATGAAGACTCAATCGTAAACCTGTCTCCATAGGAGTGGCAATAGGCTTACAGTCTTCAAGGCCAAAATGCTGCCATCAACTTGCATAAATTGAATGGCCAAATAGTGACGCAAATGCCCCAAATCAGACATCTCAAATGAGGTATGCAAATCAGCCTTAAAATCAGCAATATGCTTCTCAATAGAACGAGTGAGCAGCATGTCATCAATATAGACAACAATGATCAGAAACATATCATTAGCATGCTTAACATATAAGGTGGTTTCAGTTGGATTGTTCTCAAAACCATGTGCAATCAGATAGGCATGTATCTTCTCATACCAAGCACGTGGTGCTTGCTTTAAACCATATAATACCTTCTTTAACCTGCACACCTAGTTTTCATGCCCTTTTTGCACAAAACCACGGGGCTGAAAAACATATACTTCTTCATGCAAGTCACCATTCAGAAATCCACTTTTAATATCCAATTGATGTGCATTCCAACCATGATGGGCTACAAGTGCACATATGCTCTCAACATTAGTCATGCGGCATGTAGGTGCAAAGGTCTCATCAAAATCCATGCCTCTTTCTTGTGCATAACCCTTTGCAACAAGCCCAACTTTATACCTGTCAAGTGTTCCATGAGGCTTACACTTTAGGTGGTAAATCCACTTAGTACCAATGGCCTTCTTGCCAGGAGGCAATTCACATAAAGACCAAGTACCGTTCTTCATTATAGCATCATATCCAGATTGCATAGCAGCCATCTAATTTTCTGAATTTTGTGCTTCGTCAAATGAAACACGCTCATTCTCATCACAGAGACTAGATACAGTCATGGCATAGCAATCTCATGCAAAAGAGGCACTATGAGAGCCTAATCGAGTACGATATGATAGAGGTGTATCTAATTTGTTGTCACACAAAGTTTGCACTAGCCATTTTGGCATAGTTTTTGGCTCCTCAATGTCAGCTCTCTCATCAACAAGTGCATCATGTAAATCTGCATAAGAAATGGGATGATATGCATCATCACATGAAACCTACAAAGGTTGAGAAGTTGCCTCATTAGTTCCAGCACTAGACTATCCACCAGTAAAAAGAGGCAGCAAAGTGTCATACATGTCTTTGGAGCTAATAGATGTCTCCTTAGTACATGAAAGCATTGGCTAAATAACATCTTCCACAAAAATAACATCACGGCTAACCAAAATACGTTTAGTCTGTGGATGATACAGACGATAGCCTTTACTTGCAGAACTGTACTTAACAAAAATACATTTTATTGCTTTATAATCCAATTTTCTGTGATGTTGTTCAAGCACTAATGCATATACCAAACAACCAAAAACACGCAGATGTGCAACAGATGGCTTGCGATCATGCCAAGCCTCATATGGAGTGATAGATTGCAGCGCTTTAGTGGGACACCTATTAAGTACATATGCTACACACATGACAATCTCAAGCCAAAAACTATGTGGTAAAGCCTAACTCTTGACCATACACCTCACCATCTCCATGAGTGACCTGTTCTTTCATTGAGCAACTCCATTCTGTTTATGTGTATACAACATTGTATACTAGTGTTTTATCCCACGTTCAGCCAGAAATGCATTTAAATCAGAAGACATATATTCCCCCTCTCGATCAGAACGGAGGGTGCCCATTTTACATGCTGACAGATTTTCAGCCAAAACCAAAAACTGTTTGAAGCACATGAACACGTCGCACTTTGCCTTCAATGGATATACCCATGCATGCCTAGAAAAATCATCGATGAAAGTCACAATAAATATAATTTCCAAAAGAAGATGTCTGCATACGACCACAGACATCACTATGTACAAGCTGCAATTTCTGAGTAGCCCGAACTAAACCATCTTTTGGAAAGGAGGAATGCTGCATTTTGCCCAAAATAGAGCCTTCACAAACATGTTTTCCCAGTGGCTCAAGTTTGGGCAAAGAGGACACCATTTCAGATTCCTGCAAGCGTAGCAAACTAGCAAAATTCAGATGACCAAAGCGTGCATGCCAAAGCTTTGCATCTAACATAGCCTGAGAATCATGTATTGCAGATGCCAAATCATTTACAGATCTTTCATAGTCTATGAGCTTATACAGCCCACGACATAGAATGCCAGAAGCAATAATCACATCGCTATTTGACAGATCATGAACTGTGCATCTATCATCAATAAATTTCACAACCAAGACACAAACAAAGCATCTGACAAAGTGAAAGAACTTCCATCAGCAGTAGTCAAAATGATCTTACGAACTCTCATAACAGGATAAGAGGAGTTGTTGGCACATGTAACAGTATTCCCTGTAGGGGCAGGCTCGAGTGAAGAGAAGAAACTATGCTGCAAGGTAATATGTTTGGTCGCCCCACTGTCAAAGTGCAAAACATCTGAGTCTACTGCAGACATGCACTGCTCATGAGAAGATGGGTCAAAACTCCAAACAGTAGTAAACACCCATTCTTCTTCCTGCACAAGATTAGCAGACTCCGTTTTTGGTTTAGAGGCTTCTGTAACAACCATTCCAACCTCTTTCTTCTTTGCATCTTTAGCAACCAATTTTGGACAGTTCTTTATGATATGATCATTCCCTTTACAGTACTTGCAAAACAATTTCTGCTTTTCTGATTTTTTCTCGTGCAGTTGTAAGAGTTGTAGGTGTGATAGGACGTTTTTCAATACCCTGCACAATGTTCCATAGTCCTTTTGCAACCAATACATGTTGCATTATATAAGCCCACAACGGGTAGTTGGTACCATCCAACTTATCCTTAACAGCCAATATATGAAATACATCATTGCTTTCAGCCATGGCTAGTGACTAAAATACCTTGATGCAGAAAATTGATTGTATCTCAAAAAGTTGAACGGAACTTCCCAAACGAGTTCTGCTAAACCTGTAGCAAACTTTGAGACGCTTATACTGGCAAACAGAAACAAGTATATGCTATTAGCACAAAAAGATAAAATTGTGGAGAATGAGTTCTCCTATGCGCAACGGAAGTGTGTAGTGAACCCTTGTATGTCCAGCACTTGGACAAACATCTGCACCTTAGATAGCTTGCTGCTCTCAAGACAAAACTCAAATGGACTTGATGCTTTAGTCAATCAAACTAGACAAAGAGAGCTTTCTAACAAGCTATACATGACTTAATTTGGACAAGTTTTGATTAGGAAACACAACTGTCAAAGATGAACTACCTGTCCACACAGGTATGTTGAAGAACTGAGCATCACTCTCAGACCGATAGCTCTCTGAATATATATCTTTTGAGAAAGATATTTGGTACAAAAAAAGTAGACACAAATAGCTTTCCAACAAGCTAAAAATCAAGTAATTTGGATGAGTTTTGATCAGGAAACTCAACTCATCAAGATAGACCAGCTGCACACATAAGTACACTGTAAAATTGGACTTTACTCCTGATAGATATCTCATAGAGTATGCATGATCTGAATGCGATATTTGAGAGAGTAAAAGTAGATGCCATGGGCTTTCCAATAAAACAAAAATCGCGCAATTTGGATATGTTTTGGTTGGAAAAATGAACCGACCAAAATAGACTACCTATCTACACAGGTATACTAAAAAACTAGACTTCACTCTTTCACTGATATCCCACAAAGTACATATGCTTTCAAGGAGATATTTGATATACAGAAAGTACACAAGATAAGCTTTCCAATGAATGTTTAAACGCACAAAATGGTTACATATGCACTGAGATATGAGCTCTGCAATAGAGTTATGTACAAACTGACGTGCGGCTGGAAGGAGTCTAAGGGAAAACCAAAATGACAAAATGGCTAGATCCGACTATTGGGAGCTCTTGCCACTTTCTCTCCTTGTTTTGAATGTGCTCCCACTTCACTTTTATAACCAATGAGCATGTGAAGAAGTTTGTGCCTCTTTCTTAACTCACCACTTTCTCCACTACATGCTGCTAACTACAAGGCAAGATATTGTATCTCTTACTCATCATGAATTTTGACTAGACTTTTTCTTTTATTATTTTTTCCTTTTTTCCTCCACTTTTTTCTTTGTCTTTATAGTTGGTAAATTTATCCAAGTATGGCTCATATGAAAATGAGCTTGTACATTTATCTTCAACACTCCCCCTCAAGCTCATTTGGGAGTTATCTTCATCCATGTCCTTCAAATTTATCGCATCCTTGAAACCTTTGAGTTTAGAAGCATCCAAGAACTTTGTAAACATATCTGCAACCTGATCTTTGGTTTTGATGAACTTTACCTCCACATCTTTGCTCAACACCTTCTCCCTTACATAGTGTTAGTGGACCTCTATGTGCTTGCTCCTTGCATGAAACATAGGATTGCTTGCGAAGTAAATACTTGACATGTTATCACCGTATATAGGGATGGTTCCAACTTGCACTCCAAGATCAGCCAAAAGCTTTTTAATCCGCATTGCTTCACATGTGGCAAAAGCTAATCCTCTATATTCAGCCTCCATAGATGAAAGTGCAACAGTAGGTTGTTTCTTTGAGCTCCACGTGATAGGTTTGCTTCCTATCATGAACACATAACCTGAGGTTGATCTTCTATCTTCCTTTGAGCCTGCCCAATCAGCATCACTAAAGCCTTTGACTTGCAATTCTTCATCAAACTTGTAAAACAAATCATGATTAATTGTATGCTTTATGTATCTCAACACTCTCTTGGCTGAATTTAAGTGTTCACTTGTCAGGGCTTGCATAAACTAAGAAAGTACACCAACAACATAAGACAAATCAGGTCTTGTAATGTTTGCATAGATCAATGATCCTACAATGCTTCTGTATGTCGTTACATCTTCCAATGGTTCTCCATCATTTGAACAAATCTTTGTATTTGTGTCCATGGGTTGAGTGAGTGGTTTGCATTCACTCATTCCAAATCTGAAAAGAACATCCAACAAGTACTTCCTTTGCATCAAGTAGATGCCACTCTTTCCATAAACAACTTCAATTCCTAAAAAAAATTTTAGCTCTCCAAGATCTGAAATTTTAAACTCCTTACCAAGCTTCCTTTTGATATCTTTAATCCCTGTAACATCATTTCCTGTTATGATGAGGTCATCGACGTATATGCAAATATATACCTCTCTATTTTCTTCCTTCTTCATGTACAACGAAGGATCTCCACTACTTGGGTTGTATCCACACTTAGTTAGATACTCTACCAATCTCTGATTCCATGCTCTTGGTGCTTGCTTCAAGCCATAAAGTGCCTTCTTCAACCTGCAAACAAAATTTGGATGCTTGGGATGCCATTCCTCATCTCAAGGGTCTATCCACCCCTCCTTCTTGGCTCCGTATCACCTCATCTTGCATGGTGGTTTTTATTTATATCCACGGGGTTCAAATGCTTGGGGAGTTTTCTTTGAGGTGCCAACATCAGATGTTTTCTCAAACGGCTTCACAAAAGTCATCTCTCAACTAGTATGCATTGCAATGCATCATGGAGATGGGTTGATTGATTCTTGGGAAAGATGTGCCTAGCTTACACATCAAAGGTGATTGGAATGCATGGTTCATTTTGAGCCGAATAAAATTTTCTAATATCCTCCTTTCAATCATGGTAGGGAGGACAACTATAGACCCAATCACTAGGATTACAGTCGGGTGTTTTCTCCTTTACATTCCTATGAGCTGTCTATGGATCCAAAACCAGGTGCAACTCACAAAGCTCATCTTGAAGACTTGCTTATGAAACTTTCCAAGGTGAGCTTATATAATGCTATGGAGCATGCCATGGTGCCGCCTACACCTCTAGTTGACCCTTTAGGGAATTTACAACCTAAAAAAAATACCTCATGTTTGAGGAAAGAGGATTTTCTCACTTTGGGAAAATGGATTCAAAAGTGTGAAAGCTTCTTGAAAGCCTCTTGAATATTCGTCTACCATGGTCCCTGACATTTTCAACCGTGAATTCTATACATGGATTCTAATAGTAGATAAAGTCAACAACAAATTCACCTAGATGGAGCTCAAAAAGTGCATGGAGGACTACTTTATTTTGCAAGACGAAGAACTTAGGCTGTTTGATGAATAGAGAAGCCTTAACCAGGAAGGAAGCGAAACAAGTGAGTATGTAAACAAGTATAGACAATGCCTTCTTAGGGCCAAGAAGATGACTTGGAAAAAGGTTCTATTACATGGATTGATATATTGATTGAACTCGTGGGCAAGAAGGGAGGTAGAACGTCTGAACTCCTCAACTTGCTACAAAGCTATGGAGGTCGTTCAGTACAACATAACACAAAATGATGAGTGAGCTATGTATATGAGGGCTCTCAAGGTAACACTCATGGGAACAAAAGTGAGATGTCTAATGGCCTAAGCGAGAGGCCAGGGAGAACCTTCTCACAATGGAATCACTTAAGTCCAACAGTGCCAACTCGAGAATCCAGAATCACACATACAATACGACCTCGTCAGGGAGTTGCTCAATATCATTCCAGAATAGAAGACCTATGTTTCAAAATTTTTAGTTTTGCAATGGAAGACATCGTGGTAATAGAAAAACTTCTAGTGGGTGAAGACAATCAATCGCAACACTATTCATACGAGAGAAAGAATTCATGGGCAAGATCTGCTTATACATACTTAGGGTGCATCTCATCTAGGGTAAAGGAACTCCAGAACATGTATCTATGAACCCCCATACTTTGTAAACCACAACTCATAATGTTAGATATGGGGCCACTTCATAAGTTTATGTCACCTGACTGTGCACATAAATTGGGAGTTGAAGAACAACCGCAAGACAAAGGGATTTCAATACAATTTGTTCAAGATAAAGATAGGAAATAGATTGTGGGAAAAGATATTCCAGTTCATATCGATGAATGGAGTGGGGAACTTAACTTCATTGTGGTACCTATGGATTCTCACGAGGTGATGTTGAGATTGAGCTGGTTTGATAAGTGCATGGTATGCATATTTGGTCGAGGAAACAACCACATTGTTCTTCACAACAAGAAGAAGGAATCCATAGTCTTAGTATTATGAGGGCATCATGAGTGGAACCAAAAGGCACAAATATCGAGCATGTCATGCATTAAGATTGTTCATGACAACAAGGGGATCAACATAAGGAAATGTGGGATATACTAGAAGATCTTGGACACTAGGTGATGGCTAAGCAAGTAGAAAGGGTTCTCAAGAGTGGTAAGCAAACATTTTTATGTGTGGTCCATGTGGATCTCGTCCATCAAAGTTCTGAAGTGGAATTGGGGAAAAACGTATCCTACCTTTGCTACAAGAACATAAGGACATTTTAACTTAAGAAGTGCCCTATGTGCCTCCATCGCAAGATGTGGATCATAAGATTGAATTAATCCTAGGACATACTCCTCCTGCAAATGTGCCCTACCAAATGGACTTTATGCATCTGCAAGAACTAAAAAGACAAGTACAAGAATAATCAGATATGGGTTGCATTGGTACGAGCAATCACCATATGGTGCACTTGTTCTATGCATCACTAAGAAGGATGGATCCTCTTGACTATGCATTGATTATGGGCCCGTGAATAAACAATTAATGAAGAACAAATATCCCTTGCCTCATATCAATGAACTATTGGATATCTTGGTGCAAGAGAACAAGGATTATGACCACCACATGCTAGAGAGATGAATCTTCTAGTAAGTCTAAACTTGAGATCTTTGGTCATACTCACGGATGACCAAACGGTGTCCGATTTTAGATCTATCTGAACCGGTCGGACCCCTAGATCATAAACTTAGTTTATTACATTCTTCCCCCCTTGGAAAAATATTTTCTTCCTTGAAAATAGAGCTATATATCTACAATAGGAAACCCAGGAGCCTCATGTTCTAAAACTGGAAGAACATGGTCATGTTCTAGAACTGGAAGAACATGTCTCATCTCTATGGTGGCATCCCTGTCCAAATGATTCAAAAACACTGTCTGGCTAATGCAAGAGAACAAGAATTACAACCACCACGTGCTAGAGAGATGAATCTCCTAGTAAGTCTAAACCCGAGATCTTTGGTCATACACACGAATGACCAAACGATGTCCGATTTCAGATCTGTCTAAACCAATCGGACCCCTAGATCATAAACTTAGTTTATTACACTTGGTAGTAGATAGATACTTCATAAAGATTGATTTGCGTTTGGGGTACCATTAGATTTGCATTGCTCTAGAGGGCATATATAGAACTACTTTTTGAACTTGTTATGGACCTTATGAATGGATGTTCTTTTTGTTTGGACTCACTAATAGTCTACCTACATTTTTCATGCCATGCTGGTACGGATATGATGGATGAGCTCCAAAGCAAATGTTCCCAAAAAGATCTTGAAATACATTGTAATAAGAACAAGTAGATTTTAGCTTCGACCTTCTCTAATAGGCCTTGGATAGTGTAGGGGACTCATGAAAATGGTTTCTAGTCTCATGGGATATTTAACATATGAAATTATTAGATCCTCTTTTAACACATGGACTCTCTCTTTTTTCATGTCAATCTGATTATGATTGATATATTACAAGTCTGCAAAAAGTCCAATGGCCACAAATTTACTCGTACGTGTATGTTTCAATAAAACATATAGTATCCTAATACTCATAAAAAAGTCCAAGTTTCCACTAAATTCATTCGTATGTGTATGTCTCAAAAGAAAGAAGCTAGGTCCACTTTTTTTTTTGAAAGAGGAAGTTTGGCTGAAGCTGAATCTCCCTTGCTTGAATTGATTGAAAGAACGATTGTACAAGTGAAGGGCATAGCACCCATGGGAGCCCCCATATCCGACAAAGCAGGGGTTAGACTACCCAAAGGCAACACTTGGAAATGACTCGGAAAGGCTATTGGTTTAATTCTATTGGAAGGCAATACACTAGATTGGGGCCCACATCTATCGTACCATACAAAGGGATTGGAACCTCACCTTTGCCTCAAGAGGCAAAAGGCCCAACTAAACAACCTAATGCATGGGGACAAATATTGAATAAAATATGTAGTGGCTTAATCGAAACAATTTTATCTATGGCAACAATGAAATAAAGAAAAAAGGCAAGGGTCTAAATTTGGGAACAAATTAAAGTGCTCCATACAAGTTACAAATATCTTTTAAGGGTTCGATTAACCATTGTATGAGTCTACTATATTGAATCTAGACTTATTTTCGATTGAAATTCAAGAAAAATTCTAATAAAAGTTTTCTTATTGTAAAGTGATCGTGATCAAAATTATGCTCAATCAAATAAATTGTACACCTAATGTTATGAATATTCACCTCACATGAGAGAAATTCTCACCATCCAATTTTCTATTATTAGCCTCTCTCAAGGATGCTTCCAAGGCAAGTTCAAACATGTCTACCATGTTTTTAGCCCCAAAAGTGGTAAATGCACATACATGTGCCATGTGTTCTATTGCGAGCTTCAAGAAGGCTCTACAAGCCTTGGGCAAAACTCTCTCCAGGACTTTCATAGGAGTTGAAGCCATGACCTCCTCCTTCCCATCCATTAGACATAACCACTAGGCCAAGCTTCTAGATTTCCTAATACTTGGAGAACCTTATCTTTATCTTAAGCTTTGGGCTTGTGAAGACTTACTTTACAACATTCGAACCCCCTCTCACCCCCTTGAAGAGCATTTTCCTCTACGAAAATATTCCTCGACTTTCCTGCTAAGAAGAGGCTCCTTTAGAGTATAGTTGTATAATAGTTGTCTCTATTTTCTAATTTGGTTGCCATCTCTTTGATCATCTCCTTTGATCACAGGGGGATTCCACCTTGCACTAGATTTGAAAAAGATGGTAATCCCCGTGTGGTCTCATCCTTGCCCAAATCATTGTAAGTACCAAGTAGCTTTGCACTTGATAGGCTGAATATAGTGGAAATTTCGGAAAGAATTATAAGTGTTTATCAAATAAACATCCCTACCTATTTCACTACTTCTTTGTACCATCTCAAAAATTTAGTGAAAATGGTGGACCTTGAATATCCCTATCCAAATTGCTACCTAAGTCCATTTTTGGGCACAACTTGTGCATGGACCTAGCAAGATGGGCATATATTCAGCTTCAATATATTCGACTTCCAATCCCTTGTATTGAACGTTGAACTTTTACTCGACTAGAGGACTGCTATGTCCAATTGGGTTTCAAAGTCCTAGAATATTGCTGAAAACGAATGCTTTAGTCACTGTAGAAGTGATCAATATCTTGGCGAATCTAGTTTGATGACATGTATTATAGAAATTGTTTCTTTCAAACTACTAGCATTTATTAGGAAAACCTATTTCCAAATACTTTCAAATCTTGGCCACCAACATAATTGGTTCAAGACCAGAGCTTTGTTATTTCTAGGTTTTTTTCTATAGGTTTCCCTTTAAGTATTTTGCATACTTAAAGTAATCCTTGGAATTTTTTATTGTATTTATTCCATGCTTAAGTATAAATATTCATACTTACTGTATGGAATATTTTTCCTAAGGGAACATGATATTGTCTAGAGCTTGAAGTTTTTTTGGATCCTCATTTATTCCCAATAAATTATGTAATACCCTTAGAGTTTATCTATAAATTTTTTGGACTTTTCTATTTCATGTACCAACTTAATGTCATTTATATCTCATGTATTATTTTCATAAGACTTGGATATACCTAGTAAGAGATAAATTCATTTATAAGAACTAATTATTCTTAAGTAGTAAAGAGAGGATTAAATAATTCCACCATTTCAAAGGTTTTTCTACCTTAATCAAACTCTTTTGAACTTCCATTAGAGATGAATTTATTTCAAAACCATGCATATTTTCTATGCATGCATATTCAATCATAGCACTTGGATGCATGCATTTTGTGTTTTCATGTTTTCTTATGCTTATATAGAAAAGATGCATACAAATCTTTTAATTCATATTGAACTTCTTTCATGCCTGCACAAAGAGCATCTAAAGGTCCATATGTCAAAGATATAACTCTTACTAGAATATCCAAGACTTCCAATTAATACATGACTTCCAATTAATACATAAGGTTTATGCCAAATGGGAAAAATTTTGTGCAAATTGACTATACACATGCATATGCTCGAGTCAAGCAACTAGGATGCATCTCTTCTTATGAACTCTCTATCTTTCAAGATATTACTCTTACATTTTTTTTTAATTCATGAAATGAATCAATTAAACTATGCAAAAATTATAAAACCAAAGAGGGGGCACTTCTCTTGGATCATTGTCTATATGAATAGCCATAGTTCACCTTTCTCAGATCCTTAAATCTTGCTGAATGAACTTGGAAATCCTCCAAATCACCGTCTCTTGCACCTCCATGGTGGACTTGTCCTTGCAACTCCTTATGTTTCTTATAATAAAAATATCTTATTTAAAGGTAGAGAAAGAATAAATCTCGTATGGGTGAGCTAGTGAAAAATAGCAATAAGGATAGGAGAATCTCTAGATTGGTACACCCGATCATAGGAAATGAAAGTGGAAGTTTGAAGATTGACTGTCTAGAGATAAACAAGGAGTAGAAGTCCTTAATTGGGAACTCGTGTGTGTGTGTGTGTGTGTGAGAGAGAGAGAGAGAGAGAGAGAGAGAGAGAGAGAGAGAGAGAGAGAGAGAGAGAGAGAGAGAGAGAGAGAGAGAGAGAGAGAGAGAGAGAGAGAGAGATTGGTGCAAGCTGTTGAGGGAAGAGCTCTAAATCCCATATGGAATGGTGCAGTTTGTGAAGGATAGATGCATAATCATAGTCATTTCCGCAATAATTAAAGGGCGCGAGTAGAACAAGAGTTGGGCACAAAAATGAAGTGAGCAAGAGACTACCCACATGGAAAATTCTTCCATTACTCCATGATCGGGAACAAGCTCTCATACTACAGCTATAAAAATGTTCACCTCACATGAGAGAATTGCCTTCTTTCCGCCACCCAACCATCGATTATATATCCTCTCTAAAGGGATTTCTTCTAAGGGAAGCTCACACGTGTCATATGCCCCAATGGGCAAAACACTCTCCCCTAAATCTCATAGGACTTGAAACCATGGCCTCTTCATTCCCATCTATTACATATAACCAGTAGGCCAAGTTTTAGCTTTATAAGTTTTTGTCATAGTCTAAAACACCTGAAATGCTTGTAATTAATCACATTTGATTCAATGTTTTATTTCTATGAGTTCTCATGCAACTTTTTTTTGTGTGTGTTCTCCTCACGTTTTTATTTGATATATGACATGTTCTAGTTGATCACCCAACATAAACACAATGGCGGGTCCTTTTGCTTGAGGAATATCTATTCTTTCTTGTCAACAAGGGGGTTTGCATAATTGGTGTCAAACCAAAAGATCGAATGTATCTCGAACAAGTATTACGAGCCATTTGACATGTTAAACAGATATTGGAGTTAAGCTGCTTTCAAAGATGTTCTATGTCTTGGATAGAAGATTAAGATTAAGATTCTATACTGGGATGCAATAATCCCTCCCTGTAGTCTCTGTATCAGCCTTGGTGCAAGGATGTACTCAAAATAATAGACCTTTTTGTTGCTAAAGATAGAAAATACACGACAGAAAATGAAAGCGCTAAGGTATCTACATGTGGCATGGATTAATACTAGACTTATTTACAAGGGGTATCCCTGTCTTGTCTAATGTACAAAATCTTACTACTCCATGTGGAATGACTTAGATAACTATGAAATGTCCCATCCCTTTTAGTGCAAGATTTCTTGCAATCGATGGAATTGGATAGAGAATCATGAGAGTGATTTTCATGTGATTTCTTGTACGCTTTGTGAATTACTTGTAGCCTCTCCTTTGCATCCTATCTTGCCTCATCCAAAGCCATGAGTTGGTTCATGAGTAGCTCCATCCTCGATCATTAGTACTCTCTGATTTGTTTATTGATTTAAATTTGGAAACCACATCTTCAATTCCAAAAACGAGTCAAGATGGTGTATCTCCCCCAGTACTTCGAGTCCTCATACACTATGCCAAAATGGCACCAATCTATTGCTATGGGCCATTTCAATTATGGTCAAAACATATCTTTTGTATATTGAAATGTAAAGTTTTTTCGGGCCTATTTTCTTGATTGTTTTTCCTAATATAATAGGCACATGAATTAAGATGCATAATTTTATACATTCTATTGCTTGATTTCCGGAATGTGTGCCCATTTCAAATATATATGACATCCAAAATGAGAAATAATTTTTTGATACAAGAGTTTGGATATACTAGTAGCCATGCAATTGTTCATGACCTTTGTTTCTACCCTCTTGGTAGAGTAACACTTCACCATTAGAATGTAGCATTTGGCTCCTTGTTATGGGTCCAAGTAAATCTAAACCAACTTTTCAAAGGCTTTCCATCTAGTGGATATATGCGATGGGTGGTCATGCAAGAAAAATGGCTTGGGAGCACATCTTTGAAACCTTTCACAACATTTCACAAAGTGATTGGGATCTTGAAAGAGACATGCCCACCATACATGTTTCATGATCAATTTATGAGCTATGTCATGAACCACTAGGTGTCCCCCTTTTTGTGAAGCTTTGAGAAAATCTTATATTTTCTTAGAGAATAACCATCTATAAATAAATCCATCTTGTCCTGATTTGTACAACTTGCGTTTTACTTTGTTAAGGAGAAGGTCTTACGTTTTACAACTTTTGGTACTTCTTTCTACTGCTTTGGGCTTTTAGACTCTATATCTTAGTATCATAGTTGACTAAACATGTTCTATTCATTCAGTACCTCAACCCCCCTCCTCCCCAAAAAAAGAGTGTATAACAAAATCTAGGAAGATATACATTTAGTGCTTTACCACATGAGAAAGTTGAAGGTTGAATCTTCAATGAGGAAGATAGAGCACTCAATTGTGATTTATATGATGATGATAAGTTCAAGATCCAATGAAGCCTTGGATTAGTTCAATTCTATGCTTACCATCATGGATGAAGATGTTCAGATATCAAGCTCAACATGTGATGATCCAGGATGACACGTATCAATTTTTCATTTCTCTGACATGTAAAGTGGTCACGCTAGTACAGGTCAGGGACACTTCATTGAGATTTATTAGATTTATCTACCGAGAGTGATGGCACATTTGTTTCTTGCTAGCTCACTCATTCGTGGACATTAGTTCTTCCTTATGTACTAGTCTTTATATATTGCAGTAGTTGGATTCTTGTTTTTATGTAATTCTTGTACATTCCTTTTAATGTAATAGAAGAAGAAGAAGAAGAAGATCATTCTACCTTGCCTCAATCTAAGTGCATGCTTCTCTTTGATTGTGAGAGTGTGTGTGTGAGCTCTCATCCTTATCTCCTTCCTTGTGACATGGCATCAAAGCCAATGTGGCTGTAGAGATCTCATGGAGAAGGCCGACAACGAACTGTATGTGAGAAGGCATGATTCACAAACGACCTCATATTGCTACGAAAGTTGGTGTGAAGGTAGAAGAACTCAAAATATTTTCGTGAGTTATCCCTTTAGGGTCACTAGTTTTTGTTAGATCGAGGTTTCAAATCCATCTTGACCTCTGTTTCGAGCCCGCATGGTGGGGCCCACAGAGAAACCAAGTTAGTTCAAAAAGTAACTTGCATCGTGTTTGGAAACATGCATATATTCCAAATCCAGAATTTCAAGAGATTTCATGTATTGTTGATACACGAAAACTGTGTTTTTCTAAGATCGAACTATCACGTCATAGTACGAGAGTGTTCAAGCAGAAGTGTTGCTTGTAATGTTTTGCAGTGTTGTGAATAGCTGCAGAAATGGAAAACGTGGATGGAATGAGTCAACTTATGATCGATAACCTGGAAAAGAACAACTTCCATGCTTGGAGATTCAGAATGACAAATTTCTTGATGGGAAAAGGCTATTGGAAGTACATCGAAGGAGATAACAAAAACGCTCCGCAGTTACCACAAAGGAATTGGACTGAAGACTAGTTAAGAGTCTATGAAGAATGGAATGAAGGAGCATGAAAGATAATGTATTGGCTATCTGTTAGCATATAGGATAGCATGATTGGACACATAAAGGATGCCAAGACTCCGAAAGAGGCTTGGAATAGTTTGATCACATTGTATGAGACCAATACAAAGGCACGGAAATTGCAACTCAAGAACATGCTACATACATTGGAGAAGAAGGGCATGCCAGTAAGTGACTACACCCTAAAAATTAAAAGCATATGTGAGTCACTTTCATCTATTGGTGTGAACATAGAACTTCTATATAGACTAGGGAAAATATTTCAAATTTTGTTGATCTGGTATCTATGCTAATTATTGAAGTAAAAAATCTTGATAAGGATTCAAACTCCCAAGGAAAACCTACTTTTGAGCAAGTATTCTACTCTGGTAGAGGAAGAGGTAGAGGTAGAGGTTTCAGAAGTGGAAGAGGAACAGTAACCAAGACCAAGGTCAACAATAGAATCATGCAGGAGGAAGAGGACAACTTTGAGGTAGGGGGAGCCAAAGAGGTTGTAGAAATTTCCAAAGAAATGATTCAGGTAATGACAATAAAGGATGCTAGAATTATGGTAAACCTAGACCCTTTGAACATGATTGCAGGTTGAAGAATCAAAATAACAGAAGGTAGCAAAACAACTATGCATCCACAAGTGTAGACGATTTGAGAAGTTGTTCATGGTTGAACATCACATGATGAATACAATGTCTGCTAGTGTTTCAAAATTAAATGATACTATCTGGTACGTTGATTCAGGTGCTTCAAATCACATGGCCAGTCATCTGGAATGGTTTAGTACTTTGGAAAGATGGTTAGTTCCTAGATATGTTGAAACAGGTGACAACACATCACACCCTATCAAGCATACATGAAACATAGCATTGTCTATGGAGGACGGGAAGGTAAAACATCTTGCTGATGTGCTGCATGTTCCAAATATAACAAAGAAACTAGTTTCTGTTGGACAAATGGTTCACTAGTAATTACAAGTCAGGTTCAATGTTGATGGGTTATATGTAGAAGAATACAAATGGGATGGAAGATTGATTGCCAAAGGAAACAAAGTGGGTAGGATGTTCACCTTAAATGTGAAATTCCTGAAATGAATGCAGCCATGTTTGCAAAAGGTGCACGAGTCATTGCTGATATAGAGATCTGACACAAACGGATTGGACATGCAAACTTGCAAAGATTGAAATTAATGCAGTCAAAGGAGATTTTTTCTATTGACTACCAAATTTCAAGGTTGTAGAGATGCAAAAGGTATGTATAGCATGTCAATTCGGAAAACAATCAAGAGCATCATTTCCACATGACAAGCATGTTAGTGAGAACATACTGATGTTTGGGGTCCTGCAAAGACCACATCTATAGGCGGTTGTAGGTTTTATGTTACTTTCATTGACGACCATACATGAAAAGTATGGGTATATTTCATGAAAGAGAAGAGTGAGGTGCTCACTCACTTCCAGATTTGTAAAGTTATGGTGGAAAAACAGATAGAGAAGTATATTAAGACATTAAGTTCTGATGGAGGAGGTGAATACATGTCAAATGAGTTCATCAATTTTCTAAAAAATCATGGTTTTCGGCATCAATTTTCATGCAATTACACACCACAATAGAATGGCATTGTTGAATGCAAAAATAGAAATATTGTAGAAATAGTAAGAGCCTTGATGGCTGAGAAGAATATGCCTCATTGTTATTGGGCAGAAGCTATTCATACTGCTGTATACATCATGAACAAAACTCTGACTGCTGCTGTACATCAAGTTACACCTGAAGAGAAGTTTACATGTAAAAAGCAAAACTTATCACATCTGAAAGTTTTTGGTTGTATTGCATATGTACATGTTCCAAATGAGTTGAGGATGAAGTTTGATCCAAGAGCAAAAAAATGTGTCTTCATTGGATATTCCCTTGAGCAAAAGGGATATAAATGTTATAACCCACTCACATGACAGGTGAAGGTGAGTAGAGATGTGGTATTTGATGAAATGTCAAGCTTCTATGCAGATGCCAAACAAGGACTGAATCTTGAATCAAATGGCAAAGAAAATGCTGAAAAATTAAGTGCAGAATCTCAAGTTTTGAGTGGACCAGATGCATCACCAAGCAATAGTTCCAAGTCAAATCCATGGAGTGGAAGATTGCATGAAAATTTCAATCCAGAAAATTCATCAAATACATCCAAGAAAGGTAAAGAAAAGGTTTCTGCTTGTCATAAGACATGTGCAGGTTTTGAAGACGTTGATGGAGATTCACGCAGTTCAGAAAAGAGTCTTGATGAGGAACTTGGATTGCCCTCTATGAAGACTCTAGGAGTAAGAAAGGCACATGCAGATGATACAAGGAGAAGTGACCCAGGACCAAGAAGATCTGGGAGGATGCGAAATTCAGTGCAACCGTTGACGTATGGTAGTTACATGGGTCCTCATGTGCCTACATGACAAAGGTAATACAAGATGCTGAACCTTCTTGTTTTGAAGATGCAATTGGAAATGTAGATTGGGAAAAGATATGAATGAGGAGATGGATGCACTTTATGGAAATGATACATGTAAGCTAGTTCCATTTCCACAACGAAAGAAATCCATAGGATGCAAATAGGTTTACAAGGTAAAGCACAATGCTAATGGTAGCATAAGTAGGTATAAAGCATGTTTGGTAGCAAAAGGATATGCACAAAATTATGGCATTGATTATGAGGAAACATTCATCCCTGTAGCTAAAATGGCTATTGTGATAGCTACAACAAAAGGATGGACTTTGCATCAGATGGATGTGAAGAATTCTTTTCTACATGGTGAGTTACAGGAAGAAGTATACATGGACCACAAGGATATGAAGATTCAAAGCATCCAGAATATGTTTCTAGGTTGCAAAAGGCTTTGTATGGGTTGAAGCAAGCTCCTCGTACATGGCATGCAAGAATTGCTGATTCCTTAACCACCATTGGGTTTTCTATGTGTGATGTAGATCACTCACTATATGCAAGGAAGGGTGATGATGTTATCATAATTGTGGGTATTTATGTTGACGACTTGATTGTAGGTGGTGATAATGAAGAAAGCATTAAAGAGATAAAGCAACTTCTTATGCAGGAATTTGACATGAAAGATCTTGGTGTGCTGCGCTACTTCTTGGGCATTGAGTTTATATATACGGAAACAGGTATATGGATGTCGCAAAGGCAATATGCCTTGAATATGCTGCAAAAAGCATGGTATGGCTGATTGTAAGCCAATTTGTATGCCATTAGATCAGAATTTGAAGTGGGATACTACATGGGGTGAAGCATAAGAAAATGGTACTATGCGTAGGAAAATTGTGGGAAGTCTTATATATCTCACAATTACAAGGCCTGATCTAAGCTACACTATTGGCCTTGAAAGTCACTTTATGCAGGCTCCCAGGAAGCCACATTTGGATGCTCTGAGGTGCACTCTAGGTTATGTGAGTGCTACTTTGGATTATGCATTGTTTTATGAAGCTCATGTAGATTTGCAGGTTCATGGATACACTGATGTAGATTGGGTTGGTAGTATTCCAGATAGAAGATCTACTAGTGGCTTTCTATTCTCACTTGGATGTGTAGCTATTACATGGAGCAGCAAGAAGCAACCCATTATTGCTTTGTCGAGTACAAAAGCGGAGTATAGAGGTGCTGCAATGGCAGCATGTGAGGCATCATGGCTAGAAATGCTACTTGCTGATTTAGGTATGGAAGTGCAAAAGCCTATCACCATCTATTGTGATAATCTTAGCTGCATACAGCTAGCATGGAACCCTATTTTTCATGCTAGAACAAAGCATATTGAGGTACATTATCACTTCATTAGAGAGAAAGTATTAGCAGGTGATATGGATCTTGTTTATGTGAGAATAGATGAGCAGGTTGTTGATATTTTCACTAAAGCACTTGGAGCAGAGAAGCTGAAGAAGTTTCGGAAGATGCTTGGATTAGAGGACATGGTGTTGAGCTTGAGGGGGAGTGTTGAGATATCAATCATGTGATGATCGAGGATGACACACATCAATTTTTCATTTCTCTGACATGCATAGTGGTCATGCCAGTATATGTCAGGGACACTTCATTGAGCTTTATTAGATTTATCTACCGAGAGTGATGGCATATTTGTTTCTTGCCAGATCACTCATTTTAGGACATTACATTTTTCCTTATGTACTGGTCTTTATATATTGTAGTAGTTGGATTCTTGTTTTTAGGTCATTCTTGTATATTCCTTTTTATGTAATAGAAGAAGAAGAAGATCATTCTTCCTTGCCTCGTGAGAGAAGATACATGGGATCACTTGGAAATAGTTCTCAATGAGACCTTTGGAAAATGACAAAACCTAGATACTCTTTGAACAAGCATGGATGCCCTCAAATTGAAAGATTGAGCAGATGTGGATGTTTTTATTTTCGACTTTGAAGGAAAGTTAAGAGGCTTGATTATGATTTCTAGACCTTTACCTAAATTTGTAAAAATAGATATCGAGATTAAAAATGCTCATTCTCTAATGTCTCCAAGTCGAAATGGAGTATAGGAGAGTTAGCGAATTCTACATGACTACTAAATACTTGAAAAGTAAATCAAGAAAACATTTAGTTTCGACTAGAGTATTGTCAAACATCATTAATTATTTACATATTTGTCCTATATTACTAGCTTGAATGAGAAATGCAACTCAAGTTCATAATATGTATCAAGAGTAGAGTCTAATGTCATTCAAGAATTGATTAATATGGTGAGAGAACTAAAAAATTAAGCTAATTGGATGCAGTTAGCTAGAACAAGAGAGAATAAAACTCAACGAAATAAGCAAGTTTCTATTGTGTATTAAAATTTCAATAGGGAAGTATATTCTCCTAATTGAGACCTCATTTTATAAAACAAAGAGGTGGAATAATAAAAAATTCTAATAAGAGTTCTAGGGGTTGAAACATTTGAAACCCTCAAGATCAAAATTATGGATTGAACATTATGGAGTTGTTTGTGGATTCTAATAAAGAGGATGATGTCTTAATGGGCCACAAAAAGAGAGACAAAAGCACTCTAGTCAAGCACATGAGAGGCATAGAGAATATAAAAAAGCAAGGAAGCATCCTCAAAAGATTGAATACACTCAAGAAGACCAAGTAGTGAGGAAGGATAAGTGCCAACGAAGGAGGTATATTGGGCTCAAAAATTTTCTCCTTGATTTCAATGGAGTAAGCTATCGAATATCTCAGAAAGGAAAGCTGAGGGGAAAGATGCTTATCCCAATGGATTGGAGGATAATGTTGGCCACGTATCCTTGGTACATATTTGGGTGAACGGCATAAGAATTAGAAAAGTATACATTGATGGGGGTGGATAGATGTATATTATGACTGAAAGCTGCATGTTGGAGTTAGGATTACGCATGACATGCATGTCAGATTTCTTCATAAAAGTTACCAATAATTCAGAAGTGCAATGCACTGGTCAAGACATGAAAATTAATATTTTAGGAAAATATGTAAAGTAAGAAATGCATGGGTTTTTTTAGAGATCTTTTCCTATCTAAGTTCAAGCATACACTGATGCCTCTCGGATTCTAAAGCTAAGAATCTTTGATATACCTTTAGGTTATATCACTATTTGGACTTAAGTAACCATATCAAAGGTTTGGGAACTGTTGGGAACTACTTGCTATCAAACTAACTTGAAAGATTATAGTCTCACATCTAGGGAGATTTATTTCTTTCAAGAACTTTTAGATTCCTACCAAGGTTTTAAGTAATACTAAGCCAATGATTCATCTTGGAATCCTTATTTTTATTGGAATCATCTTTCTAAAAGAAATCTTGACTATTGAACAAGAACAAGACTTTAAGGCTTTATTGCTTGTCCAAAAGATATTCCTTTTTTAACTAAGGAAATAATTAACTAGGCTATTTCCTTTATTGGTTTAACTTTTAGGAAGTACCTTAATTCCTAAAGATTATTTTGAGTTAGGTTTCCTTTTTAAGCTTTAAACAAAACCAAACATTCTTTTCTCATCCTGAGAAAAGTATTTAATAAAGTTTCCATTCTTTTTGAAAGCTTTGCATCTTTACTAGAGATACAGTCATGGAACCTAGCATCCAACTATTGAATACTAAAGTTCAAGTGAAGTTTATTCATCTTTTTGAAGTTTATCACTCATTAGGATGAAAAGAAAAAAAAACTTCAATAGTTCTACTAATGCTTATCTGTATGACTTTTAAAATATCACGTATACTTAGAGTAATCATTATAAGCTTATCTTTATGACTCCCTAAGCACATGTGGGACTTAGAGTCATCACACATCACAAAAGGTTTGCAAGTAATTAAATTTTCTTGGTCATCAAGGAAATATAATACTTAACTTTCTGCTAGTGCCTACTTATACCTAGTAAGACATCAAACATACTTAATTGTCATTAAGTATTTTTTTTTGATAACAAATTATGGGAAAGAATCGACTAATTACTTGAGCTCCAAACCAGAACTAGCATGTCTTTACAACTAACTAGTCCTCTGTCTTTCCTAATGTCAAACCGTGAGCTTTATAAAGTAAGCTAAATACTAAGAGAGTACATTATCATTTCTACTTGCAAACAACATCCCATTCTATCATGCAAATGCATGTGCCTACATGCAAATGCATGTGCTTACATGCAAATGCATATGCTCACATGCGTATGAATGCATGTTCTTTGCATGCCCCAAAAATAATGCAATAATCATGCATGAGCTTGATGGATGACTTTTCCTTGTACTAAGAATGTATATCATGCAATCTTGATGCATGTATATCCTTTTCTTTGTTCTAATGCACTATGATATTAAAACATATCCTTGTGGTGCAATAAAAAGCTTACTCAATGGAAAGGAGATCTAGAATTAAACTATCAAAATACATTCTTTGATGCACAAGGATCCCCTTTTTTTTAAATCAGGTCTTTCCTTAATGCAAACTAATGCTTGGAATGAGAAGTTGATTTTTTCATTATCCTAATCTAAACTTAATCGATTGAAATCTTGGCTATTTCAATGTACATTTAGGATTAAGTGTAGAATAATGAAAACAAGATAAATAAAGCATTAAGGCTAAGTAGAAACTGGAAAATACTTAGCTTTGATCATAGCTTTGTCCATCCTCTGATTCTTGCAAGGAGCTATTCACCATGCTTTTAAGGCCTTAGTGAGCATGCGCACACCTCCTTGCCAAATATGGAAGTGCAATGATACCGTTCGCTTTATGATGCCAAATCTCTTTTGCTTTGGATGCTTCTTCTAGAGTATAAGAAGCTATCAACCAAATAGCAGAAATCATAAAACAGGCACAGAATACTGATAGCAGAGATCGTGGATCATGTAGATAGAGTGGTTCGAATTCGAGATTGGGCGAGCAAGATCGAATCGTGTCTAGTTCCGCCAGAGAAAACTTTTAATTTACTATTTGTGATCTTCTACAGTAGCCAACGTGCTGGTGTGGTGGAGAAAATGAACGGCTTATTCAGCCCAATATCGTGGGTCTGATTCCTAGCCCGATAATGGTGTGGGTGAAATGGTTAGATGAATGTGCCCCATATATTTCATCCGAGTTCAATTCCTACTCAGTCTAGCATGGAGACGACAGGAAGGAACATTATCTCTTCTTTTGCTTCAAGTTCGAATACTGGGCAGCAACAGGTTGCAAACAAAATCATGACAATCGACAGGAAAGAACACCTTTTCTTATTAGCTGCAGCCTTTTGTCCCAGCACAATTGTGCATTATACATAGCTTTAAATTGAAACATCTATGTTGTGGATAGAACACAACAGCTAAACTATACAAGCTGTGGTTCAACTTTTTGAGCATATGCCACACTGACTATAACAACCTTGAATAGTTCTGATGCAAATACCATAAATTGCATTTCACCGGCCAAGGTTTTGGAAGAGCATTCCAAAGCTTATGTACATGATTTTTCCCAAAACCTCCAAGAACATATTCTGTCGAATGATCCACCTGGGAAAAGCAGCTTTTCCAATTTTTTCTCTGACATGTAAATAGTGCCGAGCTTATGTAATTGATTCCCGTCGCCTGTTCCCATATTTCCTAGATAGATGAGAAGAGCCTGGTTGGATCCACCAAAGTTTAGGCTGCCCATATGCAGAAGCCACACATTGAAGGAACGCATTGAATGAGCACAAACTGTATGAGGAGATTGAGAGGGAATCCACAACTAAATGGCTCAAACATCTCTATGTCCTCATACTCCTCCTCTTCCCCGATTGGATAGAACTAGTCATTGCGTGACTCCACATAACCATAGTATTCCCTCCATGGAGCATCATTCCCTGTTACTCGAAGCAGAAACTAGAATGTAGGTTCAGGACTGGAAGGTCACGTGTTCGAGTCTTCATAGTTTGCGTCTCCAGAAAATGTCCTCTCTTGGTTTCTTGATCTCGTGGACAGATAAACACTTCATCTTTTGACATATCCTATATTGCGTGCTGAAAGCCCGATTGCTACCTATCTGCTGCTCTCGTGGATACGAGAATATCCTAAAGAAGGCTATCTTGCGGGTTCAACTCCCGTCAACTCCGTTGAGACAGTGTTGACTCTGAGCAATGGTTAATTTTGCTTCCGAGAGGTTAATTTTGCTTCCAAGAGCAATGCGACAGAGGCTAATAGTTGCGCTCGAAAAAGAACCGATAGGAGAAATAAATTTGCCAAGAAGAATGTGACAAGATTTTCATTGAAGCTAGCATAATGAAGATGATGAAATCTCATCAAGATGTCCATGGAAGCTCAACCTTGAGCGCTGATACCAATGCAAGATAATGACTATTACGACCACCACGTGCTTGAGAGATGACTCTCCTCCCAACCAAATGCCTCTATATATAGCTCTCTCGAGGGGATTGCCTTCTTGGGCAGGTGGATACTAGCCAACCATGTGTCGGCCATGTAACAGCATGTGCGCCAAGTGTCCCAATCAACTCGAGTTAACTCAAGTTAACTCAAGTGGATGCTTCTAGAAGGCTCTAGATCTCTTTGGGCAAAATACTCTCCCTATGTCCCCCATGGGGATTGAACCCAAGACCTCCTCCTTCACATGCTTGATACTTAACCACTAAGCTAAGTGGATCACTTGTTCATAAGAGCACAAGACCTCCTAGTAAGTCTAATCTTGAGATCTTTGGTCATACACACGGATGACCAAACGGTGTCCGATTTTAGATCTATCTAAACCTACTAGACCCCTAGATCATAAACTTACTTTATTACACCAGATCTCCTCACCATCGAGCATTTCAAGTGAGAGAGAGTTTCATCAAGCTCTTCTATTTCCCTCGGTTTCTATGTAAGCTCCAAAAAAGAGTACCTACTTTGAGTTCTCACTCTCCACTTTTGTGTAAGGGCCCGAGAATAGAGTCTTGAGTTTGTCAAAGCTCTATAAAACTTGGCAAATATTATCCCATTTTGATAGGATATAGACATTACAATCAGTACTATGTTTGTCCCTCATGGACATTGTGTTGTAATATTTTGAAATGCCTTAGTATTGTTCAAAAAGGGTTTTCAACTTTGTTGGTTTTGCGTGAAAATCTAATTTGTTGGTTTTTCATAACCAAAGGTTTTGCCAATTGAGAATTCATCATCTCCAGGAGTTTTAGTCACAAGATAGCTAGCTAGTTGACTTCAATACCATTGCCTTTGCATGTCCCATACCATCTTTCCTACATCAATTTGAATGTAAAATTTGGTGCCTAGTGCCACCCTATTTTACATTCAAATTGAAGTGTGAGTGATACTTATCCTAAAATTTAAACATATCTTTACAGAGTACCTTCTCACTTAAATTCTTTAAAAGAATTTTTAAAGTTTTAAGGCATTACCTCTAACCTAGGTTTTGATTCCTTCATAGAATTGTTTCATGATCTCCTGCTTTCCCTTGGAGAATTGAAAACCTTTGAATGGTTAAGTTTTCTAGATTTAATTCTGATCTAAATGTGAGAGAAAAATTCTCCTTCATTTGTTTATCCTTTCCTCTATTGATTTAATTACACTACCTCAATGTACTTCCCAAGAAAGAGACAACCTGATTGATGCTTTTTATGAATCATGAGTTCTTTTCATTCTTAACCATCAAAGAAAAATTCTTAAAAGGATTTTAGCATTCCACTATCCCATACTAGCAGATACTTTCTCCAATTCACAAAATTATTGTAGATAGTACACCTAGGGTGTCCTATGGAGAATGGAAGATGTTGGCCTCCATGAATGGAGCACCATATGCTTAAAATCCTGCTATAAATGAGATAAGTGGACTCTAGAAGAGATCAATGGAAAATGACGTCACTAATCTTGGAGTAAATCCCAACTAAATATGAAGAGAAATGAAAACCTTAGATGGTAAGATGGGAGATGTAGCTTTTTGAGGTGTAAACTGAGATAATATCTATGAGTCCTCATGCTCCAAAACTATACCACGATCTGGAAAGCCATGTACAAAGAGAGTGTGCTCCACATAGTGTGACTATCTGGTAGTGGAATGATCCCTCTCTTAAGAGGAAATGTGAGGATCTGGATCCTAAGAAGAATCCAAAGGGAATGAACACTTAGAGTATTTCTTAGGGTCATAGAGTTTGTATGCCTTCTAACAGCTAGTATAACCGATAAAAATGTATTGCTTAGGCCTATCATGATTAGAGCCTTGCACATAGGAATCACTACAAAGACTCTAAAACATCTCACACTCAGTTTCTTTTGAAAGTAAGCATCAAATGGAGTTTGGTTCTTCAAAACATGTGACAACTTTCTATTAAGAACCCAAACATTTTTGTGGAAGTTGCTTCTAATGAAGAATGGCCTTGGCCATCTACATCACACTTTTAACTCTCTATAGAGCAATACTTTGTCGAGTATCCTTCTTTGCTTGATAATTAATACCTTCTTGCTTCAAATACTTCAAAAAATTGTGGTTGACAAAGCCGCTATCTCCATCTGATTGGATGGTCTTTAAAGAATTTGGAAAGTCATCTTGAACTATCTGTGTCCATTCCTTGAACTTGGAAAGTGCATCCTTTTTATGTTTTAGTGAATAAACCCAAGTGTTCCTAGTGAAGTCACCTAGTATCAAGAAGTAAAGTGACCTACTCAGTGATGGTGTATGCACATGTCCACAAAGATCAACATGGACTAATTCTAAGGGTTTAGATGAGGAAATGGATGCTTCCATAAGCAAAGGGGTAAATGTCGGCTTAGCACATTCTTGGTAGCTCAACATAACTTGTGCGATCCTTGGTAAACCCTTGACAAGATGACTTGAAGAGATCTTTGCTAACTAAGAGGTGTGTTAAAATCTGAAATGCCACAAGCTAAAGCTTCAATATTTGTCCATGGACCTTCAAAGCTTTTAGAAATCTTTGTCTTCAAATCCTTGAGCTTTGACTTCTTTGGATACTCGATTGATGACTTGAACTTTGTCATGAACAAATAACACCATCATGCTGCATTGAGTAATGGCCTTCATTGAGAGAAGGTTCTTACAAAGGCTTGGTACATAAAGAAATTATTTAAGTTACTTGGTCTCACCTTCTAAGTTTATGATGTGAACTTTACCTCTTCCTAGGATCTTAACACACTTATTATCTCCAAGATAGACTTGGCCTTTGTGCTCTTGAAACTCATGAAAGTCTTCTTTATCATTGCAGATGTGTGATATGGCTCAATTGTCAAGAATCCATTCTTTGCTGAGAGTGGATGAGACAAGTGCCTTGTTTTTAGTTGTGAGAAAAAGGTATGAACTTGTGTAGTGAGTTTGATGTTCTCTCTTTGGAGTAGACTTGGAATTGTCCTTATTTTTTCTTGTTGAAGCAATAGTTTTAGATGTGCCCAAGCTTGCCACAAAAGTTGCAAGTAAACTTCTTCTTTTTCTTTTCCTTAGACTCTTGAGTTCCTTTTTTAATTTTAGTCTTGTGGAAAATAGCTTTGGATTTCATAGCTATTTCTTGTGTATCTTGAGTCTTTTGCCTAGAGTCATGGAGAAGCAAAAGTCTTCTTACTTCTTCCCAAGTGAGTTCTTGACCTCTATTGTACAAAGCGATCACAATGTTAAGTAATCTACTGTCCATGTCTTCACTTGAGATCATTCATCCACAAAGTGCTAGCTTTCTGTGATAATCTTCAAATTTTGCTATCACCTTTGTGATGATGTCTTGAGGAAAATAAAAATATTATGGAACTCGGCCTCTAAAGCATAAATCTTTGAAGGAATTTTATCTTCATATAGATTTGATAGTGTGCCCCAATCTTCTTTAGAAGTCTTAGAGGTAGTGATGCGACCTTTTGAGAATTCATCACATGTTAGAAGAATTTGACTTAATGCTCTTTTTTCCTTCACATTTCAAATATTCCAATACTTTAAATCTTTGACCTTATCTGGTTTAGGTTCTAACCCATCTACAATTTCATGGAGAAGATTCCTATACAAGTTTAGGTTCTATAGATTATAGTTCTATCCATCCAAGCGTTCTTCCTTAGACATAAACATGGACATAATGAAAGGTAAATAACCTATCATGGATGAGGAATGTGCTTCTTTCTTTAATATTTTGAAACTTGAGGTGAAGAGGGGGATTAGAGTAGCCCTTGAAAAAAATGGAAAGTCTTTTGCGTTGGGGGGAGCTTGGAGTAGCCCCTACACTTGACACTTTGTAGGAGGATTTAAAATAGGCCAGACACTCTGAGAGAGACCCTCTTTGGAGGCCTAGAATAGCCTCCCAAAGCAAACACATAATGGAAACTTCTTATATTGCTTTGAGTTATAAAATAGAAGGCAATTTTTGCCAAATGGTGTGTCTAACTAGAGATGTGGTACCTTAAAGAAGAAACCCCTTACATACAAGTGTAGGTTGGGTTACGGCCAAAAATGATGTTACAAAGTAATAAAAGCCAAAAGTGGAGTAAGAGTCACAAATATTGCTTAAGTGATAAGACTTCAAGCTTTAGAAGATGCCTTGGCCCATGTGACCCAAAGTTAAGTAGGTTAAAATATAAGCGATTTTTATAAATTACTAAAGCATTGGTAGCAATTTTTAAGGTTTATTGGTTTAGTGAACTTTAGGTTTTGAATGTTGCTCCACATAAGGGTTTCCAAGGGACTTAAGACTTGTGTTTTCTAAAAGTGGATGTCTCTGGTTTTAGATGGTTTCTATGTGTAGTAAGCTTATTATGCAGAAATAAGCCGCAAATAATGAGAAGTCAAAGAAAAATGCGATGAACATGCACTTGATTGATTCGATACAATGGACTTTTAACACTGAGACATAAAAAAACAGAACTATGTCAATAAAAGAGAAACCCTATAAACTAAAATAGCCTTTTTTGCGTCATTGTCAAAAATCTTTACACCAATATACAATATACAAGCTTTTTTAAAACCCCCTAAAAATATGAAAATTTTGGACACATCTTCAAAATTTTGACTAAAAGTAGCAAATTTTGGTAATTTTACAATACCTTATCTCATACTTTCAAGAGAGAATTATGAAATGGATCGGAAAACGCCTTATTTTATGAGAATACGCATTCATAATTGGACCAAACAAAAAAGGAAATGAGCAAGAAAAGACTACTACTTTGATAGCATTAGACAATTTCAGGAACAACTATTAGTTGTGTTGATGTGTATCAATGGATACAAATGATTTGTATTTGTATGAGATCATTTGCTTTTATCTAGCTAATAGATTGAACTTGATTTCGTTTGGTGTGAATTGAATTGGTTGAGATTACAAATTTTGAGTCACTTTTGCATCGGTTTAAAATAATCTCGATTAATTTTTACATGGCCTAAGGCCGGAGCATAACTTCAATAAAATTTTAGCCAAGGTACTTTAATCAAATACTGTATGAAATTGCGTTTTTCCTTTCCCTCAGCCTTTGGTCTTAAAAAAATCTGCTCATCTAATTAGGGTAGAGTTGAAAAAGATGAAGCTTGAGGATCCATGTATAGCTGCTATGCGCCCTTGTTATGGCTAAGAAGAGCATTTTGTAGGGGAAAAAGCGCATGGAAGTGGGGGAGAAAGGGAAATGAGGGTAAGTAAAGGACAAAGCGATAGGAAACAAAGAAAAAGCGTAGAGGATCCTACCTAGGCATTGTGTTAAATTCACAAGTCACAACCCACAACTCACTAATGACAGAGCATACTTGTTAAATTCTAATGAAGTCCTATAGGTGATGGCTGAAAGATTCTGAAAGAAGAGGGAGGCACGACTAATATAGTGCACTTGAGGAGAATTTTATTGCCAATTATCTTTCCATGAAACCATGGACCATAGATTCATCATGAAAGCCTTTTTTTTTCAAATAAAGGAAGTTCGGCCTTAGCCTACTCTCCCGAACTTGTATTAATTAAAGGAAAAGAAAAGTACAACTCAAGGGGACTAATGCCCACATGACCCTCCAAATCCCATAAAGCAGGGTTAGTATGAGAGCCTTGGATTAGACTCTCATAGTGTCAATCGATGAACAACAAGAGAGCTTCATATTTTTTCTTTTCATTTTTAGCGAGAAGTCGACGCGTAGCAGCATTTTGTTGAAAACTACACATTTTCGGCTGAAATCAATGCTTTTGACTTTAAGAAAGTAAGAAAACTATCCTTTTTGCTTTAAGAAAGTAGATGTAAGATTGAATTTCAAAGGTCAAATACTTAGGCAAGGAAATAGGCAATGTCTTAGAATATTTCATTAAAATATCTTAGCTGAAGTTCAATTGAAGTATCTTAAAAGCTAATAGTTTTTTTTCATAGAATGTGCAACAACGAACAATAGAGTCTCCTTTTCTGTGAGACATCTCGTTGATAAATGTTGCTCCCCACATTTTTGTCATTGTCATCCTGAGAATGCGTACATAGGTTATGCATTGAGTTCTTCCATAAAAGGGAGGAATTTCAACATGAAGATGATGTAAAACATCGATTTTTTCTTAAAAAGTCCCTTTTTTAGGAAAAATTGGATTCCATGCATCAACTCCTTGAGTAGTTTTTTCATGCAATAACACAATGTTTGACATCAGATCTTCCTAAAAATAGGGGGCTTTTTAACAAGAAGTCGATGCTTTGCATCGACTTCTAGCATAAATTGGATGCTTGGTATCCACCTTATGCTTAAAATCGATGTCGAAATCATAGTTTTATGAAAAAGATCCTCCATTTAGGACAAACAAAATACAAAAGAATAATAGCCAAATACAAAGGATCCTTAATAGCATTTTTCCCCCGTAATCTTCATAAATAAGCACTAATTCTTGTTGAAAAGCATAGTATTTAACTTTCCAAAAGACAAGTCAATGCTATGTATATCATTACAACAAATCATAGCATCAATTCCTCACATCGAGGCTTTGCATAAAAAGTGAGAATGTGCACAAGGGGGCTTTTCCATTAGAGTGCATGTTTCCAAAGAATGACACCATAACTTAAGAGCTCTCTTGGGTTTGCATGATGCTTGATGAGCATATGACCAATCAAGGCAATTGAATTTATTGAGATGCAAACAAAAGAAATATAAGGAAATCAAAATATACATTTTTTACTATTCTAACAGATGACATACGATCACAATGTACTCAAGTATTTTAGAAGCACAAATAACTCCATATGGATACATAATGAGTTTTTAGGGATACCAGATATTTCATCACCCATAAAACAAAATGTTTGCAATTATATGAAAGGATCACTAGTTGATAAGACTTGAAGATGCACAAGAATCAATAGAATCATTGATCGAGACCACCCCACATGGGTAATGGAAGTGAAACTTCCAAAAACCTTTAGAACAAAGGCAAAGGAGTTCAATGTTGAGGTCTTGGAGCATTAATGCGACTTTCACTACAATGACGGTCGGGAAAACTAATATCAATCTTTCCTAGCTTCTATCATGAAATGTGAAAAAATGACACTAATGAATCTACATGTCTTCTATAAGATATGATATCATGGGGGAAGCTTGTGGTATGTTTCTCTTCTCCATAATAAGACCTCTATTGGACATGAAATCTTAGTCACATCTCTCTTTCTCTTGGTATGGGACTTCAAGATAGCATGATCTCAATAACCTGTGTGTTTTGTCACAAATTGTCTTTCCCATGGATCCTTCCATATTAAAAATTTGATAGATTTATTTCTTGATTCCATCAATTGGAGGCCCTTTAGATCCTAAACCAGATATCATAGTTGTTATAAGCATTGAAGAAATCTAAAAGTACTGATAGCATCCCAGTCCTTGTTTGCTTGCCTTCTTCCCAAAAAATAGTGTATTTAATCTAATAAAAAATTCCATCCATACACAACCTCTTGTCATTTTCACATCCATTTCTTTTGATTTGACATGTTTAAGTAGTAGCTAGGACATTATAATAATTTCTTCTTCTCTAGCACATCATGCCATCATTGTAATCATCTCATTGATTTTGATATTTCATTCCGATTATTAGACATCAAAGAATCATGTATGATGATATGCATTTTAGGGATGGTGCTTTCTCTCAATATGTTGTGCAGTCAATTTAATCTCATATATTTTATTTTTTCTCATGGTGTTGTTTTTGGCATAATTGGCCATTATTACCAGTACACATATATGATGAGCTAGTTGTTGTGTGATTATGCTTTGTATTTTCAAAAGAGAATGTTGACTTCATATTTCAGGTATAGATAAATCAAATCTTTCTTATATGATTCACTATTATTTTTCACATAAAAGTCTTAATACATCATGGAAAAAGCATCCTTTGATAGATGTATTCTGATTCCTTTCTAAAAATGGTATGGAATTATGTTTTGTATGGGGTTGAAATAAAATGAATTGCTTGTTAATTTTAATTCCTTTCTTAAAATGGTATGAGATTATTTTTTATATGGGGTGTAAATTCCATTTTTATGAGATCATGTAATTTTAATCATCTATAATTCTTTAAAGTTCTAATTGGAATTTGTAGTGTTGAATATAGCATGTTTTCATAATAAAAAATTTGAATGCAGATTGAAAAAAAGTACCATTAAGTAAAATCATATGATTTTCATGCCCTAATAAAATGGGTGTTTTCGTAGCTATGAAACAATTGCCAACATGCCAATTTTTGCTTGTTTTTAGCATATTTTTGTAATTTCTAAAAGAGAACATGTCTTTGTTCTCATTTATTATCACCCAATGTTTTTAAGAAAATACATAATTAATGATGTCAGCAAACCCAAGATGATTGAACCTGGCAAAATAGCAATGCATCGAGACCCCTATTTTCCTCATCGCTGATGTCACAAGGTCTCATCACTCATGTCTGGACAATTTTGGAGTTGTTAAGTGTTAAAACCCCTTTTATTGTTAAGGTTTAGCTCACGTCTGGGTTCTTGGGATGGTCAGGGGTCACTACTCTGAATACGTTCGTTAATGCACTTCATGTTAGAAAGTTTACCATGTCACTCCTTCACTTAGCATGTTAATCAAATTAATCAATACTTCATTAACTTCACTTAATGATTCACTTAATCAACGAAACAAACTCAGTTACACAAAGTTCTGCAACAGTGCTTGCTTCCGGCTCCTCGCTCAGATGAACAGTCCGGCGACTCACCCTCTGCATCATGCTTCTTTCATTAATCTTGTCAAAGGATACAATGTTGCGCTACGCCATCATGCGTGCGACTTTTCAGGATATATTTTACAAGAAATATGAGTTCCTTTCCGACAACTTACACTGGCAAACATGGTGGACTCGAACCCAAAAATGGAAATTACAGTTAAGGCTCATCAATGATGCCCTGGATATATAGAGTTCGAGCTAATTTAAAGGTTCGAGTAATCTTCTGCTTTAAGGAATCTAACATATCTTTCAAAATGGCAGGCTCGATAAGTTGTGCATTACTCCTAACAGAACTGATAGCAACAACCTGGCTTATTAATAAATCCGTCTGTGTTTGCAAAAATGATTCTTGAAGGTAGAACTCATTGGCGATGGCAGCATCTCTTCTCAGCTTCATGTCAGCCACCTCTGCATCAATTCGCGAGAGCCTGTCTGCCTGAACAGCTAACTGATTTTCTCTTCTTTCAAGTTCCTGAGCTTGAAACTGCATCGTCTTCTAATAAGCCTCTCTCTCCTGTTTAATCACTTCCATCTCCTTCTTTAACTGAATAGCCTGGCCAAGCTCTGCTTCCAATTCAAGACCTTTTTGAAAAAGGTCTTCGGACACCTGCTTTAACTCTGGAGTGGTTTGCATGGCAAGGTCGGCCATTTCCTGTCCTTTTTGCTCTACCACAGCAAGATCTGCGCGTGTATCCTCCAGTAAATTTCCTAGCGCAACCTGGGCATCTTCTTTATCACGTACCATTTGTTCAAATTGAGAAATTTCTTCATCGCGAGCAGCAAGGAGAACGTTCTTGTCATTCATACAAGGAAGAATACGGGCGCATAGCGATGGTTAATGCGACACAATTTTGTCGCTATAAAATTGCATAAAGCGTTCCAAGAAGCGTTGAGCATGGAACGTCGGTTAAACAACAAGAAATACGACGTTTTTATCGACGTGTGGTGCAATGGGATATGCGACACTCACATTGAGCATCGCTAAAGCAAGAATTTAAAAGAGCATCGCGTAAGCGATGCTAATTTGCATCGCATAAGGGATGGTGATTAACGTTGCTTGTGGGACGATAATTGGACAGGCCTTTATGCCTTAGCATCACTTACACAATAGGGTTTTTGATGAAAAACATTAAAATGTTGGAGGCACTTCCATTGGCATCTTCACACATTTGATCGAAGAGCTCTCCTACATTCGCAATTGCACTGCGCTTATGAGTTGAAACAATCGCTTGTAGAATTGTTGTTTTGTCTAATCTCTATCTGATTGTCTCACTCTATCTCTGTTTCTCTCTTTCTACCTCTTTCTCTCTTTGAATTATCTCTCTCTCTCTCTCTTTATTGCAGGTTATTCAAGAAGCTAACCAAGCAAAAAATATGGCTAACTATTGTAAATACAATTTCCATTCTTTGTATATCATTTGAATTGTGTTATTTTAATTAGTTAGCATACTAACACTTATTGATATGCACATAAAAACTTATACATCATGAAGATGCACGTTCACACATATACACATGCACATACACACACATACATGAGCACATACACTTACACATACAGATGCATATGCACAAACATTTCTACAACCACATAAAAAGACTTGCATGCATACATTATTGCATATATACCTACACATACACACATTAACATATACTTAAATACATGTATATGCACATCCAGATGCATGCACATTCACATGCATGCACATGAATGCAAATGGAAATGCATCCACACGCACATGCATGTTTCATACATATACACATGCATATACATACACTTGTATATGTTTATACACATACATATACATATGGACATATGCATATATACACACGCATACACATATATACACATACATACACATACATACACATATATATGCACATACGTACACACACATATACACATACACACACATGCACATACATACATATACACATGTACATGCACATACACACATATACACATACACTTACACATATAAATGCACATAAATATATACACACACATACATATGCATATGCACATACACATATACACACATATGCACTTACGCATGCACATGCACATACATACATATACACACACATACACATGCACATGCACAAACACATACATACACATATACACTTACACATGCACATACATGCATATACACATATACATATGTACATACATTCATACGCACACACACACATATTACACACATATACTGACACATACGTACACACACATATTACACATATATACATGCACATACATACATACATACACATGCACATACATACACATATACACTTACACATGCACCATTAGGGGAAAAAATGAACCCTGAATGGGCCTTTTAGATTAAGGAGTGATTAGTGATGGACCAATCAGAAGAGGGTGGTGGCCTCAGTCTATGCCCTATAAAATACTAGGCTGAAGGGGGAAGAGGGGACATATTTCTCCCTTATTTAATGAGCTGCCTCTAGAGAGAGAAGGAATCTCGTAACTCAGTTGAGCCCAAAAATTCAAAATTCTTAAAAAACTCATCATAACACCTGAAAATGGACCCCCCATTACTTTTTAGGGTCAAAAGTACTCTATTTGACCCCAAATTCAAAATCCATGCATGTTTTGAGCTGAAAAAAATGGGTTTTTTCAAAAATACTAAAAAAGGATTTATTTCCCTCCTAAACCTCACATTTTCATACCTAGGTCCCAAAAAGTCATCTTTTCCCACTACTTTCACTATGTAGCACACCATTGAAGCTCTTGTTTCTACACTCCAACCTACCTGCATCTCCTATCTCGAATTACTGTTGTAGCTTGAAGACCTTTAGCTTCAATGGCAACAGCTAAAGCTTCTAGGCGACCGAAAAATGAAATCCTCACATTAAGATGTCACAATATCAAAGCCACAGATGGACAGTGGTTATCACATGAGTACTCCAAAGGTGCATGGGTGTACATGCAACTCTCTAGAGTTGGGCCTCATCGAGTTAGAGATCGTGGAAACTTAGATCTTCATTGGAAGGGAAAGTTACTTGGCTTCAAGAAGCACAGAGACAATGGGATGGTTGCTATTGTACAACATGTTTTTACAATGGAAACTATGAAACTTGAAAACTCTAATAGAATGAGATATCCTGTGAATTGTAAGTATTACTCTACAATATTTTATGTTTCCTTGTGTCGGATATATTTATGAACTATTTAGATATGTTTTTGTTTGTTTCATATATATTTCCTTCGACTTTGGTGGAAGAGCAACCACTTCATAGTCTTACAGGTACTTTCCAGGCATTGCATGCAGATGTTGGTGCACTAGTTTTTCCAGAAATATCTCCTGCTCAACTTTACCATGATAGATTTTTCTTTTACACACATAGATATGTTGTACCCTCTACAATGAATGGTTTTGGAAGGTTAGAGAGAATTGAAGTACATTCTCTTCGTAGCTTGGAGTGGCCAAAACCTGATATATGGTCCATATCATCTTTGAAGCAAAAGATGGTAATGGATGTACATAACTCTTTGAAATTCACAAAAGTGTCTAGGTCTGTAGGTTTGCACTGATCTTTTCTCATTCATTGTTTTGTATATTTATTCCAAGGATTCTCATTCGAAGAGACTTCCACCATGTTCATGTGTAAAGATATCACATATGAGCAAATCGAAAGTCTTCTTGGTGAAAATTGGGGTTTGATAGAAGGAATTGCAAAAGGTGATAAATATCTTTGTAAAATAGGTGGAACAGGTATAGGATTTCGATATTTGAAAGAATGTACTTCATTATACATCAGATTCTACTATGATCGTTGGATACCATTTCAAAGTTGAGAGGGATCTTTACATTCATTTGAAATAAAGCTTAGATTGCCCAATAATGAAATAGAAACTATTTTAGTGAATAATCATTGGACCTTGGCTAATCTAAGAGAACACTTGATGATTATGGGGTTTGAAGGACTAACTCAATCCGAATTCAAAATTCAAGGACATAAGGTGAGAAATGTTTCATGCTTTTGTTAAAGTAATCTTTTCATAAATTGTTTATTTTACTTTAATGTTGAAGAAGAGCATCATCATTTCCTGTAATCACAAGGTCATCTACATAGAGTACAAGCACAATTGTCTTCCATCATCTCTTTAGAACATACAAGTGAGCATCAAAAGCACATCTTTTGAAACCTAGGTCCAAGAGATACTTATCTATCCGCTGGTACCATGCTGTAGGGGCTTGTTTTAGCCCATATAATGCATTCTTCAGCTTACATACCTTGTTCTCTGAATCGGGAGCCTCAAACCCTGGTGGCTGAGACACATATACCTCCTCCTTGAGGTCTCCATTCAGGAACACTGAATTGACATCCGTGTGATAGATTGACCAATGCTTATGCGCAGCCACAGCTAGTACTACTCGGATAGTAGTCATTCTTGCAGTTGGGGCAAATGATTCACAAAAGTCAATGCCTTCAACTTGTGAGTAGCCCTGTGCAACAAGTCTTGCTTTATATTTTCCTCGAGTACCATCAGCCTTGCACTTTAGCTTCCAAACCCACTTGGTGCCAATGACTTTACGCTGAGGGGGTCGATCCACTAGCTCCTAAGTTCCATTCTTCATGATATTGTTGTATTCTGTTTGCATGGCAGCCCTCCAATTCGGATCGTGGAGTGCCTCTTCCACATTGGTTGGTTCCTTTGCTTCGTCTTGAATGAGATTAGCCATCAAGGCTGTGTTTACAATATGGGCATTTTCCCATCTCTGCTCCTCTATTCTCTGTGATCGCCTCGGTCCATCTGCAACCTATTCTAGTGACTATGGGATGGGGTTTGCAAAATCATAGAGATACATCACCCAACGTGGCAATGGCTTTTCCACTTGGGTGTCGGCAGGTTGGTGACTTTCAGACTCATCATCTGAAGATGATGCTTCCTTCTCTTGTGTAGAAGGGATAGCTCTTGGGCCAGGTTCATAGTGGATTGCCCCTTCGCCTGATGATAAAGTGGAAGCTCTCTTTTCCTCCTCCACTCCATGTGGCTGCTCCTCCTTGAACACCACATCACGACTCACCATGATCTTCTTAGCCTCAGGGTCATAAAGCTTATAAGCCTTCTTATCTTCGTTGTACCCTAGGAAGATACATTTGATGCTTTTTGGTTGAAGCTTGTTTCTCTCCCTATCTAGAATATGTACATAACATTCACTTCCAAATACTTTGAAATGGGAAATAGAAGGCTTTTTACCAATGTAGGCTTCTTGTGGAGTCTTTCCAACGAGTGCCTTGGTGTAGCTTCAATTCAAGATGTAGGCAGCAGTGTTGACAGCCTCTGCCCAAAATTGATTAGGCAAAACCTTTCGTTTCAACATGCACCTTGCCATCTCCATGATGGTTTGATTCCGATGTTCTGCAACACCGTTCTATTGAGGACTATGTGCCACTGTGCGTTGATGCTTGATTCCCTTACTCTTGTAGAAATCTTCAAACTCTATTGATGTGAACTCACCACCACCGTCTGTCCTAAATTTCTTCATCTTCTTCCTTGTTTCAGTTTCAACAAACTGAAGCCATTCTTTAAACTTACCAAAAGCTTGAGCCTTATCGCGAAGGAAGTACACCCACATCTTCCTGCTATAGTCGTCGACAAGTAACATGAAGTAAGAAGATCCGGCCAAGGCCTGTGTAGGCATTTTTCTGCACAAGTCATCATGCACCAACTCTAGAGGATAGCTTGCCCTGTTCTTGCTTTCTTGTGGAAACACCTTCCTCTCTTGCTTGCCCATCATGCAAGCTTCACATGATTCCTTCATTTTTGCAATTGATGGTAGGTGTGCAACCATACCTCTGCGATGCATCTCCTTCAGTACAAGGTATCCAATGTGGTCGAATCTCTCATGCCATAGCTTACTTGTGCCCACATTTGTAGTGGCTATAAGAGCACACAACTCATACAGGTTGTTCCTCCTTATGCCAGACCCAACAATGTCGTTGTTACCATCCATAATCTTAGCTCCTCTCTTACTAAAAGATACTTGATGACCTTGATCAGTTATAGAAGCTATTGAAAGTAGATTTCGTTTTATTTGTGGAACATACAACACATTTGAAAGCTTTTTGATATCACCATTAGAGTTAATGAAAGAAACCGTACCTTCGTCCTCTGCAAGACATCTTGCATTGTTCCCTACTTTTACTGTGATGGGTTCTTTTAGAGGCTGTAAGGAACTGTAAAGGTCTTTTCTACTTGTCATGTGACGAGATGCACCACTGTCCAACACCCATGAGTCATCTGTTCCTGAATCTTTAGCCGAGGAGCACACCTCCTCTATCGTAACAAATAACTCAAGCTTTGTTTCTGCTGTGTTGGCGGACTCCTTGCCCTCTCCACCTTTTGAAGAGCCACTCTTCTCCTCTGCCTTCTTGATGTGATAGTCTTGGATTCTGTGTCCTTTCTTCTTGCAGTGGAAATATTCTCCCTTGAACTTCTTTATGTCGTTCTTCTTTTTGCCTCCATCTTTTGAAGAGTCTGTTTTGCCTCCTTTGGCATTTGCTGTGAATGTAGCATCTCCTTTGCTACCACCACTCCTTGCCTTGAGCCGCAGCTCCTCCTCCATAAGTAAGGCACTAAATTCTTCAAAAGTTAGTGGTTAAGGTCTGATTTGAGTGTTAAGAGCAGTTACTAAACCATCAAACTTAGGTGGACAGATTCGAAGACAACAACAAGCTAACTCCTTACTTGCCATTTGAACACGTGCTCCTACCATTTGATCTCGTAGATTCTTTATGAGAGTGATAAACACCTCTGCAGTCTCCCCATCAGCAAACCGTTCTGCTGCAAGCTAATTCTCCAAGTTCTGAATCCGTGTCTGATTACGAGTTTCATATTGATTTCTCAATATGTTCCATGCTTCACATGCCTTCGTAGTATGCTGAATGAGAGTCAGAACACTATCAGAAGTACTTGTAACTAGAGCACATAGTGCATCTGCATTTCTACGTTTCCAAGCACGTAAAAGATCAACATCAGGAGGAATCATTCGACCAGGATTATTTGGATCAGGTCTTTCTTGGGGCTCATGATCAATCCCAAGAACAGTCTCCAAAAGCTCATAGGAATCAAGAATATAAGTGATTTTGAACTTCCACAGGGTGTAGTTCGTACCATCAAGTTTACCTTCTGTGAAGGCTGGTGGCCGTATTCGCAACGTTGGGATGACTAGCATCATTGCTACTCATAATTGTGCGCCACCTACTCCTGTTGATGAACCACCTTGACCTCCAGTCGTAGATGATGACGCACCGCTTCACATCTTTTCTCTTTTGTCGTTTAGACCTCCGCATCCTTTGCGTTTCTACTTCTGCACCACTCAGAGCCTCCTGAGCTCTGATACCATGTACGAAAATAACAACACAACGGAATAAACCTGTAGATAGAGGTGAGAGAAAAACACAGACAAAGATAGATGCAGACTGAGAGATAGAGAACTCTAATTCTCAGATTATCGAGCGTAATGCAGTTACAATGATGGTGCTGTCCACCCGTGCGCTCCCAATGTGGAGCTTAGATGGCGATCTAGACAGACTCTAGATGAAGGGCTTACTAGTGCACAATGTTATTAAAGCTCAACCTGGGCCATGCTTATATAGCTTTTACAAGGTAGTTTGGTATAGATAAATGTAGTCGGGAGATACAAAATACTCGGTAAAATACATGATCCGACAATATCTCCACGACCAGAAGTCCTACCGTCTCGGCCCTTTGAGCCGGGGGGATAGGCCCCCCGAGCCCCGCAGAAGGGGGCAAGCCCCCCTCTACACTCCCCTCATTAAGGTTCTATAGGGAAATCGCATGATGCCACAGGGCCTTTATTTTCACCTTAAATGGCAACCTAATGGCCTGGAAGTTTATGCCCTACCTAACATAATGGCTAGGCTCACAAAGATCATCTAAAACCATCAACGGTCACACATAGACCTCATCTAACTTGGAAGTTAGGGTTCCACAAATGTCTGGGCTCTCATAATGGCTTCTCCTCATAATGGGGGCCTTACAACTTAGAGCACCATGGATCATTTGTGGTCACATGAGGGTGGAGTATTGAGCATATCTAACACAACATATGTTGGACTCTTGTCATTTCTTCAACGAGGTAATCCAGAATGAGAATTTACATTTCGATCCGAGCATTTTCAGAATTTTCTAATAAAGAGAAACGAGTACCTATGTCGGAGTTTTCCCCACTCCCCACCATCTCAACGTCACCGCAATGTTAGAAAACTCACGACTCACCATAACTCTACGGTCACTGAAGAAGGACAAGTCATGATGGAGTATGATTCGACTAGCATTGAAACCTTTTGGGGGTGCCTTGACACATTCTATGAGGCCTCTGGTTCCAAAATAAAACTGCTTTCAAAGCCATCATCAGACCTCCATCCCAACTGTTCGTTGACCATGGTTGCCAAATTATCCCTAGGGTTCTTGTCTTCCACCTAATCAGTATTCCAATGTGATTCGGTGTCTTGATGGAACAAGGATGGAATTGGATCATTTTTAAACTAGACAATAAGCTAGCGTATTGGAAGGGCATGCAAATCAACCTCGGGGGTGTTCCTTGGTAATTAATATTTCCTCATCTCCTTGACCATTTACTTTCTCTCTTCTTGGAGACCGAAGGATCAAGAGCTTAGCAAATTGGAAAGAATTTGGAGAAACTTTCTTTGGATTGGGGACCACAACAAAAGGGGGGTTCACAAAATTAAATGCTCTACCTACATTAGCCAAAAGGATTGTGGGGGTTTGGGCATTATGAATATTGAAAGCATGGCGAAGCTGACGGCAAAATGGATTATCAGGGCTTGGTGCAACTATGAGACTTCCCTGGCCAAGCTCATCTTCAGGAACAAGAACATGATTATGTTGGTGGGCCTCCCTAGTTCGAAGGAATTGGGCCTCAACCTTTTATTCTCCCCAATTCTGGTTTCCCCTAAAGGCTTGAATCTTGTGTGCTCCCTGAGGAAGAGTTGGAACAAGTTCAAACAATTTGTCAGAATCAGAGAAGATTGGAAATGGATGGCTGGTATAAAAAAAATGACTCAATCTAGTTTCTGATCACGAGCATCAAGGGTGTGGCTTCCTAGAACCTCCAAAAGGCTAAGGGGCTCTAGAACAAGGGTTTCAGATATTGGAAACACCTCTGGAAACAAGAAACTGGCCGATGGATCAGTTCTGAGGACATATACCCTAAAATAAGAGTGAACTACAAAGTGTGGACTCTCCTTCAGAGCAGATGCATCACCTAGGAATGATAAAGAAACCCGACTCCTCATTGGGTAGGATCCGTCTTGCCATGAGGGTCTCATTTGGCACAATGACAATTACTTGTCCAAAATTCCTAGAATCAAGGTGAACACAGACTATCATATCATGCTTAACAAGAAGTGGTGCCTAACTTGGACAAGGCTGTGTTGGGATTTGAAGTTCACGTCTATCTCGCATCTCCTCATCGAGATCAAAAAGGTTGGTTCTCATGTGGCGAATTCTCCACTGTGGTATTTGGACCAATCTAAAGGCTAGCAAAATTTGTGGGATTTCGTCGTGGAGCAAGCGATGCCATCACAACATTGAGGATTTGGGTCACATTTTCTTCACGTGCCCCAAGTCTCTCCTGCTCTCGCGAACCCTTGGGAATATTTTGAGACTGGAGGAACAAATCACTTGGAAGCAAATGCTCTTCGGCTAAGCGATCAGCATCTTAGTGGCACTGTGGAATGCTATACAATTGGAATCCATCTGGAAGCTTTGGACGGAGTGGTGTGCCTATAATTTTGGACACCCTCCTAAAGAGTGGTCAATCGAGAAGTCTCTGTTCCTCCTTGGCAAAAGAATCTCCAACTGTAAGGTCCCCCGCCCTTTAGGCATCATAAAGTGCTTCCGATCTAGAACAACAAGCTTAAACCCAAGTGGGCCTCGCATGAGGGGGATGAGAGGGTTGTTAACCTCCTTTGTAACATGCTCTAGGTCCGCAAGTTCTACCCCTACTTTGTGGGATTTGAGAGGTTCCAAAGGCACTAATCACATTCACTTGTAATTTGTTCTATATTTTTAATTTAAGCCCGAGAGAGTAGGCCAACGCTGAACTTCCTTTTGGGAAAAAAAGAGTGATAATGGTGTAGTCATGGTCAATTTGCCACCACATTCAAGGAGAAGGATCATCTCTACATTGTCGCCGGTCGAGAATTCACCATCATCCTACCATTGTTCAGAGTTCATTGATGAAGAGAAGTAGATCTGGATGAATTGTCACCATCTTGATGTCGGGAGACTGTTGAAGTCATCGCAACTCTCAGCGTTTGTGTCACCATCACATTAGCTTTTAAAATCGACTGAAAAAGCAGTATCATGCTGGAGCTACGATCACCATCTCAACATTCTTCACTAAAAAGAAGCTATTCGTGAACATCTACCCTTGTTTCATTCACGACATCCAACATCTGATGCGTTGAAGTCCCGAGCTGGACATGTTATGGCTTAGACCAGTTGAAACCAGTTGTAACCATGTTACCTTCAGTTGTAACCATGTCTCTTTGTCTAACCCCTGCTTTGTGGGATACGAGGGGTCCCGCGGGTACTATGCCCATTCACTTGTACAATTGCAATTTCAAAGTTAAAGTCCGAGAGAGTAGACTTCGGCTGAACCTCCATTAAAAAAAAAAAAAAAAAAGAAAAATTTGATGCGTTCATCTATGCAACAGAAGTGTCTCTTAACACTTCGAACATTGAGATACGGGCTGCGCCTAATAAGATAACGCTCGTACTTTCACGTCTAATCAAACACATCCACTTTCTATTTCTAATCTATATATATATATATATATATATATATATATATATATATATATATATATATATAAGGAACGATTTTATAATATACATAAAGGTGTACAAGAAATAGACAGCCAAATCATGGATTTCAGACTTATTTGACAAAAGGTTTTAAAAAAATACCGGTTTTTGACTAGCAAAATGGGCTTTGACAGGCAAAGTGCCCGTCAATTTTAAGCCACAAGGATATAACACATGAAACGATGTATGTCACTTCATTTAATGCTCATTTAATGCTTTGTAGAGGTCTCTTAAATGTCATAATACATTCTATTCAACAGCATACTAGTTGTATTTGCTAGACTTTTTTTTTTTTAATAAAAGGAAGTTCGGCCTTGGCCTATTCTCCCGCACTTTAATTAAGGTAAAGAAGAAAAGTTACAAAAGAATGGGACTAGTGCCCATGGGACCCCCCAAATCCCACAAAGCAGGGGAGGATGTGGTACGCTAGAGGGCATTACAAATGAGGCGGATAAATCTATCATTGCCCTCATGTGGGACCCATTTGGGTTTCAACTTGTTGTTTTCGAGGAGATAGATACAGTGATGTCTAAACAGTGGAGATCTCTTATCTCGGGAGATTCTTTTACCTAGAAGAAACAATGATTTCTCGATCGACCATTCCTTAGGAGTTTGATCAAAATTGACAGCACATCGCTCCCTCCAAATCTTCCAAAGAGTCTCACCCCTGATGGCATTCCACAGCCTCGAGGAACAGTCGACCGCCTCACCCAACAGCACCTGTTGCCAATTGATTGGTGCGTGAGTCTCAAAACACGTGTCACGTGAAGCCAAAAAATATGGGACTTGGGGCAATCGAAGAACAGGTGAGCTAAATCTTCGATGCATTGATGGCAACGCTTGCACCATGGCGGCACACCACATATTTTATTAGCCCTTGCATTGGACCAGATTCCCTTATGCAAGATCTGCCACATGAGAACAGACTTTTTGATCTCAATTAGGGGGCGCCAAATAGACATGAACTTTAGTTCCCATCGAAGTTTAGTCCAAGAAAGGCACCACCTTTTGTTGAGGGTGTGATGAACATCTAAGTTCTCTTTGAAGTTGGGTATTCTAGATATTCTCTTACCATTGCTCCATTTGAGGCCCTCAAGGGAAGGAAGATCCTGTCCGGAGAGAAGGCGAGAAGTTGAGCGGTCCCACGCCAAGCATGTGCCTTGAAGAAGAGTCCATTCCTCAAGGGTAACTCTATGTCTCGGGTCTAAGTCTTCGAACCTAATCCACTGGTTAGTTTCTTGTTTCCATTTCCACTGTTTGAACCCCTTGTTCCATAACCACTTTGCAGTTTGGAGGTTCCAAGGTTCCACTCCTCTAATGCCATTGATCGGGAACCAGATAGAGTCGTTTTGTCTTATCCAGCCGCCCACTTCCACTCATCACTGATTCTGATGAGTTGTTTGGCCTTGTTCCAACTCTTCCATAAAGAACACATGAGGCTAGATCCTTTAGGGGACACTGGGAGCGGGGAGAACAAAAGCGTGAGAATCCCTAAGTCCTTCCAACCAGGATGGCCAACCAAGGTAAGGTCTTTCAAGTTTCTGAATATCAATTTAGCCCAAGAGGACTCACTATTGCTCCAGGCCTTTATTAACCACTTAACCGCCAGCTTGTCAGCCAACCCCGCGATATCCAAAATACCCAAGCCCCTTGAGTCTTTTGAGCTAGTGCAAGTTTCCCAATTGATTTTGGGGATCCCCCTCCTGTTGGGATCCCCAGTCCAGAGGAAGTTTCTGCAGATTCTTTCCACTTTGGTTAACTCTTTCTCCTTCGGTCTCCAACACGAGATAAAGTAAATAGTCGTTGAAAGTATAAATGTGTTAACAACCATAGCACGCCCTGCCAAGTTGACTTGCATACCTTTCCAATGATTTAGTTTGCTATCTAGCTTGGCCAGCACCTAGTTCCATCGTTGGTCCATTGTGATGTCGAAGCCCATCGGGATGCCAAGGAGACCGAAGACTTGCCCTATGGGGATAACTTGACACCCCTGATCTAACAGCAATTGGGGTGGGGGTCCGCGGATTGCTTTGAAAGCAGTTTTAGCATGGTTGATTTTTGAGCCTCACGCCACACAAAAGGTGTCAAGGCAACTCCAGAACACCTCGATGCTATTCATATCATTATGCACAAAGGCATTACTAGACTTAGTAGCGACCCGAAAGGCTATCTTTATCTCTTTTCCTCTTTATCTCTTTTCCTCTTTCAAATGTAAGTCACAATCGATATGGGAAGATTAGTGACACCTCACTCCAAGCCTCATTCAAAAATATATGTTCATAGAGATTTGTTAAAAAGAAGTTGAATCCCTTACGATGTGGTTTAGAACATGAGTAATATTTTTCAGGAAAATAGATTCGTTATTTATTCTTTGAAGTTCCTAATAAAATCACAAGAAAAAGGCACATTTCTTCTCTCAAACAGTAGATATTCATGTACGTACTCATAGATCAGAGATGAATCATGTTTACCATGGGTCAAGAAAATAAAATTAAAGACTTGTCTAAATTATGAGTGAGGCAAGAAAAACATGAAAATTTAGGGATATAGCTCATTATTAATTACATTGATAAGAAAATGATAAAATATCATGCCAATTTCATCAATGCTTTAGATTTTTTACTCGTGAATACGTTTTTGTCTAACAAGACTTATCCAATTACTAATAGATATTTTGGTCATCTTCATTTTCGAATCAAGCCTTACTTACATATTGAGATAATGAAGCGTATGAACCTTAGCTTTCAAGCACTACAAGAAGTGACTTTCTATAGTGATGCTTGATGACACATAGAGCATTGAGCGCACATCGTTTCGCGATTGCACGTTTGGTCACATAGAGCATTGAGCGCACATTGTCAATTAAATGGTGATCATATCCAAATTTATTTTTAAGTTTTTAATGACATTGATTCCAACTATTGATCCTTTTGAAGAGTCGCATGTGTGACGTTGATAAGAGTTGCATATACAACACTTGTGAAAAGTCACATATACAAACAATTAACATTG
>CM035429.1:51777593-52070093 GCA_020310875.1 Ceratopteris richardii
GACATCAAAGTGAGCACCAAGGTACTCTTGTAGTTAGGAGCGTATGTGAACCCACACTCAAATCAAGGAAAGGACTATTCTTTGGAGACCAAGCAAGGTGAGCATAATCTAAGATAAGCAAGAGAGAGAAGTGAAAGAGACAAACAGTGTGCGACGTAGAGAAGTGAAGTGCAAGGTGTGGAGGAAGAGTGACTAAGAAGTGTGCAGAGAAGTTCTAATCTTACAACCAAAGATCCCAAGGTCCCATTGAAACTGTGCGTGTGCCGACAGAAGGTGTCCATACCTCCCCCTTATTGGAAGCTTGATGCAAGGTGTGCACAAGTGCAAGCTTGGAGAAGGTGGAGGTCTGGTGCAGAGAGGGCCGGCAGCAACAAGACCCTTGGGTATTTTGTATTTTTTGATTGTGCATTCTATGGGATTTTGCACAGAAGCATTGGATTGTATTGTGCGTCACCATTGTATTTGTCTTCTTATAATCAATCGACAGAGGCTTCCAGTGTGTATCTTTCTTCTTATCTTTCCCTTTTCTCCTACAAACACTCAAATCCCTGTTTACATAAGAACCTCCCAATGCGATTTGGCACGCACGGTGGGACTCCATGGAGATTTGAGCATAGGAGAAGCAAAGTGCAAAGTGTAGAAGAGTTCAAGTGCCGACAGTGCTACAGTCCTGCTTCATTAGGTTAAGAGGTAAATTTTCTTATTTATTCTCTTAGCCTAAGAGGATTATGAAGAGCTCATTGTTGGTGCAAGTCACAAGCCTACACATTTGGCTTGTAATTCATACACATATGGAGAAGCATAGGAACCAATGCTAGTGATTAATTACCCCTTTACTCTTTTGTAAAAGTCACATTTGACTTGAAATCTTTGTAAACACCTACCAAAAGGAACTCGTGGAAAAGTTAGCTTTGCTTGATGGAATATCTCCTAGGATGTAGGAGCATGATTATAGAGAGCCAAAAGTTTGAATTCAAATTCAAACTTTGAACTCAACCACTATAAAAGTGATCATCAAAATGTCACGGATAGAAGAGTCACTTTTCGAGCTTCTCATTATCAATTCTGAGTGTGTGTGAGGCCTATCCTCTAGCCCACACCTATCTTCACCATTAGGCAATGATCTTCATGCCTATGGCATTGTACACAAGTGTTCATTAATACATATATCTACATTGTTCATTTCTGAGTTCTTTGTCATATTGTCTGAAAATCTGTCAACTTGTGGAGAGCATATCTCACTCATTTATCCACCTCAAAGATCTTTAGCTTGTTGGAACCAGCTCAAAGTTTTCTACATGCTACGAAAAATTGAAGGATTTCTATTCAACCATTTCAGAGAAAAGCTCGTCGAGGTGATCACTGGTCAAAGTCTATAACAATCCTAAAATATCCGGGGTAAAGGTTTACTTGCTAAATTGATTTCTCTGAGCATATTTAATCTTTTTGAGCGATATCACTTGGAATAGTTATTTTGATAAGCTAATTAGATACCCCTAAAAGGAATTTTTCCAATTCCTATTGTGCTGGTCATACTGAGCAAAAGATACAGTAGGTGTCTAGTAAAAATAGAAGGGTTTCTTGAAGACTTGAAGTTCAAAGTTATCTCTTTCATTCTTTTCATACATCATTTCCAAAGTACATAGGCCATTTTACGGTGTCATTGGAAAGCTAAGAAGGTCTACTTATCAACTCTAAAGCATCAAAGGGATAGTACAAAGCAAGATTTGGCAGTACCTATTCATTTTCTTGGAGTGTCCATCCATCATTCCCAACAGTGGTATCAGAGCAAGTTAAGGTAAAATGGGAGATGGTTTTCCTTCATTTACTAATAAATTGGACAGAACAACTATCAGGCATGGTCTCTAAGGATGAAGACATACCAACAAAGGAAGAACATGAAAAGCTCAACACATGGTGTGCCAAGGATGCATTAGCAAGGTCTTACTTACTCAACTCCATCTCTGATTTTCTTTTGCCACATATTAGAAACTGTAAGACATCCCAAGAGACTTGGGAAACCTTGTCATCCTATTTTTCTTCCAACACAAGGGCCAGAAATAACCAGTTGTGGATTGAATTCACCACACTAAGGAAGCAACCTAAGCAGGCTATTTCAGAGTTTGTGACTAAGATTAAAGATGTAGTAGATTAGTTAGCAAGCATAGGAGAAGAGATTGAAGAAGAGCAGATAGTAAGGCAAGTGATCAATGGGATTAAAGCTGATGACAAATGGGAAAGCTTCACCACTACAATGGACATATACATGGACATGCAGATTCCAAACCTTACCACTCTCATGGTATAATTGTTCACTCATGAAGCCAAGCTCAACAAGAGTGGAGATTCATCCAAAGGTAATAGCTCTTCTGCCCTATACACTGATAAAAGTAAGTCTAAAGATAAAGGCAAGAACAAGAATACAGAGGATGAAGGCACTACCTCCCAAGCAAACTATGCAGGGAGAGGTAGATCATCAAGAGGAAGGGGCGGAGGAGGTAAGCAAGGTAGGGGGAGACCTTATAACTCCTCACCATGCAACATTTGTGGTTTATCAAACCATACTACAGATGAGTGTTTCAGGAATTACAAGAATCAGAGAGGAAGAGGATATCAAAGAGGTGGATACTCACAGTCAAGAGGCAGATTCAACCATCACCAAGGCTACAACAACAAGTACAACAACAACTACAATGGCAACTACCAAGGAGGATTCAAAACCAGAAAGGATTACAACAACTATACATAAGAGCAAGATGATTCTCTTCTGATCATGAACATGACTTCAAAACCAGCAACTATACTACATTGACTCAGAATGCTCAAATCATGGGGCTAGCAATGTAGCTCTACTCTCTGACCTTGAAGAACCAAAAGGTAAGCATCAAGTACAAACATGTGATGACACCAAGCACTCAGTAGTTAAAGTTGGAAATGTTAAGACTTGTGATGGAAATCAAAACTTGTTGAGTAGGGTACTATATGTACCAACCATTACAAAAAATTTGATGAGTGTTGTACAGATTGTGGAAAAAGGTTTGTAGGTTAGATTCAACCAATTTGAAGCATTTGTGGAGGATCCCAAGCAAGGGTTCAAGAGAATTGCTAAACGAGAAAAGACAGGTAGACTTTTTACTTTTGAGCTAGAAGACACAAAGAATATTGCACTCTACAGTTATAAAGATCAAACACTTTCAAAGCTTGAGATTTGGCATAAAAGATTAGGGAATGTAGGAGAAAGAACATTGAAAGAGATATGCAGGGATCAATGTGTAATTGGAATACCCAATGTTTCCAAACAACACATGATATATAAATGTGGTGCTTGTCAGTTTGGGAAGTCTCACAGATTACCCTTCTCAAGGAAAGGCTACATGCATGAGGACTACCTAGAGATTGTCCATACAGATATATGGGGACCAAGCAAAGACCCCTCTATCTCAGGATCAAGGTACTATGTATCTTTTATTGATGATTATAGCAGATGGACTGTATTGTACTTTATGAAGCACAAAGATGAAGTGTTCAACTGTTTTAAAAAGTATCTTGCACTTTTTGAGAATCAGACAGGAAGGAATCTAAAGAGGCTAAGGTCAGATGGAGGAGATGAGTACTTCTCCAATGATTTTGAAGCCTTCTTGCAGGACAGAGGAAGCAAGAGAGAAATCAACACAAGGTATACTCCTAAACAGAATGGGGTAGCTGAGAGAAGAAATAGGTTGATTGTTGAAATAGCTAGGTCAATGTTAAATGAAAAGAAATTACCTAACTACCTATGGGCAGAGAGTGTTTCTACTACCACTTACCTCATAAACAGGTTACCATCTAATTCCCTTGATGGGATGACTCCTTATGAAGCATGGCATGGGAAGAGACCCTCACTTGATCATTGCAAAATCTTTGGATGTGTAGCATATGTACACATTCCTTCTCAGATAAGAGGTAAGCTAGACCCTAAGGCTGAAAAATGTATCTTTATTGGATATGATCTAAATCAGAAAGGGTACAGGTTCTACAACCCTTCAAATAAGGGATTCATGGTTAGTAGAGATGTTGTCTTTTATGAAAATGATTCTTGGTATGAGAATGAATGCAAGAAGTTTAAACTACCCTATGAATTGGAGGAGGAGTTTCCAAGTCTTGCTAAGGAGGAACCTACTCAGAATGAAGACACCACTTTAGATGATGAAGACATTATCAATCTTGAAGAGTTCAAGGCATGGAAGTCCAAAGGCAAAGTCAAGATGAAGAAACTTGAAGACATACCTGAATCTTCAAATCAATCAATTAGAAGATCACAAAGGGAGAGCAAAAAACCTATCAGATATGCGTATGATACATCTCTTGTTACTAAAAATTCTGTTTATCTTGCCAAAGACTTGTCAATTGAAGAACTAGGATCATATGAAGAAGCAAAGACCAAGACAGAATGCAAAGAAGCTATGGATGAGGAGATTGAAGCACTCAAAGAAAGTGACACATGGGAACTAGTACCAAAGAAAGAATCCATGAAGGTAATCAAAAGAAGTTCTGATGGGTCAATAAGCAAGTACAAAGCTAGATTGTTGGCCAAGGGTTTTGCACAAACCCAAGGCATTGACTATGAAGAAACATTCTCACCTGTGGCCAAGATGCCAACCATCAGGGTGTTGGTGCGTGTGGTTGCATCTAAAAATTGGAACATGTATGAATTACATGTTAAAAATGCTTTCTTGAATGGATGGATTTCAGAGGAGGTATATATGTCACAACCTCCTGGCTATGAGGATCCAAACAAGGTAACATATGTGTGCAAATTGAATAAAGCTCTTTATGGATTGAAGCAGGCACCTAGGGCATGAAATCACAGGTTGACCACATACCTTCAAGACTAAGGTTTTGTCATGAGCAAGGCAGACACTTCTCTATTCATTAAGAGAAGTAATTCAGAGGTAATATACCTATGTGTATATGTTGATGATATCATACTTACAGGTAATGATGTCAATGGAATTAGACAAATCAAGAACTAGATGATGAAGGAGTTCAAGATCAATGATCTTGGTCTACTAAAGTACTTTCTTGGACTTGAGTTAGTCTATACTAACTCTAGAACCTTCATTACTCAGAGAAAGTACATACAGGATATGTTGAAGAAGTTTCATTTGCAGGATGCAAAAGTTGCAAGTACTCCTAAAACTAAGTGCCCATGAAGGTGATGAAACTGATGATATTACAGGTTACCAAAGCATAGTTGTAAGCTTGAACTATGCTACCTTAACAAGGATACGCATTGCATATGGAGTTAGTGTGCTAAGTCAGTTTATGCACAAGCCAAGGGTACCTCACTTAGAAGCTGCCAAAAGAATTCTAAAGTACCTCAAGGGTACTCAACATCATGGTTTGTATTTTCCTTACACATCAGACCTAGACATTAAGATCTATTCAGATGCAGATTGGGCAAGATGTAAGGATGATAGGAGAAGCACTTCTAGATACATTTCATTTGCAGGTGATAAACCAATATCATGGTCTTCAAAGAAGCAACCTACTGTTGCTTTATCTTCCACAGAAGCAAAGTATAGAAGATTGGCAAATACCACTCAAGAAGCCATTTGGATCAAGTTATTGTATACAGAATTGGGTTTGTATACTAGGTCACCATTGATATTTGGAGATAATACAAGCTCACTTCACCTTGCAGCTAATCCTATCTATCATGCTAGGACCAAGCATATAGAGTTCCATTACCATTATGTGAGAGAGAAGCTATTAAGCAAGGACATTCAACTAACCTATGTATTAACCAATATGTAGTGTGCAGATTTGTTAACTAAAGCTTTGGATGGAACCAAAATTTGCATGTTCAAATCAATGATTGGATTGTAGGATATACATGAAGATTGAAGGATGAAAGACCAAGCCAAAATGTTTGGCTTGAGGGGGAGCTATTGGTGCAAGTCACAAGCCTACACATTTGGCTTGTAATTCATACACATATGGAGAAGCATAGGAACCAATGCTAGTGGTTAATTACCACTTTACTCTTTTGTAAAAGTCACATTTGACTTGAAATCTTTGTAAACACCTACCAAAAGGAACTCGTGGAAAAGTTAGCTTTGATTGATGGAATATCTCCTAGGATGTAGGAGCATGGTTATAGACAGCCAAAAGTTTGAATTCAAATTCAAACTTTGAACTCAACCACTATAAAAATGATCATCAAAAAGTCGCAGATAGAAGAGTCACTTTTCGAGCTTCTCATTATCAATTCTGAGTGTGTGTGAGGTCTATACTCTAACCCACACCTATCTTCACCATTAGGCAATGATCTTCATGCCTATGGCATTGTACACAAGTGTTCATTAATACATATATCTACATTGTTCATTTCTGAGTTCTTTGTCACATTGTTTGAAAGTCTGTCAACTTGTGGAGAGCATATCTCACCCATTTCTCCACCAAACTCAAACATCTATAGCTTCTTGGAACCAGATCAAAGTTGCCTACATGCTATCAAAATTTGAAGTTTCTATTCAGCCATTTCAGAGAAAAGCTCATCGAGGTGATCACGGGTCAAAGTCTACAACAATCCTAAAATATCGGGGGTAAAGGTTTACTTGCTAAATTGATTTCTTTGAGAATAGTTAATATTTTTGAGTGATATCACTTGGAATAGTTAGCTTGCTAAGCTAACTAGATACCCCTTAAAGGAAGTTTTCCAATTCCTACTGTATTGGTCGTACCGAGCAAAAGTTACAGTAGGTTTCTAGTAAAAAATAGAAGGTTTTCTTGAAGACTTGAAGTTCAAAGTTATCTGTTTTGATTCATTCTTTTCATACATCATTTCCAAAGTACATAGGCCATTTTGTGGTGTCATTGGAAAGCTAAGAAGTTCTACTTTTCAATTCTGAAGCATCAACAGGCTGGTACAAAGCAGGATTTGGCAGTACCTACTCATTCTCTTGGAGTGTCCATCCATCATTCCCAACACTCATGACCACAACCCGGTCTCAAACATTGAGGGTCACCTGCAAAGAAACAAGAAGGAAGTTTGTTAAAAGATCCTCAAGTCCACTGTCATCAACATCAGTAAAGAGCATGGCAGGTCAAGTTGATTGGGAAACCCTAGTTTCAAGATTAAATATAAAATTTTCTTCTTTCAAAGGCTTAGCTCCATAACATTCGGACGAGCATACTAGGAGGTTTTTAGCATTATGCAAAACAAGAGGTTGGAAGGGAAGAGAGGATGCCTTTTTGATACTCTTTCCTTCCACATTAGAGGGGTTAGCAGATAAATGGGTCAGCCTGTTTGGTGAAAACCATTTCACCACTTGGGATCTAATGAAAGATGCATTCAAAACTCAATTCCAACATGGGAATACTACATAGATAATCATAGAGGAATTAGAAAACTTGAGACTGGGTCCAGGTGAAATGTTCCCAAAGTTTGTAACTAGAGCCAAGACACTAATGGCTAAGTTTCCAGATCCTCCACGTGATTTCTTTATTAAGAAATGGTTAGCTAAACCACTTCCTGTGACCACACAATGTAGAATCAAGGAATTAGTGTTGCCAAGAGCCTCGTTAGAGGAGTTCATCAATATAGCTACACGACTGGAACAAATAAGGCAAAAATATGGAGCAAGTTCTTCTCAAGTACCCTATTCTACAGAAACGGAGGATTCAATAATCCAACTAAGGAAAGAGTTGGAGGGCTTAAAAAGGAATAAGCCCCATAAAGAGAAGGAGAATGTTGTGACTCAGTTGAGGAGGGAAATTGAAGCATTGAAACTACAAAAGGAAGAGGAATCCCAAGCGGAAGAGTTGGCTCAACTTCGACAGGAGTTGCAGGAACTCAAAGGGGGTGGCCTCAAATGTGTGCTATGGTGTACCATGTGCAGTAAGCAAGGTCATGTAGTAAGTGAATGTCCTTTGTTAAGTGTAACTTGCCAGCTATGCAGGAAAGCTAGTCATGAGGCCCACGAATGTCAATCAAGAGGAATGCCTACAACAACATATTGGACACAAGGAGGAGCCCTACCACTAGCAAATGTGATGGCGGCTGCACCTAATCAAGGTAACAATTACAACCCTAGACATAGGGATAACTTTGCAAATGGGCCTAAGAGGCCAATTATTTGTTTCAGATGTGGAGAATATGGGCACTACCAAAGTAGGTGCACTCTACCAGAAAATGCCCCTCCTTGCATGAACTTCCCAGAGGCCAGAGACTACTATACTAATTGTTTTCCTAAGAACCAAGCATCCTCATTAGGGCCCCACATTCAAATGATTTCTGTGTGCAATGAAGAAATGGTAGATCAAGTCAATGTGCCATCACCATCTACTAGGGTGGTGCAGTTAGAAGAAATTGAATCTTTTATAGTGCAGACAAGAAGCAAGGGGAAAGCTCAAGTAGAAATAGGTAAAGAATCAAGGATTAATGGATGGAACAAAGACAACGAGACATCTGAAGACAAAGCCACCACACGTGCAGATACAAGCCAAAAAGAAAATCTCATAGGTACCAGTTATGCCATTGGACATGCATTCAACACGGCTCATGAGGAGTTTGATAAGTCAATTGGAGCCCATGCTCTTAAGGAATCACAAGCTTCCAAACTACTCAAGTCCATAAAAAGGAGGTCAATATTTTTTATTTAATAAAGATGGATGGGAAATTCAGGTTAGAACTCTTGTAGATAATTGATGAGGTGTCCACAACAAGTTTAGTGGCAAAGGCTGTTGTTATGCATAAAGATAAAATTGTAGGGGAAGAACCCCTCATAGATTATAAGAGCCCTTGGCTAACAGTTTCTATCAAAGGTCATGAGTTTCAAGGAGTTATTGTAGATGGTGGTTATGGCATTAACTTGATGCCTGAACATACCATGAAAAAGATTGGACTACACCCTTCAAGACCTACCAACTTCACTGTAACATTCGCAGACCAAAGCATAGTAAAGCCGATGGGAGTGGTCCCTAGAGTCCCAGTCAAGATACAAGGTACCATCTTTAACTTGGATTCTGTTGTTTTAAGGCTACCACAGGTAGAAGGAAGTTTCCCCCTATTAATTGGGAGACCTTGGTTAAGGCATGCCAATGTGCTGCATGAATGGGGCAAGGACACAATGTGGGTAAAGCATGAGGGAAAAGAGTTGCAGTAGATATTTTTAGAAGAAGGACCAGACAATCAGAGACATGGTAGCATGATGCAAACAATTGGTATTTGTATGGAAGAAGAATTGTTGGACAAACCAGAAGCAGATCTATTTGAAGAAGCTAATTTATATGCAGGAGAAAACATGTTGGCTTGGCTCAGACACATCTGCCTGGTATGGGATTTTTCCAAACTCAAGTAGAGAGGAAGCCTATGAAGAAAAATAGGACATCATTCAGGTTACTGATTCGAGTGAGGCAATCTCAGTCAAAGGCCATATAAGAGAGAAGAAAAGAAAAGCCTTTAAGTGGAGCAGTGACAAAGCTACTTCAAATCCTATATCAAGGGCTAGTTTGTTATGGATACTGGTATGGATATCATCTGTTATGTCAATTTTTATGATATTAAGTGCAGGGCTTTATAAAGATTTGGAAGGAGTACCTACAAGTCTTTGTAAACAGAGGGTTCCATTGGATGAAGAAGCTAGAATAGTAAAAATTAAATTTTGCTGATTAAGTTATAAAGTTGTTGAAACAAAGATACAAAATATGCAGTCTGGTGGAGATAATATTCTAATGAAGGATTTAGGGTACCCCTATTGGATGATCAATGTGCCCAACAAGAAGACAAAACAAAGGAAGTGCAGTACAATTGGAGATTATGGAGGAGTTTCTCTTAGTCAACATATCAAGGCTCAAGGCCTATCATCAACACAATTGAAGATTTATGGATACAAAATTTGTCGAGGTTGTACATAGCCTTCTCATGTTATTTTTGCTTAAGTTTTAGTAGTTTTTATCCATTTTCATGCTTGTTCTTTGTTTTTTTAGAAACTTTAGCAACCTATTCGTAACCCTTTGCATAAGTACAATTTTTGGAATTTTTTGGGATTTTTTCAAGCATTTTTAGAATTCTTCTAGCATTTTTTCATCCTTTTCTAATTTAATTTTCTTGCGAGATTGGAGGAATAAAAGAATATCTCTGTGGATTTCAGTGAGAAAATTGGCCTAGACCTGTAGGCAATTTTTTGAGAATTGTTTGGATTTTTTTTGCAATTTTTTGGATTTTTTCAGTATTTTTCTCCAATTTTCGGATATTTCCACGCAAAAAAAAAGGGGGCCCCCATGGATTTTATTTTTTCCAAAAAAAAGGGGGAAGGAAAATTTCCAAAATCTCTCTCTCTCTCTCTCTCTCTCTCTCTCTCTTCTCCCCCCGCCACCCCCCAAAATTTTTTATTTTTCTATATTTTTTATATTTTATTTTTTATTTAAATTATTTTTTTATTTTTAATTTTATTTTTTTGTATTTTTATTTTTTATTTATTTAGGCCTAGCCATCCACATGCGTTCAAAAAAAAAAGAAGAGAAGAGGAAACTTTTATTTTTATTATGCATAATTAAAAATAATAATAATTATTATTATTATTTTTTTATTTTTCATACTTAAAGGCTTTTAGCTCTAAATTGCACCTTGGATGGCAATTTTTTTCAAAATTGGAGTCATTTTCATGTATTTTGGCACCTCTTGACTCAATTTTTGCCTTAAATTTTCCAAAATCCCACCTTTTCTCTGACTTTTGGCCGAAACCCATATGTTTTGAGCACATTTCTACCCTGTTTTTAATTCCACACATGGTCCACATGGTCTATTCTCACTTTATATTACCATATGTTTCATACTTTCCCATATGCACCCTCTATAACTTTCTTGTTTTATCATTTCGGCCCTCTCTAGACCCCATACTCCTACTCCCTCACCCTCCCTTTATCCTTCTGCCAAGCCTCATCCTTACCCTTCCTTGACCTATCCATCTTAGCCCCCTCAGCCCTCCATTCCCCCTCATTCCTACTCTTCTTTTTCCCTCCTTTACTTTTCAGTGCAAAATTTACACTTTTGGTCCTTCTCTAGTGTTTGTTCTCTCCTACTCTTGGTGGACTTGGTTGCTCGTCCAGTGTCCATTTGAAGATTTTGTAGCATAGAAATCATGGTGTCCTATCTTCTTAGAGTTTTGGTTGTAGCGGAGAGCCCATTAGGTGGTGGGCAACTATTGAGACCATAAAATTCATATTGGTCAAAGTCAATCACAATCAAAGTCAATCGTAGTCAAAGTCAAAATGTCAAAGTCAAACGAGTCAAAGCCAACATGTTCAAGGTCAAAGGTCAACATGGGTAAAGTCAAAGCATTCAAAGTCGGGTGTCAAGGTGCACAGGTAGTGCACAATTAATTGTCCACAAAGGGTAAAATTGCAAAAAGTTCGTTGCAGGTTGCAGAGGTATTTTTGTGATTGCTCTAAGGTTGAAAGTGTTTTAAAGTGTTTTGGAAGGTTCAGGTGAACCCTCTCTTAGTTGCGCAATTGAAGAATTAAAAGGAAAAATGTGAAAGCAACGTATGCAGAAGTGAAAGTATGGCCCCCCAATTAAAATTTTTGTTTTAGTCTAAAGTCACTATAGGACAAAACAGGGATTCGTTGGTTGCCCACTTTTGGAGACAATCTTGGGACATCAAAGTGAGCACCAAGATACTCTTGCAATTAGGAGCGTACGTGAACCGACACTCAAATCAAGGCAAGGACTATTCTTTGGAGACTAAGCAAGGTGAGCATAGTCTAAGCTAAGCAAGAGAGAGAAGTGAAAGAGACACACAATGTGTGACGCAGAGAAGTGAAGTGCAAGGTGTGTAGGAAGAGTGACTAAGAAGTGTGCAAAGAAGTGCTAATCTTACAACCAAAGATCCCAAGGTCCCATTGACGTTGTGTGTGTGCCGACAAAAGGTGTCCATCCCTCCCCCTTATTGGAAGCTTGGTGCAAGGTGTGCACAAGTGTAGGCTTGGAGAAGGTGGAGGTCTCATGCAGAGAAGGCTAGCAACAATAGGACCCTTGGGTATTTTGTATTTTGTGATTGTGCATTATGTGGGATTTTGCACAGAAGCATTGGATTGTATTGTGCATCACCATTGTATTTGTCTTCTTATAATCAGTCGACAGAGGCTTCTAGTGTGTATCTTTCTCTTTTCTCCTACAAACACTCAAATCCCTCTTTACATAAGAATCCCCCAACAACAATAATATAAACTATTTTAAATACTTTCTGCTAAGGAAACATTTCCTCTAGATGTAGCTACTTGAAAAAATAGTTCCATGCCTTAGGTGGTATGTCAGCTCTTCAATTATTACTTTCTCTACCATACAATATCTCTTGTTAGTTTAATCTCATGAGCAATATACAAAAAAACTTTAAATTTCGAAACATGCATACACACACATACATATACAAACATACATACACTTGCACATACATAAAATTACATGTACATACATACATACATCTTGCACATGCACGTACATACACATACACACACATTTGCATAGGTAGACACACATACACATACACACACATATACATACACACACATATACATACACACACATACACATACACACACATACATAGATGCACGCACATATACATACATATACACACACATACACACACATTAACACATAGTAGACACATTGATATACATACACACACATAAACATACACACATATGCACATACACACATATACACACATACACACGCATATACATACACAAGATGCTTACACATACATACATACACATACACATGCAGATACATACACATACACGCATATACATACACACACATATACAAACACACACATATACATACACACACATATACATAAACACATACACGCATACACTTACACATACATATATACATACAAGTACAGATACATAAACATACACACACATACAAATACACACAAATATACATATACATACACACACATAGGAAGACACACACATGCATACATATATACATGCATATACACACACATATACATACATACATACATACATACATACACACACATACACATTTACACACACACACATACACACACATATGTAAAAAACACATACACATACACATATATACACTCACATACACATAGATGCATACACATACAAACATACATAGATACATACATACACACATGCACACACATATACACACACACATCCATACACACACATGTACAAACATACACATACATATACACACATATACATTTACACATATACATACACACATATACATACAAACACATACACACATTCACACACATACACACACATGCACACACATACACACACAAAAAAACAAACATACACAGACATACACACACACATGCACACACGGACACATACACACATATGCACATACACATACACATGCATACACACATATACACATACATACACATACACATACATACACACACACACACATCCACACACACATACATACAAAGAAAAAGCAATTGGATCAGAATACAATAAAACTTTTATTTTGTAGAGATGCATATCGATGTGTATGTGTGCATGCATTGTGCATGTGTAAATGTATGTATGTGTGAATGTGTATTTCTGTGATTGTGTATGTATATTTATATTTAGGAACGTGTATCTGTGTATATGTGAGTATTTATGTATGTGTAAATGTGTACATGTGAATGTGTATGCATGTATATAATTAGATTATTAATATCTAATAACATTTTTGCTACATAATCAGAGTTTGATCAATCAAAGTGAACTCCATCAACATCTCCTAACCGTGCAAGGACTAATTAATGTAAGTATATCAAAATTTTAGTTCTTATATTTGATAGATATACAAATGAGTGATATATGTTTTTTGATTGCTATATTATGATCAGATTCTGATCAATTAGAGGGTACTCCACCACCTTATACCGATGCAATGACTTCACATGTGTTGTTTCATAGGAATTATCATATGTTTTTTTTTTGGCTACATAGTCAAATATCTAATACCTTTTCTTGCTACATAATGAGATTCTGGTCAATCAAAGGAAACTCCACCACTGTCTCCTAACCGTGCAAGGACTAATTACTATAAGTGTATCAAAATTTTGGTTCTAATATTTGATAGATACATACATGAGTGATATTTTTTTTTTTACTGTTATGATATAATTTGATTTGGATCAATCAAAGGGCATTCCACCATGTCCTAACCATGCAATGAATTCACATGCATCATCAAATAGAAATTATGATGCTTTTTACTATCAAGAGCATACTATATGTTGGTGTAATGTTTGGCATGGCACCTATCAAAGACCAAGATTGAAATGTATTGAGCATGAGAAAATTTATGGCTTTTTGAGCGTGCACCACCACTTGATCTATGTGATAATGATTGGGTATGTATTTAGTCCATAAATTAATGACATTATTGTTTTAAAAACTCAAATATACAAACTAAATTTATACTAAATATACAAGAATATTCTCGATGATGGCTCTCCTACTAATAATGCTAATATTCTTTGTACATGTCACGGACATGCCATTTATCATTTATAAGCCGAGGTTTGTCAAAATTCTCTACCTCTTAGTTTACATACTGAAACGGTTGGCGATTATCCATTATCAACTTGAGATCATCCTCTAATACAAACATATGATAGAAGAAGCTATAGAGGATGGCATAGAGTACCACTTCCTTTAGAGGAATAGGTTTTTTAAATTTTGGGGTACTTGCTATATGAGTGCTTCCTCCTCTATCATTGGTGCTAGTCATGGTCTCTTTATTGTAGAGGATTTGTATGAGCCTCCAAAATCTAGAGTCATTGTTATGTCATTGTGTGGTCCTTTATATATATGGGAAGATTGGAATAGAATTGCATGTTATGTTCAAAGCATGAGTGCTAAGTCTTACGGATTATGTCTCAATGCAACTTCTCTTGCAAGGAGAGGGATCACCATCGCAGAAAATGAAAGATTATATATTGATGGAAGACCTTACACTCATTGAAATATAGTAGGTTTAATAAACATTAGTTTAGGATAGAATAGTTCAATGAATAATTTCACATTTGAGGAGCATGAAAATAGTCATGAATCACCATACATGAGTAGAGATGTAGCAAGATACATAATTGTCAATGCTTCTACTTCATTACGTGCTGACGATGAATTATTAGTGACTTATGGATGGCATAGACCTCCAAGAGCACTTCCTAAAGAGCATTAGAAATCAAGAGCTTTGGATCTAGATTCACATTCATCATGATCATGAACACATGAACCATTTATCCATGTTAAAAGCTATTAAAGTATGAGCAAAGTGATAACAGCTAAGGTGAAAACAAGAATCTACATCAAAGAAAACTTTTTTGTCCACTTATCCTATGCAATGAAAACTCTAATTAATAGAAACACTTTTCAAATTAAGTTATATATTTCATTTTCTATTTTAACTTTATTTTTCATTCATGTATAGAATACTAATACTTTTCATTCGTGCATGTAGATTCCATTGTATGATATTGATGATCTTCCACCACACCATTCATAGCTACCTCTAAGATCTTGTTTATCAAAACCATCCAAGAGGTAGCTATAAAAAATTGACCCTCTAGAATATGCAAGATTGAAAGAACTATATTCAAAAGGCAAACTACAAGATTTCTATGATGATGATGATGATGGCATCGAATATTTTATTGAGTATTGGTAATGATAGCAAGAGCATTGATATTTAAAAAATGAGAATATCTTTGAGAAGAATGACCAAAGAACATCTACAAAGGAGGTCCCTGGACATGACTAAGTGCAAGCATACATATTCTCAATCTTCAAAGATGTTTTTGATGGAGTATTATATTTGTTTGAACACTATTGAGGTATATTGTTTATTTTTTTATCTGTATATACACACATACGAATACACAAATATACATACACACACATATGCACATATACACACACATATACATGCATACACACATACAAACATACGCACACATATACACACATACATACACATATTTACACATATATATTCACATACATACAATCACACATACACATACATATATGCATACACACATTCATACACACATACATACACATGCACACACATACACATACATATACACATACACACTTACACATACACACTTATACATACACATACACACACATATATACACACACACATACACACTATACATATGCATACATACACAAATAAACATACACATCCACACATATACACACATACAAGCATATACACACATACACATACACATATATACATCCACATATACATACACACATATACACATATTTATACACACACACATATCCATATACACACAAACATACATGAAAATTCATATACAGATACACACATACATGTATATACATACACACAGACACACAGACACATACACACACACACACACACACACATATATATATATATATATATATATATATATATATATATATATATATATATATATATATATATATATATATATATATATATATATATATATATATATATATATATATATATATATATATGAGATAAATTTTTTTCATGGACTTGCAAGTTACTATTTGAATAGTTTTTACCAAGCAACAATATTCTTCCTAAATCACATGATGAAATGAAGAAGATAATCAATAATCTTGGTATAGATTATGACTGTATACATGCATGTACTAATGATTGTATTTTGTATAGAGGTGAGTATGTAGACTCTTTGACATGTCCAAAATGTCGATCTCCTCGATATAAGGACAAAGATAGTAAAATCTAAAAAATGGTATTGAGAAAATTTCCATTAGATCCATGAATTGAATTTATGTTTTAAATACTTGAATTATCATAGCTTTTGACGTAAGCATTTGTAAATAGAGATGGTGGATGCAATCCAAAGATGAGTTGGTGCTGCTACAACAAGCTTCACACCAGCCAACTCAGACTTCAAAGTTGGTTAGTAGACCCTTTGAGCTTCTTAAATCCACAAAAAAATCACCCGTATTTTGGAACAAGTATCTCAAAGGTTTGAGTGAAGACATACTAATTGCAAAATGACTAACTCCCAAAACTTTCTATTTTTGTACATACACCTATCGAAAAAATGAATAGTGCTCTCAACCTGGTAAGGATTAGAAACAGAAGGTCTTCAAGGGAGAAGAAGAAACGAGAGAGGTATGGTTATGGTACTTCTTTGGTCACCAAGCACTCAATCTACATTGCAAAGGATTCAATCAATGAAGAACCTACCACATTTGAAGAAGAGAGATGCAATGGATGAAGAAATGGAAGCCTTGAAGGAGCATGACACTTGGGAGCTTGTACCTAACAAGCCATCTATGAAGGTAATTGGATCTCGATGGATATACAAAATCAAGACGAATCCAGATGGAAGTATAAATAGACATAAAGCAAGTTCCTAAAGGGTTTTCTCAAACCCATGGTATTGATTATGAGGAGACTTTCTCTCCCGTTGCAAAAATGCCCACAATTAGGGTTCTCATTATTCTTGCTGCATCTAGAAATTGGAAGCTCAATCAACTTGATGTAAAGAATGCTTTCTTAAATGGATGGATTTCTGAGGAATTTTATATGTCACAACCTCTTGGATATGAGTATGCACATCATCCTAACTATGTATGCAAATTAAAGAAAGCCTTGTATGGATTGAAGCAAGCTCCAAGAGCTTGGAATGTTAGATCGGTGACTTATTTGCAGGACCAAGGAATCAAAGCTAGCAAGGCGGATACCTCTTTGTTCATAAAGAGGAATGGATCTGATGTGATCTATCTATGTGTGTATGTTTATGATATTATTATAAGAGGGAATGATCTTGAGGGAATCAAACATGTAAAGAATCAAATGAAGGAGGAGTTCAAAATAAGTGACTGCACAATGTTCCACAGTCCTTTTGCAACCAATACATGTCGCATCATATAAGCCCATAATGGGTAGTTGGTACCCTCCAACTTATCCTCAACAGCCAACATACGAAATACATCACTGCTTTCAGCCATGGCCGGTGACTAAAATACCTTGATGCAGAAAAGTTGAACGGAACTGCCTAGACGGGTTCTGCTAAGCCTGTAGCAGATTTCGAGACGCTTATACTGGCGAACAGAATAGGTATATACCTTTGGCACAAAAAGACAAAATAACCTACACAAGCATTGCGATAGTGCGTTCAGAGGTCGAAACGAGCTTAGATCGCGATTTTGGCACCACAAAGCAAAGCTGTTTTGATCTCGAATATGCTCACCAAAATTCGTACGATTCTAAGACTGCAAACGGAGGAGTGTTGATGGCGCCCTAGATGAAGCGAGGACCTGCTCTAATACCAATTGTTGGAGTTAGACGTCTGCGGAAGCACACGAATAGCACAAGGAAGAAGAAGAAGCTTGGAGCACAATACACAATACTGAATGTATTACTAGAGAATGTACAAACATAAGTAGCCCATTAGGGCAGTAGGCGTATATACAAGCCGGGGGAAAAAAACCTCCTAAAGAGGGAAAAAAGTGTCCCGGTGGTCCTAGTGTGTTCACACACATCACTACCTAAATATATCAACACAATTTAATTTGTGATTGATAATAGGTGGATTACATCAAAAGAGATTGACAAAGATTCGATCCTACAAAAGCAACATGAATGCAGGGAGCTACTATGTCCGATGAAGAAAGAGATTCCAACATCATTTTTTGAAATTCAAGTTCATTTATTATCCATGTTGTGGATGAAAGAGATATTGGAGTTGTAAGCACTCGATGGATGTTTTGGTTCGATAAATTTATGGGCATATTAAAAGGTTATGTGTGACAAAGTGTAAAATGAGAAGGATCAATGGAAAAGGGATGGATGATTGAGTGCATGTATTAAATTGATCAATACCTTGAAAGAGTTCATGAAGAAGCTCCACATGTATGGAATAATGAGTCTTCTTCAAAATTGACAAATGAAGTATTATTAGATCAGGGAGTTCCATTTCAATTTAAATTGCAAGAAAAAAATGATATTTAAACTTTTATTTAATATAGTGAATGCATGCAAGCATTCGTTAATGACTATGAACACGAATTTCAAAAACTTCCAAGTAAGAGATGGAGAAACAAAATAAATAGACCTAATCTCAATAGTAATGAGAATACAAATATATCTTCTTTCACGGATTGACCATATTCTCGTATGCAACAAGTCAATGCAAATAATGAACCAATCTGAGATGAGGAGAGGGAGTTAATAATAGGTTGTGAAAGAAAAGTATGTTTTTTCTACTAATATCCTATTTTTGCACATATATGCATTTTTTTTTCTTCTAATAATTTATTTATTATTGCAGGCCCAAATGTTCACTAATATGTGAGGTTATGGATAGCATATCATAATCAAAGTTATTGATTATTTGCATAAAGTAGAGGATCTTAGCATTGTTGCTTCTTTCAAACAATTATCATGTGCTAGTTCAAAAGATATGAACCTTATAAACAACAAACTTGGCTATGTAAGGATGATTGTTGATATCTACAAAAGATCATTTCGTATCGTCAAATAGGTAAAAAAAATATATATTTTTAATGATATAGTTTATCATATTTTTAAGCACATGATCATGAATTTCTATTTTTTTTTTAAATATTTTAATAGGTTATTTTGAAGGTTGATTGATTTTGAGACGAGTATAAAGGTAATAACTCCACATTGATAAGGGAATTATTTGGGTTTTGGGCAATTGAGTCTTCAAAAATAATTCATTAACAAAGGAACTGTATATTCTTCCTAGGCGCATTGAACAAGCATTTTTTTATAAAAACGAACCTTGGTGACAAGTAATTCATGTTTAACCTAGATTTTGATCATTGTTTGAAAACTTTATTGTTAGAGAGATCGAAGAAAGTCATGTTGATGATTCATCATCAGATATTGATTTATCTGTATCTCAGAGAGAAATGGGAATCATTCTACATGATAACGATAATAATCTACTTGAAAATAACAATAATACTCTACATGCAGATTCGATAGATGATCAAGAGGAAACTATAAAAAATTGATACTATTCTATCAACATATGATGTCATTTATGAGAATAGAGATTTGAAAATAGAAGAAATAACAAAAATCAATAAAGATACTTTAGATGAGACTATATTGATGTCTTACCCAAAATGACCATACTAATGAAGAGACATGACTAGATCAGATAGTAAATTCCCCTCTATTCATTTGGAATATGAAATGAATCCGACCATAAAGATGAAATATATTATTTAAGTTTAGAACATGATGCTTAGAGGTATGCCGAAAGTTTTGTATATAGCTTAGTTCTTTAAGAAAGATCTTAAGTTCTGCCCCAAAGAGCTCTATAGCTTTCTAACTTGAGTTAATGATCATTAACTTGAATCATTCAAATGGGCATCAAAGAGCAAATTCCCATTTAATCAGTTGGAATACAAGGTGAATCCCACCACAAAGATGAAAAAATGGTCCTTTAAATTAAAACATAAATCTCATGGGTATGCTTATAGTTTTATATATAGCATTGTTTTCGAGGTTAAAAATCTCTCCCATGTATGTATGCATGTGTGTTATATATGTCTCTGTATATGGACGTGAATGTACACACACACGCACACATATATATAACAAAAATCAATAAAGATACTTTAGATGAGACTATATTGATGTCTTACCCAAATTGACCATACTAATGAAGAGACATGACTAGATCAGATAGTGAATTCCCCTCTATTCATTTGGAATATGAAATGAATCCCACCATAAAGATGAAATATATTCTTTAAGGTTAGAACATGATGCTTAGAGGTATGCCGAAAGTTTTGTATATAGCTTAATTTTTTAAGAAAGATCTTACGTTCTGCCCCAAAGAGCTCTATAGCTTTCTAACTTGAGTTAATGATCATTAACTTGAATCATTCAAATGGGAATCAACAAAATATAAATCTCATGGGTATGTCTATAGTTTTATATATAGCTTTGTTTTCGAGGTTAAAAATCTCTCCCATGTATGTATGCATGTGTGTTATATATGTCTATGTATATGGATGTGAATGTACACACACACACACACACACTATATATATATATATATATATATATATTTGTATGTGTGTGTTTGTGTTCATGTGTATATGTTATATACATGTCTAATTATGAAAATGTGTTTGTTTCATGTCTATGTATGTGTGTCCATGTGTGTGATATATGCATGCATGTGTATAACCATGTGTGGATGTGTGTGTGATGTGTATTGGTTGCATGTGTGTTTACAAGTGTATACATGTATATGTATAAATGTGTGTATTTATGCATGTGTGTGTGTGTGATGTGTATGATTTTGCATGTGTTTGATATATATGTATGTGTATCTGCATGATGTATATGTATCTCCATGATGTATATGTATCTATATATGTAGTATGGTCTTCATTGATTCTCGTACCTTTATATAGAGGCATAAGGTTGGGAGGAGAGTCATCTCTCTAGCAAGTAGTGGTTCTAATAGTTCAATTTGTTATGCTACATATTTGGATATGCACTAAATAAATTCAATCTTTTCTCAAATATTCACAGTGAAATCTACATAAGAACATACTACATTTGTATATATGTATATTTGGAAACACTTTTCTTATATACTTATATATATATGTATTTGTATGTATATATATCTATATGCATGTATATTTGCATACACACACACACAAACATATGTACACACATATACACATAGATACACACACACACATATATATAATGGAGAGTGTTAATCTCCAAAAGAACAAGTTATCCTTGATGTTGGAGCACCTCTATATCAAGAATAACTCAAAACTCTACCAATTTGGAGGACCAATACCAGATTATCAAAATTTTGAACTAAGTGTGAACAAACTCAGTACACAGAAAAGTCTACTGCACTTAACTCAATCATTGACTAATCAAATGTGTAAAGTTTTTGATGAAACTTTATACACGGTGTTGACTGATGTTTGTGCACCTTATCCAAGTTAAATCTTCCCAAACGATTCAGTAAATTTTGAGAAATTTTCCAAAAAATCTACCTATGTCTGAAACTATCCTCCTATATAGTCGACTTTAACACCTGCAACTTCTAGTGCATGGGTCTCCCAAACTACAACATGTTTAATCAAATGCTTTTAGCCATAGATGGCTTACCTTCCAACTTAGATTTTGCCTCCTCACTTGTGTAAAACTTTACACTATGCACTAAGATCTGATCAATTCTTTGACCATCGAGATTGCACCTGTTTCAGAAGACACTGATCACTTCTTCACATACAAATCTTCCTACACATAATTCTCTCAGCCTCTTTACAATTAGGCTCTCAAATCTTAACCATAGAAGCATTAACTATGGAATTAGATATATACAAAAGGATTCTTGAAATGATCAAACACAGAATGAGAACACAACAAAATCTCGGGCGCAATGTTTTCTTCTATTGAGAAAACTTTACATCTGACGGATGAGAGAGATCTTCCTCATTTTTAAAATGTCTAATGACCCTTACAACTTCTAATTCTTCTCATTTCATGCTCTGTCATGCTTGCCCCAAATTTCTACTTGCATATATAGGCATATATGTACAAGCTCATGACCATAATAAAGGTATATGTGAGCTAACTACAAGTTTAATGTACATATGTATACAAGTCTTCATTTCTTGAATATGCCCTATCTTCAAATTTCATTTGTTGATCTTTTCTGCATCTTTTGACTCAAGTCTTTATCCAAGGCATCCATTGATGGTTGACTTGCACCAAGAGCTCCCCCTCAATCATCAATCGAGGTTTTCTCTATCTTCTTTATACTTGCCATGTCCTTAAATCTCTGTAGCTTTGGTCCATCCAAGCTTTTGGTTAGCATATCTGCAATCTAATCTTTTGTTGAAGTATGTATGACTTCAATATCTTTATCAATCACCTTCTCTCTTGAGAAGTGATACTGAATCTCAATATGCTTATTCCTGGCATGAAAAATTGGATTAGCACCTAGATACAATGAACTCATATTATCTCCATGAATAGTGGGTGTACTCTGAATGATGTCAAAACTCTTCATGAGAGTTTTCAACCATATGACTTCCTTTGCAGCTTCAACCATACCTTTATACTCTACCTCTATAGATGATAAAGCAACTGTGTGTTGCTTCTTAGAACACCAAGAGATAAACTTATCTCCCACACAACACAAGTATCCATATGTTGATCTCCTATCATCAGGATTAACTGCCCAATCTGTATCACTATATATCTTGATGTTTGTATCTGATGTAAAACCATAATACAAACCTTCCTTGAGTGTGCCCTTAATGTATCTCAACACTCTTTGTTCTGCAACCCAATGTTCTTTCCTAGCACAATGCATGAACTGAGACAACACTCCAACTGCATATGACAAGTCAGGCCTGGTTAATGTAGCATAGATTAGACTACCAACCAAACTTTGATATATCTTCATATCCTTGAATTCTTCTCCTCCATATCTACTCAATTTGTGATTCACCTCCATTGGAGTAGGTGCTACCTTGCAATCGTTCATTTTAAACTTGATCAACAAGTTCTTCAAATACCTTTCTTGAGTTACATATACTCCATGTTGAGCATATGAGACTTCCATGCCCAAGAAATATGACAAGTCTCCCAAGTCACTGATCTTGAACTCTTTCTCCATTTTCTTCTTGAGACTTTGTATGCCCTTCTCATCTGTACCTGTAAGAATTATGTCATCAACATATATGCACATATAAATGAACCCATCATCAGTTGCTTTGACAAGCAAGCTACTATCAACTTTAGATACTTGGAAACCAAGTTCCTTCAAGAACTTTACAAGTCTATAATTCCATGCCCTTGGGGCCTCCTTCAAACCATACAAAGCTTTCTTGAGCTTACATACATATTCTGAATACCTTTTATCTTTGAACCCTTGTGGTTGCTCCATGAAAACATCATCTGAAATATAGCCATTAAGAAAAGACTTCTTCACATCTAATTGACATAATCTCCAACCTTTACATACACCAATGGCTATGATTGTCCCGATGGTTGTCATTTGTGCCATAGGACTATAGGTCTCATCATAATCTATACCATATGTCTGAGCATACCCTTTCACAAAAAGTCTAGCTTTATACCTAGCCACACTTCCATCTGCATACCTCTTTGTCTTGTAGACCCATTTGCATCCAATGATCTTCTGACTATTTGTTTTAGGAACCAAATCCCATGTCTCATTCTCCATCAATGCATCATACTCTTCTTGCATAGCTTTCTCCCAATTTTCCTTACCTTTTGCCTCTTCATATGTAGAAGGGTCTTCATCTGCTTTCACCATGTAAGAATAATCTTTAGTAGTCAAAAAAGAAGTGTCATAGTTATACCTTGTAGTTGCCATTTGTGTCTTGATGACCTTCTAAGTTCTCCACTTCTTGAAGTTTTTGGTTCATCACATTCCGGATCAAACCTTGGCACTTCTTCAACTTCAACTTGTACTTCATTGTTCTCTTCTTCTTCAAATATCTGAACCTTTGATTTACCTTTCTTTTGATTCGGAACTTCTTCATCACCTGCATGATTATTGATTGTACCTGCATACCAAGTACCTTGCTCATCAAATGTAAAATCCTTTGAAACAAGGAATTTCTTTGTGGATGGACTCCACAACCTATAACCCATCTACTTATCATCATATCCAATGAACACATACTTTTCAACTTTTGGTTCCAATTTATGCCTCAACTCAGATGGCACATATGCATAAGCCAAACATCCAAATACTTTGCAACGATCTAAGGTATGTCTTTTACCCCACCAAGCTTCATATGGTGTCATCCCCTGCAAAGCTTTACATGGTAGCCTATTAACCAAGTATATAGCTGTATTTACAGCCTCAGCCAACAAATAATTTGGAAAATTTTTCTCCTTCATCATTGATCATGCAAACTCAACAAGAGTTCTATTTCTCCTTTCTACTACACCATTTTGTTGAGGAGAGTACCTGCAGGTAACTTCCCTTTGTATACCTACATTCCATAAGTAACACTGAACTCATTCGAGAAACACTCTCCCCTCCATCTAACCTTATTCTCTTCAACTTTTGACCTTTGATTCTTTCTACATACACATGATAATGTTTAAATGTATTGAATACCTCTGATTTATAGTGATCCACTTGGTAGCATCATCAACATAAATCACATAATATCTTGAACCATTTATGCTGAAATCCTTTGATGGTTCCCACACATCTGTGTGTACCAATTCAAGCTTCTCTGAATACATAAAACCATGCTCAGAATATGATTGCTTATGAGCCTTACCTAATTGACATGCCTCACATCTGTATGTCATATGTTGACTTGCAACATTAGGCAATCCAAGCACTGAACCATTGTTAACCATATCCTTAATACCTCTTTCATTGAAATGTCCAAGCCTTTTATGCCAAAGATATAACTCAGAGATCTTATGTCCTCCATAAGTGAACAAGGCATGACCAGAATTACCTTGAATCTTTAATGTGAAGAGTCTTCCTTCTTTCTTCCCTGTAACAATTTGTTTATACCCATTGCTAGGGTCTTCCACAAAAACTCCATCATAAGTGAACCTTATTTCATAACCTTTTTCAACAATTTGCCCTACACTTATCACATTCTTTGGAATTGTCGGAACATACAAGACCTTACTCAGAAGAGTACTTCCATCCTTGGCCTTCACTGATCCAATTGACTTCACATTGCACTTTGTATTATCACCTGTTTGAACTACATGATTAGTTACCTTATTCTCCAAATGAGTCATCAAAGCTATGTTACCACTCAGGTGATTGCTACACCTTGAGTCAATGTAGAAGACTCTCTAGTCTTCACTTTGTCTTTCACAAGTTTCAGTCATAATCAAAGTTGAATCCTCCTTCTTATGTGAAGCATAATTGTAGTAGGTATTGTTGTAGGATTGACTTTGGAATCCTCTACCTGCATTTCTTCCAAAGTAACCTCTACTACCACTACCTCTGAAATTACCTCTTTGGTTTCTTCCACCTCTTCCTCTTGAATTAAAGTTCTGGCTATATCCTCCATTATTCTGATTATTATGCCAACAATCATGAGCTAAATGATTTGTCTTACCACAAATCCAACAAGATTTGGCTCCATTTTTATTGCTTCTGCCTCTTCCTCCTTTACCACCTCCTCTTCCTCTCAGGAACTTGGTTTGGCTAGTTGTACCTTCTTCTTCATTTAATTGTTGCTTGCCTTTGCTATTCTTCTTCTTGTCCTTTGAATACATTGCTTGACCTGTACTCTTATCAACATCACCTTTGACATCCTGCTCAAAAGTTAGCATACATCCTAGCAACTGATTTAAATCAAGAGTGAAATGATCTAGTAACAATTCAATGGACAAAATGAATGGCTTCCATTTCTCATCTCCTCTCAAACCTGTGAGGATTTGTCTTACCGATTTATCTTTCTCAATATCTTCATCAACTGCTCCTAATGCATGTGCAATGTCCTTCATCCTTGTTACATAATCAAAAATGGACTGAGAAGCTTTCTTTTTAAATGTGGTGAACTCTGCCCATATAGATGCCTTCCTTGACTTTAGTATTTTGGAAATGCTCCTCCAAAGCATTCCATATGTCACTTGCACATTCAAGTCCTCTAATATGAGGTAGCAAGTAGTCATTGAATCCCATGTAGATAATGCTCCTTGCTTGAGCATCCTTCTTCATCCAAGTCTTCAAATGTGAGAGTTCATCCCTAGTTGGAACACTAGGATCTCAGAATTCTCGTTTTTCTTCTTCACCTGTGATTGTAACCTATCAGGTCTTTTCTCATGAGATGAGCTTCCATCCTCATTGACCAAGCTAAATAGTTTTCTCTATCCAATTTCTCTATCTGAAGAGAATCTCCCATCCTTTCTTCACCTTTGTATTACATTCTTCAAGATTTATGAGGAATAAGTGTAGCTTTACTTTGAATGAAGTTCCTTTTGATCTTCTTGATAGCTCCACGTCTCCTTCTCAAAAATTCCCTTCATGCTCCCACCTTTTGAACCTTCAAATGTTGATTTCTGTATGACTGCAGTAGTCGGGGTCCTCCTTTCTTCTATTTTGATGATTGCTGCTCTAATACCACTGATGGAGAGTGTTAGTCTCCAAAAGCACAAGTTATCCTTGATGTTAGAGCACCTCTATATCAAGAATAACTCAAAACATCTACCAATTTGGAGGACCAATACCAGATTATCAAAATTTTGAACTAACTTTGAACAAACTCAATACACAAAAAAGTCTGTTGCACTTAACTCAATCATTGACTGATCAAATGTGTAAAGTTTCTGATGAAACTTTATACACGGTGGAATAATGTTTCCACACCTTCTCCAAGTTAAATCTTCTCAAAAGATTCAGTACATTTTGAGAAATGATCCAAACACTCTACCTATGTCTGAAACTGTCCTCTTGTATAGTCGACTTTCACACCTGCAACTTCTAATGCATGGTTCTCCCAAAATACAAACCATTTAATTAAATTCTTTTAGCCATAGATGGATTACCTTCCAACTTAGATTTTTACTGCTAATCTGTGTAAAACTTTACACTATGCACTGAGATCTGATGAATTCTTTGACCATCAAATTGCGCCTGTTTCAGAAGACACTCATCACTTCTTCACATACAAATGTTCCTACACATAATTCTCTCATCTTCTTTACAATTAGTCTCTCAAATCTTAACCATAGAAGCATTATGTATGGAATTAGACATCTACAAAATAATTCTTGAAATGATCAAACACAGAAGGAGAGCACAGCAAAATCGCGGGTGTAATGTTTTCTTCTGTTTAGAAAACTTTACATATGAATGATGAGAGAAATCTTCCTCATTTCTAAAATTTCTACTGACCCTTAAAACTTCTTATTCTTCTCATTTCATGCTCTCTCATACTTGCCCCAACTTTCTACTTGTATATATAGGCATATATGTACAAGCTCATGACCATAATAAAGGTATATGTGAGCTAAGTACAGGTTTAATGTACATATGTATACAAGTCTTCATTTCCTGAATATGCCCTATCTTGAAACTTCATTTGTTGATCTTTTCTTTATCTTTTGACTTCAAGAATGTGAGCACCAAAAGGAAAGTCTCCAAGTGTAAATCCATAGTTTCCAAGTAGCATTGACCATGTGTGATCGCCAAGTACTCCATAAGATGTCCATTAGAGGGATCAAGTAGATGCTCCATAGGTATGCCATGAATGAGGTACAAGAACGGAATAAGATCTCACTAGACAAGATCACGTCCATGCAAGATAGATAGAATGAGTCCATGTTGTATGTGAGAACCACCAAAGCTTTGACAATATCCCCCATGGAATGTGTATCACCAAGAATTAGATCCTGCAAGAATGAAATGTAAAACATTAAGCATGAAATCATAATCACATGGTAGTACACTTATATGTTGTAGTCCTCCATGGAGTGTATAAAGTCGTAGTATGTACGAGTGGGACCATGAAAGCCCCCTTGAAACCAAGAGGATGGCTCAAAAAGGATCCAACTGAGTGATGTATCCAAGTAGATGCAAGAGTATCCTATGGAAAATGGAAAGATGTTGGATGCCATGAATGGAACATCTACATGCTCAGAATGGTACTATAGACAAGGCAAGTGGACTCTGATATGAACAGAAAATGAGGAGTCGTTGATCTTGGAGTAAGGCCCAATTGAAGCTCAGGGGAAATGTAAACCTTTGATGGTATAATGGGAGGTGCATCTCTCTAAGATGGAATCTAAGACTATATCTCTAAGTCATCATGCTCCAAAATTATACCATGATCTAGAAAGTCATGTACAAAGAGTGTGATCCTTGTAGTGTGATTGTCTAGTAGTGGAATGATACCCCTCTAAATAGGAAATGGGAGGATCTGCATTTGGAGAAGAATCCAAAAGGGATGAACACTTGGAAGATTCATAAAATGTGTAGTTTCTAGTAACTATAATTCAATGACTCTTAGGCTCATAAAGTTTGTATGCCTTCAAACGGTCATTGTAACCGATAGAAATGTATTGCTTAGGCCAATCTTCATCATGGCCTTGCACATAGGCATCATGACCAAATACTCTAAAGTAGCTCACACTTAACTTCTTTTGAAAGTAAGCCTTCAATGTAGTTTGGCTCTTCAAAACATGTGAGAACCCTTTGTACTGTATGTACAACTTCACCCGAAAACTTTAGTGGAAGTTTCTTTTGATGAATCATATTCATGGCCATGTAGATCACACTTTGAATCTTTTGTAAAGCCATACCCACCTAAGTGTACCTCTTCGCTTGGTACTTGATACCTTGTTGCTTCAAATACATTGATAATTTGTGGTTGACAAAGCCACTATCTCCATCTGATCGGATGGTCTTTAAAGGACTTTGAAAGCCTTCTTGAATTGTGTGTGTCCACTCCTTAAACTTGGAAAGTGTATCCTCTTTATTTTTTAGTAAATAAACCTAAGTGTTCCTAGTGAAGTCATCTACTATCAAGAAGAAGTAAATTGGCCCACTTAAAGAAGGTGTATGCATAGGTCTACAAACATCTGCATGGACTAATGCCAAGGGTTTAGATGAGGATATGGATGCTTCGATAGGCAAAGGTGTAAATCTTTGTTTAGCACATGTTTGACAAGTCAATTCCACTTGTACGATCCTGGGTAAACCCTTGACAAGATAACTTGAGATCTTTGCTAAGCAAAAGATATGTTGAAATCTTAAATGCCACAAGATAATGCTAGAATATTTGGCCATGAAACTTGAAAACTTGTAGAGACCATTTTCTTTGAATCCTTGAACTATAATTTCTTTGGACTCCTGATCAATGACTTGAACTTTGTTGTGATGGAATTGCACTGTCATGTTGCACTTAGTAATGGCCTTCATTGAGAGAAGGTTTTTACTATTGGTGCAAGCAAACCCAAGCCCACATACTTGGATGATTAGCATAATACTCATGGAACCTTGTATGATCAATCTCTTGTAAAATCAATACATTTACCTTTCTAAAAGTGCATTACTTGCATGTGGAGTTAGTAAGCATCAAATCATGAATCATTTGATAGTTGATCAATGTGGGAATATATCCTATACTTTAGGATTCACTTTTAGGTGGACCTTTTGAATTTGAATTCAAACATTGGCTCCAAACACAACTATAAAAATAGGATCAAATGAACTACGTGATATCTGGACTCAATGAGATCATTTTGAAAGGGATATATCTTGAATTGAGATCTCACTTCATAGCTCATTCACCTCCCACACATTGAGCAATAGATTATTTCCAATGACATTGTATTTGTACATGATTTAATACATACATTATCATTATATCTTCATTTCACTTCTCTGCAATGACTACATCAGTTTAGTGATCTTCTCAAAGCTTGTTCTAAGTGCATGATTGATCATTCGCCATGATTTTAAGCATCATAAATTTAGCTTACTGTCTAGTTTATAGCTACAAAATCTCATTATCATTGCTTCTCATACTTGTGAGATATTAGCATGGCATTCCTCTCTCCTTTGCTGAGTGATGCACCTTGAAAATCTCGGGCATGCTCTATGATTTGCTAAACACCATTCTCAGTGTGCAGTCCATCATTTTTTATGAAATCACTCATGATTGGTAGCCATCTAAGCTAATTAGATTTCCTCAAAAGAAATTATCCTAATTGTTGTTGTGCTCATAGCACTATTCCAAAACATTGAACATGTGTAGAGACAAGAATAGCAAGTTTATAGTCTTGCATCATCTTCCTACCTATCTGTTTTGATCCATTGATTAGTGGCTCGTATTCGAGACATCAGATATGATTATTTATGATCATTAGCTAGCTAAAGAGGCCTAGTACACTCTCCAGCAACTATTCTTGGCAGGCGTGAGGTAGATTGAAGCAACACCACTTCATCTCTAAAGACTATCCACCATCTTCTCCAACCGTGGTAATAGAGCAACAAGCAAGATGCATTAGGGGAAAAAATGAACCCTGCATGGTCCTTTTAGATTAAGAGACGATTTGTAATGGACCAATGAGAAGAGGGTGGTGGCCACAGTCTAGTCCCTTAATCACCTAGACTAGGCATAGGCTTCCCTTGTTTCTTTGTGGTCAAAGGTGGTATGAAAGACTGAAAACCATGAGTTATTCTCCAAAAGTGGTTTGATAGGCCTAGATTTTGAACCATAGCCATTGGATGAACTCAAGGATCTAATGGCTCATGTTAAATGTCAGAAAAAAGTTGGCATACAATCTGGTCCCTTAGATGTGGCAAAGATCTAATGATATACATTGAAAGTCCTGAAAATTTGTGCTTTAGTATCTCCATCGTTGGATGGACTTGAAAAGGAGTGGTCCGGATTCATTCGTCTTGATTTTTGGATTGCTTTGATTTGTATCCATTGGATCACTTCTTGATCTAATGGTTGTGAATGCTTGTTCTTGAGAGCATCCCAAGATCAACTCGTAGCCATCGATTTTCCATTCATCGAACGTCAGAAAAAATCTCACCGCCACAGAATTGCACCTCTTTCTTTGTTATTTTCTGCCAGTCCTAGCCTTCTCTCACTTCATTGAATGCTTCAAAATTTGTCTTTTTGTGACAGACAAACTGCTCTCAATCCAAGCCGTCCGTGAAAATTTCATCCAATGAACAAGAATGCCCACGACTTTTCATGAGTTGGGATAACTTTTGTCTTCTTTTGACAGGCACACTGAAGAAGATTGTAGCTGTTTATGCATGATTATCCAATGGACAAGATTTCCAACGACTGTATATGAAATGATCACATTTCTTAAAGGAAATATTTTATTGCAAAACCACTAGTGGTTTTTTTATGTGACCTTAATCCCTCGTTTGTTAACTTTAATCCCTAAAAATTAGGGATCCTTACAAGGCCCATGCAGGGTTCATTTTTTCCCCTAATGGGGAGATGGATTTCCATCCTTCATTGAAAAATTGGATAGAAACAACTCCACAACATGGTCACTAAGAATGCAAGACTACCTTCAAGGGAGAAGTCTATATGGATACATCTTAGGAGATGAAGACATGCCAACATTCAGGAGCAAGCATCAACCCACAAGGGAAGAGCAAGAAAGGTTGACCACATGGTGTGCAAAGGATCCTCTTGCCATGTCTTATCTAATAAACTCAATATTTGATTTCTTATTGCCTCACATAGGAATCGCAAGACCACCCAAGAAACTTTGGAAGTAATCTCATCAAATTTCTCATCAAATACAAGAGCTAGGAAAAATCTGCTATGGATGGAGTTTAGAACTCTAAAGAAGTAATCAAAGTAAGGAGTAGCTGATTATGTAACCAAGATGAAAGATGTGGTTGACCAGCTTCCAAACATTGGAGAAGAGATAGAAGAAGAACACATAGTAAGGCAGATCATTAATGGCATCAAAGCTGATGATAAGTGGGAGTCATTCACCACAACAATGGACCTCTACATCGATATGCAAATATCTAGACTCAACACCTTGATGGGGCAACTTCATCCATGCGAGAAAGCGTAAGAAGAATGGTGACAACTCTAGAGGTAATCAATCATCTGCCCTTTATATAGATAAGAATAAAAGTCAGGATAAAGGTAAAACAAGAAGAATGAAGAAGAGGCTAGTACCTCTCAAGCTAACTACACACGTAGAGGAAGAGGATCTAGAGGACGGGGCAGAGGAGGAAACAAGGCAAGGAGAGATTCTATAACGATCCACCTTGCAACATTTGTGGTCTTACCAACCACACCATAGAAGAATGCTTCAAGAACACAAGGAAGCAAAGGGGAAGAGGTTTCCATAGAGGTAGCTATGGACAATCCATAGGCAAGTACAACAATAGAGGAAGCAACTACGATCATAACTACAATCAAGGCTACAACAACAATTATCAAGGAGGTTTGAGAGGAAGAAGAGATTATAACAACTACATAGACGACCAAGAGGATTCTCTACACATCACGAATATACATTCAAGCAAGGTAAAGACGATGAGAATCTTTTCTATATTGATTCAGGTTGTTCCAATCATGTGGCTCAAAATGTAGCTCTATTATCTGATCTTAAAGAACTCAAAGGGAAGAATGAAGTACAGACAGGTGATGATACTCACATGAATTTGATTTATTCGTACAAGACAAAGGTATAAAAATGGAAGTCACAACAAGATATACTCCTGAATTAAATGGAGTGGCTGAGAGAAGAAAAAGTTTGATAGTTGAAGCTGTAAGGTCAATGTTGAACGAGAAGAAGCTACCTAATTCTTTATGGGCAGAGGTTGTTTCCACAACCACTTACTTAGTTAAGAGGCTCCCATCCAAATCCTTGGATGCAGTGACACCCTATGAAGCATGGAATGGCAAGAGACCCTCATTGGACCATTGCAAAATATTTGGGTGCATTGCCTATGCACACATTCCCTCACACATTAGAGGGAAGCTTGACACTAAAGCTGAAAAGTGTATATTCATTGGGTATGACCAAAATCAAAAGGGTTATAGGCTGTACAATCCCACTAACAAAGGATTTATAGTTAGTAGGGATGTAGTATTTGATGAAAATAATTCATTGTTTGAAGATGATTGCAGGAAGATCAAGTTACGATATGATTTGGAAAATGATTTTCCAACTCTCACTCAAGAAGATCAACAATTACCAGAAGATATCAATTTAGAGGATGAAGAGCAAATGGATTTCAAATCGTGAAAGTCAAGAGCAAAGAACCAAGGTGAAGCAATTGGAAGACATTCCAGAGTCCTCCAATCAAGCACGCATGAGATCTCAAAGGGAAAGCAAAAATCCCATAAGGTATGGCTATGATACATCATTAGTCACCAAGCACTCTATGCACATCACTAAAGACTCTCTGAGAGAACAACCTTCTTCATTTGAAAAGGCTAGTAAGAGGAAAGAATGGAGAGAAGCCATGGAGGAAGAAGTGGAAGCACTTCAAGAAAACCATACTTGGGATTTGGTTCCCAAGAAGCCAAGCATGAAGGTAATAGGATCCAGGTGGATATATAAAATCAAAGAGAATTCAGATGGTTCTATAAACAGGTACAAGGCAAGGTTAGTGGCAAAGGGGTTTGCTCAAACCCATGAAGTAGACTATGAAGAAGCCTTTTCACCTGTGGCAAAAATGCCAACAAGTAGGGTTTTGGTAAGTGTTGTTGCATCAAAGAATTGGAATCTATATCAATTAGATGTCAAGAATGCACTCTCAAATGGATGGATATCAGAAGAAGCGTATATGGCACAACCACCAGGTTTTGAAGATAAAGGTAAATCCGGTTATGTATGCAAGCTAAGGAAGGCACTTTATGGCCTAAAGCAAGATCCTAGAGCTTGGAACCATAGGCTTGTTACTTATTTGCAGGACCAAGGTTTTTTGGCTAGCAAGGCATGTTCGTCTTTATTTATAAAGAAGACCAATTCAGAGGATATCTACTTATGTGTCTATGTGGATGACATTATCATTACAGGGAATGATGCCAATGGCATTAAGCAGGTTAAAGCTCAACTAATGGAAGAATTTAAAATCAGTGATCTTGGCTTGTTAACATATTTTATTGGTCTAGAGCTTGTGTATATAGATTCTGGTATATTTATTACTCAGAGAAATTATATTCATGATATGCTCGTAAAATTCAACATGGAGAATACCAAAATTGTAAGTACACCCATGGAACTCAACCATAAGCTTATTTCTCATGAAGGAGAATTTGTTGAGGATATTCATGTTACCAAAAGCTTGTACGGAGCCTGTTGGCATCATACGGGAAGAAGCAAGCATGGGCATACATGCAAATCTAGCATTGAGGCAACCCATTAAAATTTTTCCAATCTCTACATCATTTTAAAGTGATTCTCATCACTAAGAACCATTGTAAATACCGTTTCACCTTTTTGTAGCTCCATTTTGTGCAAGCCGAGGAGTCCTCGAGCTTGAGGAGCTTTAGAAGTAATTGCCTACCAATTTTCATATCTTTTAGACCTCGTTTGAGCCCTCAAATAAGCCCTGGAACCTAATTTTTAACTAGGCCGGACACTAGGTCTGGACAGGGTCAAAGCTAGTCAAAAACTATAAATAGAGCTAGAGAGCTCATTTTTGAGGAGCTTCTTGTAGTCTTGATCTTATATGAGAACTTGGTTGCAATAGAAGTGATTCCATTGTCTTACTCTCTTTGTTCTTGCTGTGTGTGCGCGTGTGTGTATGTGTGTGCATGTTGGTGTGCTTCTCACTCACACATTTGTGCCTTCACTTGCTCGAGGTCTTCATACCATCCTCATGTCTTCCCGGATTGACATTAAAGGAGGTGCTACTCATCACTGAGCTACACCAAATTTTGGCGCCGTTGCCGGGGATCGAGCTTTGAAGACAAGCGTGTGATGGTAAGACATAGAGAGGATGCATTGGAATGGTAAGTAGTAGGTAATTTTCTTGTTTTTTCTTTATCTCCATCTCCATCTCCATCTCCAGCTCCATCTCCATCTCCATCTCCTTCTCCACTTCATATTCCCTCTTCCTTGTCATTCTCCTCATTTGCTTTGTGCGAGTTTGAGAGAGAGCGAGCGTGCATGGTTGTTTTGTGTGTTTTTGCATGTTTCTTGCAGGTTTCAGCATCATCACCATCTCGAGCAAGCTCAGCAGGTACGGAATCTTTCTGCACAAGCCCCGAGGCATCGAGCTCGAGCTATCGCGACACACCAAAAAGTTGACCCAATCATGATTCTGAGTGCACCACGACACTGCGCAGGCTGAGAGCTCCTAGAATCACTAGCCAGATCAGAAAAATTCACCATATTCCGACCTATCGCGAAACTCCCAAGTATCACGACACTTCGACCTATCGTGACACTCCCAAGTATCGCGACACTTCCACCTATCGTGACACTTCCACCTATCGCGACACTTCCACCTATCGCGACACTTCAATCTATCGCGACACTTCCACCTATCGCGACACCCCGACCTATCGCGACACTTCCACCTATCGCGACACTTCCACCTATCGCCACACACCGACCTATCGCGACACACCGACCTATCGCGACACTTCGACCTATCGCGACACACCCGTCTATCGTGACACTTACACCTATCGCAACACACCCGTCTATTGCGACACTTACACCTATCGTGGCACCCCCACCTATTGTGACACCCCGACCTATCGCGACACTTCCACATATCGCGACACTTCCACCTATCGCGACCCACCGACCCGACCTATCGTGATACACCGGCTTAACGCATGAATTTTTGAGTGAATTGAGGTACTTTTGGGATTAATTTTGGACACATTGGGATGATATTAGAGCCTTAGAAGTAGGCAAAATACCTAAAAACCAGGGAGGAATTTCCTGAACCCTGAGAGCCTGTTTTGACCCCTAAATGCCTGAATGGTCATAACTTCATTATACGAACTCCTATTAATGAGATTTTGGTCTCGTTGGAAAGCTTGTTGAGAATCCTTTAGAACATGTATTTTTAAGTTGACCTTTAGGTGGGACTAGGTGGACATAAAATTTTGGGGGGTACAGTGAGTTACTCCAAGGGGGGCTTGTAATTGCTGATGTGTGTCTTCCAATCCATTGTGGTAAAGGAAATATATTAACTTGTGAACTTTTGTAGGAACATTGTGTGTAAGCAAGGCATCCAAAGCAAGCTAGCAAGGGTGAGTACCAAGCTTGGGAGAAGGCTACCTAGGCTTGTGTAGCAGTCTGGTCAACAAGTGACTTAAGGTTGGAGGTTCTCTCAACCCTCCTTCGTCAATTCTAGCTTAGGATAAGTGCGACCTAGGTGTGGTAATTAATTAGGGCAACGTCAGGCACGAGTCAAGTCCAAGAGAACTGATCAACTAAGTGCAAGCATTAAGTAGGTTTTAAGTGCGAAAACCCTAAGGGACAAAAGCAAACTTGAATCGATCACTTATCAAGTGTGAAATTCACTTAAGTACTCCTGACGACGTGATATCGGACAAGATCATAAACATAATATTCAACTAAAAAGAACAAAGAGATTGGTGCAAATTAACGTGCAACGAGAGTGTACTTGGGACCAAGGGGGTAGATAAACCAAGCATATGAACCTTAGGTCAGGCAGACACTTAGGCCGAGACAGACAAAGCCTCAGATCTTCTAAAGCTAGTGTCAATCACACTGCTAGGTCTTGGGCCCAGTGGTTGAGTGATTACCCATACACTCCCCGATCAGAAACAAGTGATTCTGAGATGTCCTATAACATGGAGAGACCAGTAGGCAGTTCAGGGGTGGCGTAACTAGAAAAGCCAGAAGGACCTTACAAGACTCAATTGGAATACATAAGGACTAATCGTCTAGGTGCTCGCATTTATGAAGACGGTCTGAGAAGATATGTGGTCCAGATTAAGAACCCCAATCAACCCCATGGACTAGAACACCCGGTAGTCAAGTTCGAGAATGGAGCTTACCTACATAAAGAAGGGACTATTTATGTAGTCACCACTCTTCCAGATAGAATAGACAAGTTCGGGAATGTGATCGCAAAAACCGACATGGGTGATATAGAGCAAGGGAATTTAGAGAGAGAGCCTAGGACTCCCCGTGGTAAATCAGTCTTGACTAGGATCATGACTCCAGAGTGGATTCCTCAGGATAATAAAAGCATAGATTTGCTTTTAAACCGAGAAATTGATGAGGCTTTTTGGAGATATAAGCCTGCCCTGCCTCACAAAGTGGGTGCTCTCATAATCTATGAGTTTAAAGACCCTGATAGCCCATGCAAAGTAACCTACCTAGACAATACATCAGAAAGGATCTTTGTGGTCACTGAGCATGGTAGACATGCCTACACATGGAAGGGTGAGTTTGTTTTTCCCCAACCTCGGTCCAATGTGTCCTACAGCCACCAAGGAGCTGGGACCTCCCAAGCTCATGGAGCTCAAAGGGATAGAAGTAGAGACAGACCCAAGGTAAGTTTTGCCAACCCCCTGGGAAGAGAAAGGATGAGAACAAAGATGGATAGAGAAGAAACCGAGAGACCTAGAGCCCCGAGGAACCAAAGAAATGTTGATGAATTCCCTTTGCCAATGCCGAGAGAACACACTAGGACCGTGAGACCAACTCAACTGGTGAAGTCGATGAAGAATTACTTCGATGGCACTGGAGACCCTTAGGACCATGTGGTAGAATTTAGGCAAGTCGTGAGAGCTGAACAAGTTGAGGACCTATTCACACAATACAATGCTTTTGGCCTAACTCTTAGAAACACAGCTCTTACGTGGTTTCAACCACTACATGAGAGGCACTTTAGGAGCATAGACCAGCTTTTAGAGGCATTCATCACGGAGTTTTCCAAGAGTGGCATAAGGCATAACACTTCCTCACTAATTCATAGCTTCAAGCAAACACCGCAAGAGACTGTTAGGCTTGCAGGAAGACGGTTTAGGCAATACCTAGAGAGGTGCCCAATGTCTGAGTTACCCACACCAACCAAGCAAGTGGCCCTGTTCTTAGATGGATTGTTGAGCACCAAGCTCAGGTCATATGTGTATTTGAAGGACCCTAGAACTATAGAAGAATGTGTGCGCATGTGCATAGACATTGAGGATAATCTAGGCGAGGAGTTGGAGCTATCAAAAATCTACAAGGATTCGGATAGCTCTAGTAGCCTTATGTCGGGTCAATCCACATCCATTGAAGAACTTGCAGAGAAGGTAGCTCAAAAACTAGGTGTCTCTAGCAAACAAATTCCAAGATTTGCCCCAGTTAAGTGGTGCTATACTTGTGGAGGTGATCATATGGCAAACGCATGTCCCATTATCGCCCAACCCCAAGTGAATCCTAGTAACCAATACTGCACCATAGAACGGAGGTACACCAACCACACTACACAAGAGTGCCCTTATAGCAAACAAACTGTCAGGCCAAATTAACCTCAACCATATCCACAACAGGGTAGATACCAGAATCAGTACCCACCTCAACAATATGGTAGACCACAACAACCCTATCAAAACCAACAAAGGCCTCAACCCGTGTTAGTGCAACAACCCCCTGCTCCAACCAATGTGATTCCAGTAAAGTACACAGCTGCAGAGGAGAACCTGAACAGAGCCATAGTCCCAGTCACACCGTTGCTATCAGACAGTGATCCAAGTGACCATAGTTTTGACTCCACACATATTGATAGCCCATAGGCTTACTACATGCAGTCACCCGAGCATAACGAGTCATACTATTATGAGGACCCAAGTGAAAATAGTGGGGAGCCTGAGTATGCTAATGTCATGTACACAAACCCCAACTCTAGACCTCAACCTAGGCAAGTGCGACCCCCATTTCCTAGAGGACCATGCTACTGATGTCAGGGAGATCACCTCATTCGGGATTGCCCGATGCCTGCTCCCACACAACCCCAATCTGTAACCATTCAAGGATTTTGTCAAGATTGCGAAAAGGAGCACCTCTTACGAGACTGCCCAAAGAATCCACAGAATGTAACAAAAATCACTCCTATCAATGTTATCGGGTTAGTAGTAGATTCTACAGGAAGTGTAACATCCACAGCCCTAGTGCATGTGGTCACTAGAGCTCAAGCCTTGTAGCAAACTCAAGGAGTGGGGCAGGAAAAGAGCTCTCAGGTTAGTGAGACAGAGAGTATAACCAAGAAAAGGACAAGAGCATGGAGAGATAGTCATGAGAGAATGAAAAGACAATGGTCATAGAAAATTGTGAAGAGAGATGGTGGATGCAATCCAAAGATGAGTAGGTGCCGCTACAACCAGCTTCACACCAGCCAACTGAGACTTCAGAGTTGATTAGTAGACCCTTTGAGCTTCCTAAATCCACCAAAATATCAGCCAAGTACTTTGGAACATGTATCCCAAAAGTTTAAGTCAAGACAGACTAGTTGCGAAATGACTAGCTCCCAAAACTTGCTATTTTTGGACATACACCTGCTAGAAAAAATGAACAGTGCTCTCAACCTGGTAGGAATTAGAAAAATTCCTTTTGGGCATAGCAAATAGACTTAGCAAGCTTCCCAATCCAAGTTAAAACACTTCAAATGATGGATTGAGCACTGAGAACAAGTTTCATCAATTTCTGGAACATTCCCACAATTCTCGGGGCTCTGTAGAGATAGACCAGTAAGCAATAAAATGCAGATATCTCCAATAGTATTAATCAAATGACCTTGAAAATTTATATGCACAAAGTAGACAAGCTATCCAACGCAAGTTAAATCATTGAAAAAGGTTCAGTAGAACTCGAGATATGACCTTCTGAAGTTACTGCTCTGAGTGAGTATAACAGAGAACAAAACAGAGAAGTAGATGATGATAAATGTATAGATTCACATATGATTACAACCACATTGGCAATGAATCTTTGCACAATGGGAGTAGAATGATAGAGCTATGGAGTAAGCTCTTCAATCTCTACAAAATGACATGAAGTGGTCACGTACAAGGCTTGCTTAATCGCCTCTTCTTTCTTGCTCCTTTTATAGCTATTCTTGGAGGGAGTTTTGAATTCGAATTCGAATGGCTCCACCTAAAAGTGATCCCCAAAGTTAGGAGATATTCCCTCAGCTCCAAAATTTGTGATTTTAGGTAGATAGGGCCATGACTTTTCTTTTACATCATGGATGAGGTAAGCTATACTCTTCCTTTTTTCTTTTTCCATTTACAAGAGATAAAATGTACTCTTTTACAAGAGGTGTTCACATGACTACTCATGTGACTTACAAATGAGGATAATATCAAATATATCAAGCATTTAGGCTTGGGTAAAATGCACCAACAAAAATGAGCGAACTTGAGGAAATCTTGAGAGAAACCAAAGCAAAAATAAGTGAACTTGCATCTCAAATCCACTCTCACACCACCCCTCCACCACCGTTTCCATCTCCCTTCATCCCATCACCTTCCATTCCCCAACTTCCTAATCCACCACACGTAACCCACCCACCACCAAGAGTAGGATCAGTCCTAGCCGATCCCACTCCTGAGGATCTAGACATGATGCTTAAAGCATATCAGGCCAGGATCCAAGAAGGGCCAAATGTGACAGATCATGACAAATGTTACCCTAGAGCCGATTTAGAGATAGAGAGAACCAAACTTTGTGCTAAAATGGTAGAATTGGCGCAAGCTATGTTTGAAGCCAGTCACTTGTTCAATGGCTCTAGCTCCACTAGAACACCATTGCATTTCGATGGTCTATTCGATAGATTAGAGAGGTTACTTACAAAGTCTGGAAAAGGAGCCACCTCCCAGGCTATGGAGAGGGCAAGAGAGAGAATAAGCATTCCTGCCCAGGAAGCATATGTGCCTAATTCCACCAAACCAAACACCTCTTCTTCTATGAATCGTTATTCACCTGAATTCTTGAGAGAGATTCAAGAAGAGAAGTGGGCAAAGGAAAGTGAAGTCCCTCCTCCCATTGAACTTGTGGATGATGCACATGATCAATTCCCACAGGACATCCCATCTATTTATGAAGAGCAGGAGAGTGCCCAATCTCATGAGAGATTAGATTTTGAGTCCAATTCCTTGCAAGAGTTACCACATTTCACAGGCCCATGGGAAACTAAGTCAACATGCATGAGAGCGCCCACGGTCATGATAAGAAATGAAGATTTGATCATACCTAGGAATACGGAGGTAGTAAAGAACACTAAAGTGCAGTGCAACCTCACTTTAGAAGAGCTACTCAAAGCTAAGCCAGAAGTGTGGAAACACGTAGGCAAACAAGTGCTAGACGTCGCGAAATCGCGTTCCCAGGTAGGATCTCATAGAACAGTGCTAGAAATACCATTGGATAAGATAGGAGACATGAGTGAAGGAGAAGAAGGAAAGACCTATCTCCCAGTTACCCATCACGGATACACAACCAAGGCAATTCTAGACTCAGGTGCAGGAGTGGCAATTGCTACCACTTCCTTATGGAAGCGTTGGGGCAAGCCAGCACTCAGGCGGACGAGGATGAAATTGCAAATGGTAGATGGCCATATTGAGAGGCCCTTAGGATTGCTAGGAGGAATAACTCTCACTACATGTGGTGTGGAGTTTGAACATATGTTTGTTATATGTGACTTTAGCAAAAACCAGGCCTAAGAGATGATTTTGGGGAGACCATTTATGTGACAGTTGCAAGTGGTACAAGACTGGGGAACCAATTCTTTGTATTTGCAACACTTAGGTGTTACAACCAAAGTCACTGTCAAGGACTACTCTCATAGAGATGTACCCCCCATCCAATGGAATCCCATCCATAGAGCCAAAGATGATACTGAGTCAGTGCATTCTATAGGATCAGGATCATCATGGATGCATGAAGACACCCACTTATGGATGTGCAAGGTAGTAGTAGAAGAAGAGAAGAGAGAAAAAGCCCGAGAGGTAGGTGCAAAAGAAACCCATAGATCTATTCAAGACCTAGCCTATGCACGTGTAGTGTTTCCTGACAAAGAATTTGAGCCTCACGGTTGGGCTGAAAGTTTAGCAACAATGGATGTAGCCATCAACGAAGAACAATGGACACCCCATTGTGACGAGGATGGCTATGAGATTTCAGTCTTCTCCATAGAGCCAATCTTGGGAGACTCAATTTTAGAAGAATGCGAACCTAGCCCGGATGCATTTGAGGATGCAAGTGACTCCGATCTAGAGTCAGTCATTATGGACCCACAATTTGCATCATATGAAGAATACTTCTATGAAATAGAAGTTCACCCTCAGAGACATGAAGAGCTCATGAATGAAGTGAGATTAACCACACAAGTGACCACCAAGAATGAAGGCAAGAAGAGGAAGAAGAAAGAATTCACACCAGAAGAGGAAGAATCTCTGTTTGAGGTCCCTGAAAAATTTAGGAAGTATGAAATAGATGATAGGAGAGTCATGGTGAGAATGCCTAAACGGGATGCTCAAGTAGGAGAGGCCTACGATAACAAGGAAACCACTAAGAAAACTGTTGTAGCCTTAGAAGAAGGAGAGGAAAGGTGCACGTACATAGGACATGACTTGACGGAAGAAGAAGAGCAAGTGATGGTAGCTTTGCTACGAGAGTACAGAGATGTATTCGCTTGGAGCTACAAGGACCTAAAAGGTGTGGACCCCAACATATGCTCTCACATGATCCCCATGACCTTAGATGCCAGGCCCTTTAAACAAAAGCCATACACATACAATGACAACTATGCTGCCAAGATCAAAGAGGACATAGATCGCTTGGTTGAAGCTGGATTCATCTATGAAATTGAGCACACTGAATGGGTCTCCCCCATTGTAGTGGTGCCCAAAAAGAATGGCAAATTACATGTATGCATTAACTTGAAGAAGGTTAACGCAGCCACTATCACAGATAGTTATCCGCTTCCTATCACTGAGCATCTATTAGAAAGGGTAGCAGGCAAGGAAGTGTACAACTTCCTTGATGGATTCTCGGGCTACAAATCAAGTAGCCATATCTCCAGAAGATCAGCATAAGACGGCTTTTGCCATAGAGTGGGGCATATTTGCTTTTCGAGTAATGCCATTTGGGCTTACCAATGCGCCTGCCACCTTTCAGAGATTGATGTGTCATGTATTTAAAGAGTTCTTGAGGAAGAATTTGGAAGTCTATGTTGATGATCTCTACGCACATTCCAACATTAGACAAACACATATACCGAAACTCAGACAAATCTTTGACAAATGTAGAGAATATCAAGTTTGCTTGAACCCAGAAAAGTGTGTTTTCATGGTCAGGCAAGGCAAGATTCTAGGACACATAGTGTCAAAGAATGGCATATCCACTGATGTGGAGAAAGTGAGAGCTATAGCAAAACTACCGAGGCCAAAGAATGTGAAGGAAGTATGGCATTGTGGTTATTACCGACGCTTTATACACATGTACGCCATCATTGCAAAGCCTCTGTACGGACTTTTGACTAACTTTGAGTGGACTGAGGAATGTGAAAATTCTTTCAACAAGTTCAAAAGAAGATTGTGTTCAGCACCAATCTTGACTACACCAGATTGGAATAAGCCCTTCCATGTGCATGTGGATGCGTCCAATTATGCCATTGGATGTGTGCTTGCACAACCTACTGGTGAAGGTAATATGGATCTTCCAATTGCCTATGCTAGTAGACAGTTGAATGCAGCTGAACAAAACTATACCACCACTGAACGAGAAGGGTTAGGCATGGTATACGCAGTTAAAAAGTTTAGACACTATTTGCTTGCAAATAAGTTTAAATTTTTTACGGATCACCAAGCTCTACTGTACTTGGTAAACAAGCCATGCAATACAGGTAGATTAGTAAGATGGTTCCTCTTACTGATGGAATATGACTTTGAGGTCGTGGTGAGGAAAGGGAAAACTCATATGAGAGCAGATCATCTCTCTAGACTCACATCAGGAGAGGCCCCAGTAGGAGTATCAGACGATCTCCCTGATGCTTACCTGTTTAATTTGGAAGTTGTACCTCAGTGGGCTAAGCCATTAGTGCCAGTATTGAAATACAGGCCTAACCACCCAGTAATAAACACTCAAGATAGGGAGATAGTGAAAGCCCAAAAGTATCATATCATGGCAGGGAGTATATACAAGCATACAAATCAAGGGATATTAGCTTGTTGTGTGGAAGAGGACGAGTACTCTAAATGGTTGCAATTAGCACATGTAGGTGCATTAGAGCAACACTACTCAAAACAACGAACCCTATAGACACTAAGGAGACTGGGAGTGCATTGGCCAACTATGGAAGTTGATGTCCATAGAATGTGCAAGGAATGCCCAATCTGTCGTACTAAACCACCAGTGGAACATGCTACTCTCTATCGAATATCTTTAGTACCACATTGGAGTGAACCATTAGTAGCCTTTCTGAGGACGAAAACATTCCCTCAAGATATGACTTTGGCTAGACAAAGGAGTTTGGAACAAGAAGCCTTAGATTACGCAATCATTGGTGATAATTTATACAAGCGGGGTAAAGATGGTTACCTAAGACTGTGTGTCCATGAGAGCGAATACCTCAAGATATTAGAGACTCCTCACCAAGGTGTAGTAGGAGGACACTTTGGACCAGATCGGGTGATCAAAGCAATTTTATTTGCATGTCTTTGGTGGCCAACTCTTCACATGGATGCACATACCTATGTGAAGAGGTGTGAGGTTTGTCAACGAACCCAGTACCCTATACGAAAAGATGAGATGCCATTGAAACCTATGATGGGTGGACGTGCATTCTCTAAGTGGGGAATAGACTTTGTTGGTCCTATTAATCCCCCAGCTAAGGCTTCACATGCTGAGTATATCATTGTGGCCACAGTCTATCTAACCAAGTGGGTAGAAGTGAAAGCCACTACGAAGAATGATGCTCAAACAACAGCAAAGTTCTTATTTGAAAATGTGTTCACTAGATACGGATTGCCAATAGAATTAGTGAGTGATAGAGGCACACACTTCTTGAATGAAGTAGTAGAAAACCTTCTCCAAGAATTCTTGGTGATACATAAGAGGTCTGCCCCCTATCATCCACAAGCTCATGGCTAGGCTGAGAGCACAAATAAGATCTTATGCAATGTGTTGACTAAATTGGTGAATAACAAATGCTCTGATTGGGACAAACAGCTACACCACGCTGTTTGGGCATACCGAGTTGCCTATAAAACGATACTCCAAGTCACACCCTTTCAGATAGTGTTTGGCTAGAATGCGGTGCTACCATTGGACTTTTTGATACCTACATTGAAAGTAGCACAAGAGCATGACTGGACAGGCCATGAACTCTCCTCTAGAATCTTTGATCTTGAACGTTTAGGTGAGACACGATTGAGAGCTGCAGCAGGAATCTATGCAGCCAAGAAGAGGCAAAAGGCGTATTTTGATACACATGTGAAGGATAAAGGCTTGAAAGCAGGAGACCTAGTCCTAGTCTACACATTGAAGCAACATGCACGAAATATCAATAGGATCTCCACAAGTGGAGCAGTACAACTAGCCACTCTAGAAGGTGACATCCTACCAAGTTACATAAGTGGATGCAGAGTCAAGTTATATCAAGAACCCCTAATAGAAGAAATGCTAAATCGACTCAATACTGCAAAGAAACGTAAGGAAGAGGAAAAGCGAATTCGAGAAGAAGCATAGGTAGAAGCTTTAGAACGCATTCGACGAATGAAATTGAAAAGGCAAGGTAGAGATCAACCCATGACTGACGCTCAAGAAGCTCATGGTTATCACATTGCCATGTGTGAGGCTTCAGGTAAGCGGACCCATAAGATAGTTGATCGACGACCTTTTGTGACCCTAGAAGTAGAACAAGGAGAGAATGCAAGGAGAGTGAGAGCTTTAATTGATTCAGGAGCAGTCACTAGTGCAGTTTGGCTCTCTTACTGCCAAAAATTGGAATTGAAGGTCAAACCTATTGAGGCATATCTCATATGGCTAGGAGGAGTTGAAACCCCTTGCATGGGAGAGGTGGAACTTCCCCTCTACATTCAAGAGGTCCTCATGCCAGCAAAAGTGCTAGTATGTGAAGACGAGGATCTTACCAAATCTCTTGTTTTGGGCCAAGACTGGATCTATGATCACGCAGTCAACCTCAACCTAAGAAGTGGACTTCTTCAAGCTTGGGCAGGCCAAATACGTCTTACAATTGAATTAGAAAATCAAGCACTCAAACCATTAGAACAGGCACCAACTCCCGGTCCCTCCAAGAATCCACATGAAGATAACAATGTTGTTCTTGTCGAGAGTTGTATGGTGCAAAGGATTGTCACTCTCGCTGAAGGTACAAAAGTCAATGAGGAATTTCCGCTCGCTCCAAGGAAGATTCTAAAGGGGAAGGCTCAACAACACATGACACTAAGGAGACCGATGATCAAGAAGCATGAGCACCAACCTGGGCATTATGAAGTACCTTGTGGCATGAAGCAGATCTAGATACACAAGGGGGAAAAAACCACGGCTCCAGAGATAGGTTCTCAAAAAAGCATCAAGCGAGCCACACCATCAAGGACCAAAATGAAGGAGTTCCCTAGGCAACACCCTAGCTATACCATTTCTATTTGGGTCCCTAAGCGGTCAATAAAGGCTAGCCCTAATGCTAGACGGATTTGGGTGCCCAAGGCCTGCTTACAAGCCCAAATAACTTCAGCTCCAATCACTAGCGTAAATCAACACTCACAAGTACCCTTGGCAAATAACTCAAGAAAGATACCTACACCTCACACTGCTACACCTTCAGTCGAACATAGACATGTCTGGAAATGGGTGCCCAAAAGGTCCCAAATCCAGCACAATCTAGTTCATAAATCTTTACCTGTCATTATCTCTAAGAGCTACGAATCCTCTATCAAAGCTTGGAGACATTAACCGTGTATCAAACCCCCTGGCCCAATTTTGTAAATCCATCCACTTTGATGTAGGTGCATTCTGAGTACATTGCGTATCCAAAGCATGCATCTAGGATGACACTAACCACTAACCACCACTCACATCTATCACAAACACTTCACCTCTAACCACTAACCAATTGGATTATCATGTTAGTATTGTGGAGGGAACACCATTACATCCTGTTTCCTATGCAAATTAATGTGCCTTTCTTCTTCTAGCAGATAAACATCAGAAGTCTCATGGCAGCAGCAGCAGGAACAAGCTCCCAGACGGGCACTAGTACTCAAAGCAATTGGGATACCATGCCTGTGGAGGCTCCACTGACAGCGAGGCCTGAGGAGTTCCTGAATGTGCGAAGAATCCCCATCTCGGATCCACCAAGTGGCCTAACAAAAAGAGTCAAGGGGCATTCCCATTGGTTCAATGAGATGCCAAGAGATTTAGGAGATGCTGATCATATTTGGGAATCCAAGTTGGAATTTGGAGGAGTTTGGTGGACCTTTCAGTTCTTCTCACGAGAATTTGAAGCATTGCAAAATGTAGCTCCTCTTCAAGATATTTGGCAGAAAGCAGGATTGCAAGATTACTTTAGTGCATCTCTGCCTAAACCTGATTTCCTTAGGTGTTATTACTTGATTGCAACTTTGAAGGCGACAGGAGATAAAGATCATTCAGGCACATTCTTGGTGCCCTCTCTATCAAACCAGGAGGAAATGAAAAAGTTTGAGTTGAACATCACTTTAATCAGGGAGGCCCTTCAGATGTATGGCACCCATGTACCCTCTGATCGAGATCCTTTGATACCGGAGTCTATGAAGAACAATAAACTCAAGAAGTTGAAAGAAATGTGTGCCCTCACCCCGAACATTGCTATACCATTGGGAATGTGTCTTCAACACTTTGCATTTCCGGCGCAAGACCGATTCACACAGCCTCATAAGAAGATCTGGTATGGGTTATACCTAGCGAAGACTGGGAGCTTACCTATTAAAATGCCAGTGTGGATCCTTGACCAGTTATATGAAGCAGGAAAATGAGGCGTGAGGAAGCCTACTTTGAATGGTTGCTGTGCGATTACAACAATTATCTACAGATGCCTTGCTTATGATGTGCCGATCGGACGGGCCCTTAAGTACTCACAGTTGGAATTCTTCCAGGGACGGAAATCAGGAGTTCAACCCACTAAATAAATGCGTGGAGCACTTTCACAGGTTCTAATTCCTCGTGAGGTCACCACATAAGCCTCCTCTAGAGAGAAGAACAAGTAGCCCCTTTCACGATCCACCTCCAAGGACCACAATCAAGGGGCGTGGTACAACCCACTCCATCAGCCCCTCCACTACCCTCGGATGTTGAGCTCGCATCCATGGCTTCATTGGGAGAGGATACATCCTTCCACTTTGAGAGATTTTTGCAAACAACACACTTATCTGAGAGTGAATTCTTTTTTGACAATGACGTTCCAGGATCATCATCCCAAAGAGAACGACCACATAGCGCGGCACGAAGAGTACATTGGGAGGATGAGGCACAACACACTTAGGCGGGAGGCACACATGAACAAGAGGAGATGCAAGGGAATGAACCAAACGAGAGTGAGGAGGAAGCCCCTGCCTACACTGCACAACTCAAATGACTCTACAAAATGATCAAGCAAGTGCAGAAAAGGCATAAGTTGTCAGAAGAGGCAAATAGAGCACTCGTGAACCAGATGCTGCAAGCAGAGAATGTAGACCCTCATTTTGTAGAATCATTGAATCTTGTGGCAGATACCTGTGGAATCGTGGAAGCCATGAGGACCATGGTATATTGTAATACCCCTCAATGTGACCAACAAAGGATCGATACGTGACCGCGAAGGGGAAATATGATCCAAATGGAAGTCTCTACCTCACTTCCTACCACCACTCCAGAAGATGTTCACATGGACAGCCCAACTAACAGTAATGAACCAGATGTAAATATACAGATACCAACTCCACCATCACCTCCCATCCAGCCCTCAGAACCCCTCACCACTAGCCTTCCTGAACAACTAGTATCCACCCATAGTGAACCCATACGACACACCACCATTTCTCCATCCTTCCGTTTACCTACATCCACCAGTTCCAACCAATTTTTCGAACCTCAGATAGGTCACCCCGCCACCCAACAAACCATCGTCGGTCACCCTTCTTATCTACCAGCCCTCGAACACCCACATGGCCCTACCCAAACATTAACACACCCAATTTCCCTCACTACTCCATTTCCTCTTTCCCAACCACTACCCACTATACCCCTTTTAACCCCCTCAGAACCAACACACACCACCCTAAATATAGTTCAACAAATTGAGAATCATAATAGAAAGTCCCTTCCCCACCCTACCTCCACCACATTCACGGCCACCACTAACACGCCACCAACCATTCTAGTATTCACGATTCACACTTCACACACAATCATGTCCGATCCCATGGACATTTCACCATCCACAAGACCACCTACCACCACTATTGTTCCAACATCATCACATTTCACTTCACTCATGTCACCATTTCCAATCAATGTCGGCACAACATCTACTTTTCCCTTCCCCATTTCCTGACCCCTTGCATCTTCCACCTCTACCCTTGCATCCACCTCATTTAGTCAAGCACTAGACACTATGTTCGAAGCGGCCGCCCAGCTTAAACAGGAATACAGATTATTGGAAGAAAACAATAAGGAGCTGTGTACTCTGTCATCCCATCTCCAGGCATGTGTCAATGCCTTGAAATCGAGTAATGCAGCATTACAACAAGAAGTTACCACCCTCCAACAATCGAATGCAGAGCTTGAAGCCAAGTATACAGAGACGAGTAAGGCTATGGAAGAACAACTCAGAGACCAGTTGACCCGCAATGCTAGACTACAAAGAAACATGGCCTTACTTCGCCGCCACTTAGCAGCTGCTCAAGAAGAGAACAGAAGACTACAACAACAAAACCAGGAGAACTTAGAAGCAGCCATTGAAAACACCCTAGGGGCACCTATAGACCCTACCAAATTCCAAGCTATTCCCTCAGAACACATTCACCAGGTGTTAGAAGATTATGCGACCCTCTTGGAAGAACAAGACCAGTTGGCAGATCAGGTAAAGGAACTACAGAGATCCCAAGTGCCCCCACCACAGCCATCAGAACTTAAAGAGATGGTCAATTCTGCTACTTCTCCAGAGCCCAAATCTTCAACGACCAATGAGGTACTTCAACTATGCCAGCAAGTTGCAGAATTAAAGATTAACCTCTTACAATATGAACAACCCCCCTCTCCACCTGATCATTCAACAGAAGAGGAGACCATTGTCATTCCAGTGGAAGATACATTTGAAGATAATTATGAGCCTCAACCTTTTCTAGGAGGCACAACCACTGACGAGGGACAAGACACATACGAGGAACCCCCTCCAGCATGGATGAAATAGGTAGAAGAGATGGGGGTTACTCACGAGGATCGTATCTCAACTCAGATGGTGGCCATGAAAACTATCGAGGAGACCATACTTCAATCGGAATATTTCAAGCACTTGGCTCCCAAGCAATTGATAACCAGTTGAGAGTTACAGTATAAGCCATACTTTGTACTGTTGGTAGACGACAACGCTGAGATCAAATGCAAAACCAACAAGTAACCTACTTTCGCTACCCAGTTTGAACCCGAGACATTCCAGAGGACGCCCACAAAGGGAACATATACCAACCCACCTGGAGGCAAAAGTTACAAGAGACCTATCCGGAGATGCTACGAACATGGGATCACGCACCCATGCACTTGAAGTATAACAATTGCTTCGGGCCACTACAACGCAGAAGATCATGGAAGGCATTTGCCATAAAAGTTAAGAACAATGCCAATTGCAAAGAATGGCTCAATTACCCCGCCATTGCACCCCCAATCGGCACACCTACTATAGCTTACATGATGGCTACCATCAGACATTGGATGCCATGCCTCCACCCCATGCCTGACGTCGCTGCGCAGATGATGCTCAAGATACTAGACATGATGCAAGTAGTGTTAAAGACTTTCCGCAATGTACGTCACATCCAGCCGCCAATTCTGGGCTTCATAAATGGTAATTTTGACTTACTTTATGATATGAGCACGACCCCAAGTATTCGAGTTGCTTATGCATGGCACGCAAGGATCAGATATCTCCCTGCCTGCTACAAGCAAACCTTTGATGACATGTTCACCACGGGGTTTTGGGAATCACACTCAGAAGTGTTCGCGCCACGCCCAACTCATCTGCTACAATTATTCGCGTGCAAACAAACAATGCATTTAGAGCTCTACACCACGCCACAACCTGACATGCCTGGCATAGTTAATTGGGATGCCTTGCAAAGAGACCTGGTCAAGGGACTACGGATCAGAGAACAAGAGCTGGCAACCGACATACTACAGCACTACATTGATCAAACTGCTGAGCAAAGGTCTATCAGAGACGAGAGACGCTAGGGGGGGAGAGTGTTGGCATCATACGGGAAGAAGAAGGCACGGGCATACATGCAGATCTAGCATTAAGGCAATCCATTAAAATTTTTCCAATCTCTACATCATTTTAAAGTGATTCTCATCACTAAAAACCATTGTAAATATCGTTTCACCTTTTTGTAGCTCCATTTTGTGCAAGCCGAGGAGTCCTCAAGCTTGAGGATCTTTAGAAGTAATTGCCTACCAATTTTCATATTTTTTAGACCTCGTTTGAGCCCTCAAATAAGCCCTAGAACCTTATTTTTAACTAGGCCGGACACTAGGTCTAGACAAGGCCAAAGCTAGTCAAAAACTATAAATAGAGCTAGAGAGCTCATTTTTGAGGAGCTTCTTGTACTCTTGATCTTGTATGAGAACTTGGTTGCAATAGAAGTGATTCCATTGTCTTACTCTCTTTGTTCTTGTTGTGTGTGCGCGTGTGTGTATGTGTGTGCATGTTGGTGTGCTTCTCACTCACACATTTGTCCCTTCACTTGCTCGAGGTCTTCATACCATCCTCATGTCTTCCCGGATTGACATTAAAGGAGGTGCTACTCATCACTGAGCTACAGAGCCTCAACTATACTACCCTAACAAGAGTAGACATTGCTTATGGAGTAAGTACATTGAGTTAGTTTATGCATGCACCAAGGAAGCCTCACATGGAAGCTACAAAGAGGGTGCTTAAGTATCTAAAGGGCACCTATCTTTTGCAGGTTCAAAGCCTATATCATGGTCATCTAAAAAACAACCAACTGTGGCTTTATCATCTACAGAAGCAGAATATAGATGACTAGCAAATGCAACTCAAGAGGTTATGTGGCTTAAGCAAATCTATGTAGATTTGGGGTTCCATTCTTACACTCTAATAATCTTTGGAGATAACACTAGTTCACTTCATTTGGCTGCTAATCCTGTATATCATGCAAGGACTAAGCACATTGAAGTGCACTATCATTATGTAAGGGAGAAATTGCTTAGCAAGGATATTCAACTATCCTATGTATCAACTCATTTACAATGTGCACATAAACTTAGAAAGTATTTGGATGGAACCAAGATGAACATATTCAAATTGATGATTGGTTTGTAGGAGATCAAGGAGGAATAAAGACCAAGCATGTTAGGCTTGAGGGGGAGCTATTGGTGCAAGAAAATCCAAGCCCACATACTTGGATGATTAGCATAATACTCATGGAACCTTATATGATCAATTTATTGTAAAATCAATACATTTACCTTTGTAAAAGTGCATTACTTGCATGTGGAGTAGGAAGCTTCAAATAACAAATCATTTGGTAGTTGAATGATGAGAGAATATATGTTATAATTTAGGATTCACTTTTAGGTGGACCTTTTGAATTTGAATTCAAACATTGGCCTGAAACACAACTATCAAAAGAGTATCAAATAACCCACGTGATATCTGGACTCGATGAGATCATTTTGAAAGGCATACATTGTGAATTGAGAGCTCACTTCGTAGCTCATTCACCAATGTATGCCAATGAAATTGTATTTGTACATGATTTAATACATACATTATCATTATATCTTCATTTCACTTCTCTGTAGTCATCTTCTCTGCAATGACTACATCGATTTAGTGATCTTCTAAGAGCTTGTTCTCAGTGCATGATTGATCATTTGACATGATCTAAAGCCTCATATCTTCACCATAGTGTCTAGTTTATAGCTACAAAATCTCATTATCATTGCCTCTCTGAATCTTGAGATATTAGCATGACATTGCTCTCTAGTATGATGACTTATGCACCCTAAAAATGTTTGGCATGGTTTGTGATTTGCTAAACACCATTCTCAGTGTGTGGTCCATCATTTTTTATGAAATCACTCACGATCGGTAGCCATATAAGCTAATTAGATTTCCTTACAAGGAATTAAGCTAATTGCTATTGTGCACAGAGCGTGGGTCAAAACATTGAACATGTGTAGAGACAAGAATAACAAGTTTTGGATCATCTTCATACCTATCTTTTTTGATCCATTTATTAGTGGATCATATTCCAAACATCATATATAATTATTTATGATCATTAGCTATCTAAAGAGACCCACTACACTCTCCAACAACTATTCTTGGCAGGTGTGAAGCAAGTTGAAGAAACACCACTTCATCTCTGAAGACTATCCACCGTCTCCTCCAACATTTACAAAGGCTTGGTACATAAAGAAGAGTGTACTCACAAAAAAAAAAGATTTTGAGACTCAAAAGTGAGAAGACCATGAAATGGGAAAACTCACATGGATTGGAGTGAGCTTGGCAAGAGCGTGGAGTAGGTTCCTTAAGCTTCTAATGAAGTACAAACGGGAGGAGAGGCTCTCCTTATATAGATTTGGGGGGGGGGGCTCTCCAAAGTGCATCATATGTGGGATAATTCTACTTGAATGAGAATGAATACATAAGTAGAAAAAAATGGCAAGGTATCCAAATACAAAGAGAGATAATATAAAATGGAAATGAAATGTAACTAGAAATGGAAATAGAATGTCTGTTAGATACAAAAGGGAGATGATGTCTCATATTCTCAGCATATGTGTGTGCATGTGTATGCATGTGTATGTGTGTATGTGTATGCATGCATGTCAATATGTATATGCATCTGTATGTGTGTATGCATGTATGTGTATGTATGCATGTGCATGTGTGTGCATGTGCATATGAGTATGCATGTATGTGTGTATGCATGTGTATGTGTGTATGCATGTGCATGTGTGTATGCATGTGTATATGTGTATGCCTATTTGTATATGTGTATATGTGTATATGTGTATATGTGTGCATGTATGCATGTGTATGTGTGCATGTATGCATGTGTATGCATGCATGTGTATGTGTGTATGCATGTGTATGTGTATGTGTGTGCATGCATTTGTATGCATATGTGTGTGCATGTGTTTGTGTGTGAATGCATGTGTATGTATATGTGTATGTGTATATGTATGTGTGTGTATGTGTGTATGCACACGTGTGTATGTGTATATGTGTGTATGCATGTATCCATATGCATGTTTATACATGTACATGTGTGTGTATGTATGCATGTGATTGTACATGTGTGTATATGTGTATGTGTGTGTGTCTATGTGTGTATGTGTGTGTGCATGTGTGTGTATGTATATGTGCATATGTCTATGTGTTTATGCATGTGTATGTGATTGTATGTGTGTGCATATATGCAAATGTGTGTGTATGCATATGTGTGTGTATGTGTGTATGCATGTGTGTATGTATGTATGCGTGTGTGTATGTATGAATGTGAGTGTATGTGTATGTGTGTATATGTATATGTGGTTGTTTGTGTATGTATGTATATGTGTGCATATTGTTTGAACATCAAGCTTACACTATGCTTGAGGTGGATTGGATCTACATCAAAGGCTATCGCGTCAAAAGAATATCCGTTGGAGACTTCTTTTTCATATGCTCATTTATTGTATTTTTTTGAGAGATTTTTGATGGTTCATTTACCGTTGTAAAAGCCTTGAACATTACACATGTAAAGGTAGAAATAAAGAGCCCAAATCCCACGAATTTGTGGTGGTTGAAGTTGCATTCAATCAAGCAATCAATCACCTAAAAGTAGATCAAACTATATCTTCACTTTTCCTAGATTGTAGGAAAGTGAATTGATTCCCTCTAACAACCATTCCCACCTTCATTTGAATTCAAATTCCACTTGTTGAATTCATGGAGCACTCCTAGAGTCTATATATAAAGACTTTAAATCACTTGTAGATTACATAGAAGCAATATACATACACTTGTGACCATCATTGTCTTGCTCCTTCAATTCTCTGCATCATCTTCTTCGCCAACAGTAATCTTGCAGAGGCTGCTCCTCTCTCTTCAGAGCTCCAAATTGAGTGCAAGATGGCTCATTGAAAAGATATAAGTTTCTAGTTTATTTCTATAAAGTTTCATAGCCTTTGGATCCGTAGATTTGGAGAAAGCTCAGTTTTTCTGTCTTGGGGTCAATCTCTACGTATTCCTGAAAAATAGGAAGTACCACCGATGAATGTCGCATTCATTCCTGTAGCATATTTTTCTTATTCCTTATACTTTTGTGCATTCCATACACTCGACCCTATGTGTATCACTCCCATAAAAGGATTTTTTCTAATTATAATCAGGATGGTCGCTATGGGAATTCGAAGTTCATTGTCTCTTCCATAGATAGTAAGTTTTTTGAGCTAGTCGACCTGTGAACCTATATGTTTTGTATCGACTCATTCTCCTTGATGCTCCAAAGTACATAGTGCATTTCTTTGAACTTATCGCATGCCTATAAGGTCTATTTGAGTCTCCATAAGCTCAAGGGCTGGTCTTGTGCCGGTTGGCTTGACCAAACTTCATCGCTTCGAAATGCACTTTTCTACCTTCTACAAGATTCTCCAAGTTCTTTCAGTGGTATCAGAGCTAGGTCAAGATGGGTGACGGCTTTCACTCAATGATCAAGAAGCTTGATCGACACAACTATGTGGCTTGGCAAATCAGAATGGAGGCCTATTTTCAAGGTAGAAATCTTTATGGAATTGTAGCAGGTGATGAAGCTATGCCTATTCCAAGATGCAAAGGAGGACCTACACAAGAGGAGACAGATAAGCTCACACTTTGGTGCGCAAGGGATGCTCAAGCAAGGTCGTACATACTAAAATCTATCTTTGACTTTCTATTACCACATATTAGAGGATGCAAGACATCTCAAGAGACTTGGGATGGCCTCGAGACTTTCTTTTTTGCTAGTACCAAAGCAAGAAAGAATCATCTTTGGAACGAGTTCAACCAAATGAATAAGACACCTAAACAAACCATCACAGAGTTTGTTACCAAGGTCATGGAGGTTGCGGATCAGTTAGAATCCATTGGAGAGCTGGTTGAAGAAGAGGTCATCATGAGGCAAATTCTCAACAGCATTCGAAGTGATAAGCAATGGCAATCCTTCACGACGGCTTATGATCTCATCATGGATGTGCAAACTCCAGACTTCAACATTTTTCTTGGACAACTCTTCAATCAAGAAGCCAGCAATAGCATAAAGGAAGGTAACTCTTATCATGGTAATTCAAGTAGCGCTCTATATGCAGATGAGAAGGATAAGAAAAAAAAGGCAAGAAGAAGGAAGAAGATGAAGAAGAGACTTCTCAAGCCAACTTCGCAAGCAAGAGCAAGTGGAAAGGGAAGAAGAAAGGGCCAAAGCAAGACAAAGCCAAAGGTCAGAATGTTCAACCTTGTGCCATATGCGATAAGACCAACCACACCACTCAGAATTGCAGGTTCAATGGGAAGACCCAGAAAGGAAGTGGAAGAGGTGGATATGGCAGCAATAGAGGTAGAGGTGGACACAACTTCAACAATAACAATAGAGGCTATAATAGAAGGGACTACAACAATTATTCAGAAGATCAACCACATGAAGAATCATTGCGTCTTATGAATCTAAGCCACAAAGAAGGTAAAGAAGATGATCGTTTTTTCTACATGTATTCAGGATGTTCGACTCATGTTGTAGGCAACATTGCTCTTCTATCTGATTTGGAAAGTCCAAAGCATAGACATGAAGTGCAAACAGGGGATGACACGAAGCACAATGTGGAGAAGATTGGCAATGTCAAAGCTTCCAATGGCAGGACAAACATTCTGAGTAAGGTTCTCTATGTACCCACTATCACTAAAAACCTAATAAGTGTAGGCCAAATAGTTGAAAAAGGCTTGCAAGTTAGGTTCACCCAACATGGAGCTTTTGTGGAAGATCCGTGTCAAGGCTTCAAAAAGATAGCCTGAGGTGAGAAGCATGGTAGGCTCTTTACTTTTGAAGTAGGAGAAACCAGGAACATAGCTCTATTCAACTTTGGGTCTCAAACCCTAAGTGAGCTTGAAGTGTGGCATAAGAGACTTGCTCATGTGAATGAAAGAACCTTGAAGGATATATGCAGGGATTAAAGTGTTCTAGGACTACCGAACATATCAAAGCAACACATGATCAGTAGGTGTGATGCATGTCAGATTGGGAAGGTACAAAGACAACCATTCAACCACAAAGGCTACATCCACAACAACTTATTGGACTTAGTACATACAGATGTATGGGGACCAAGTCAAGAACCTTCATTGGCAGGATCAAGGTGTTATGTCTCATTTATTGACGACCATAGTAGATGGACTATTCTATACTTTATCAAGAGTAAGAATGAAGTGTCTGATTGCTTCAAGAAGTATCTTGCACATGTGGAGAATCATACAAGTAGATCACTAAATAAGCTCAGATCTGATGGAGGGGGAGAATACTTCTCCAAAGAGTTTGATGAGTTCTTGCAAGACAAAGGCATCAAAAGGGAAGTGACTACCAGGTACTCTCCTCAACGAAATGGAATTGCAGAGAGGAGAAAGAAGAAATTGGTTGGATCAGCCCGAACAATGCTTGAAGAGAAGAAGTTGCCACATTATCTATGGGCAGAAGCTATTTCAACTGCTCTGTACCTCGTCAATAGACTACCATCTAAATCACTTCAAGGTATGACTCCTTATGAAGCATGGCATGGAAGAAAACCTAGTCTTGGACATTGCAAGGTTTTTGGTTGTTTAGCTTATGTTCATGTACCATCACAAATAAGAGGTAAGCTAGATGAAAGGGCAACAAAGGCAGTGTTTATTGGATATGATTCAACTCATATGGGTTAGGGTTCTTCAATCCTTCAACCAAGCAATTCATTACAAGTAGAGATGTTGTGTTTGAACAACACAAGTCTTGGTATGATGAAGACAAACAAAAGGTAACACTACCATATGATCTTGATCCTGACTCTCATCAATTAGGAAGCAAGCAGGATACACAGGTCCAGGATCCAAAAAGTGATAGAGACGATGAACAAGATGAAAGAGAAAAGGATTACAAGCTATGGAAGTCAAGAGGCAAAGCAAAGATGCAAGACGTTGGAGAATCCTCCAAACAAGCACCTAGAAGATCAGCAAGATAGAAGAAACAACCAGAAAGGTATGGATATGATTCCACATTTGTTACGAAGCATTCAATTTACTTGGCAAAAGACTCTATTTTAGAGGAACCCTCAACCTATGAAGAGGCAAAGGGAAACCCTAATTGGGAAAAGGCCATGAACGAAGAGATAGATGCATTGAAGGAAATGGACACTTGGGATTTGGTTCCAATGTCACGGAATCAAAAGGTAATTGGTTGCAGATGGGTATATAAAGTTAAAAGAAATTTAGATGGATCAGTTTGCAGGTACAAGGCAAGATTAGTTGCCAAAGGATGCTCACAAACTCATGGTATAGACTATGAGGAAACATTCTCACCAGTTGCAAAGATGACTACAATCACGACATTGATAAGTGTAGCAGCTGCAAGGAATTGGAGACTCCTCCAACTTGATGTGAAAAATGCATTCTTAAATGGTTGGATAAGTGAAGAGGTATACATGTCACAACCACCAGGTTTTGAAAACCCTAATCATCCATCTTATGTTTGTAGACTTAAGAAAGCATTGTATGGATTGAAACAAGCTCCTAGAGCTTGGAATTACAGGTTGGTTACATATCTTCAAGATCAAGGGTTCAAAGCTAGCAGCTCAGATCCTTCTATATTCATCAAAAGGGATCACAATGAGGTTATCTATCTATGTGTATATGTAGATGATATTATTGTGACAGGTGATGATCTAAATGGCATTCAAAGGATCAAGAGACACATGCAAGAGGAGTTCAAAATCAGTGACCTAGGTGAGCTCACATATTTCCTAGGTATGCAGGTGATATATACAGATGAAAGAATGTATTTGACTCAAAGAAGATACATTCAGGATCTTCTTCTCAAGTTCAAAATGGAGAACACTAAACCTACAGGTACACCTTTGGAGATGAATCATAAACTTAGTGTTTATGAAGGTGAGAAAATTGAAGACATTAAAGAGTATCAAAGCTTGGTAGGCAGCTTGATATCTGCTACTCATACAAGGGCAGATATCTCATATAGTGTGGGAGTGCTTAGTCAGATCATGCACTCACCGAGAAGACCACACATGGATGCAGCTAAGAGAGTATTGAAGTATCTCAAAGGTACAATCAACGAAGGTATATTCTATCCTTACTCTTCAGATTTGGATATCAAAATCTACTCAGATGCAGATTGGGCAGGAGCTAAGGATGATAGAAAAAGTACTTCTGGTTACTTAGCATTTGCAGGTTTGAAGCTAGTGTCATGGAGTTCCAAGAAGCATCCAATAGTTGCTTTATCCTCAACTCAAGCAGAGTATAGAGGATTGACCATAGCAACTCAAGAGGCAATATGGTTAAAAGCATTGTATACATATTTGGGACTTGTGTGTTCCAAACCTCACATATTTGGAGATAATGTAAGTTCCATGCATCTAGCGGCAAATCCTATTTTCCATGCGAGAACCAAGCACATAGAAGTCCATTACCACTTCATCAGAGAGAAGTTCATGGCAAAGGAGATTGACATTTCTTTTGTTCCTACCGAAAAGCAAGTAGCAGATATGGTGACGAAGGCACTTGATGGAATAAAGCTTTGTAGATTCAAAGCTATGGCAGGTATTCAACCTATCAGAGAATGAAGACTCAAGCATACTTTAGCTTGAGGAGGAGTTGTTGTAACATGAAGCTTACACTATGCTTGAGAAGGATTTGGTCTACATCAAAGGCTATCGCGTCAAAAGAATATCCGTTGGAGACTTCTTTTTCATATGCTCATTTATTGTATTTTTTTGAGAGATTTTTGATGGTTCATTCACTGTTGTAAAAGCCTTGAACTTTACACATGTAAAGGTAGAAATATAGAGCCCAAATCCCATGAATTTGTGGTCGTTGAAGTTGCATTCAATCAAGCAATCAATCACCTAAAAGTAGATCAAACTAGATCTTCACTTTTCCTAGAATGTAGGAAAGTGAATTGATTCCATCTAACAACCATTCCCACCTTCATTTGAATTCAAATTCCACTCGCAGAAGTCGTGGAACACTCCTAGAGTCTATATAAAGACTTGAAATCACTTGTACATTATTTGAAAGCAATATACATACACTTGTGACCATCATTGTCTTGCTCCTTCAATTCTCTACATCATCTTCTTCGCCATCAGTAATCTTGCAGAGGCTGCTGCTCTCTCTTCAGAGATCCAATTGAGTGAAAGATGGCTCATTGGAAAGGTATAGGTGTCTAGTTTATGCCTATAAATTTTCATAGCATTTGGGTCAGTAGATTTGGAGAAATCTTAGTTTTTCTATCTTGGGGTCAATCTCTACGTATTCCTGAAAAATAGGAAGTACCACCAGTGAATGTCGCATTCATTCCTATAGCATATTTTGTTTATTCCTTATACTTTTGTGCATTACATACACTCAACCCGATGTGTATCACTCCCATAAAATTACTTTTTCTAATTGTAATCACGCTGGTCGCTATGCACATTTGAAGTTCATTGTCTCTTCCATAGATAGTAAGTTTTTTGAGCTAGTCGACCCGCGAACCTATCTGTATTGTATCGACTCATTCTCCTTGATGCTCCAAAGTACATAGTGCATTTCTTTGCATTTATCGCATGCCTATAAGGTCTATTTGAGTCTCCATAAGCTCAAGGGCTGGTCTTGTGCCGATTGGCTTGACCAAACTTCGTCGCTTCGACACGCACTTTTCTACCTTCTACAAGCTTCTCCAAGTTCTTTCACATATGTGTATGTGTGTGTTTATGTGTGCATATGTATATGTGTATGTATGTGTGTGTGTATGCATGCGTATTTATGTGTATATGTATGTGTTTGTGTGTGTATGCATATGTGTTTGTATGTGTATGTGTGTATGTATGTATGCATGTGCATTTGTTTGCATGTGTGTGTATGTATGCATGTGCATGTATGTGTGTGTATGTATGTGTTTGTGTCTATGTGTTTATGTGTGTGTGTATATGTGCGTACCCATGTGTGTGTATGTCTATGTGTGTCTATGGATGTGTATGCATATGTGTGTATGTGACTTTATGCATGTGTGTATGCATATGCGTGTGTATGTGTATATGTGTTGATGCATGTGTGTATGCATTCAATAGTTATATACACTCATGTGACAACAATTATACATACTATAGTGAGTGTATATGAACAATTATGAATTTCTTATTCTTTGATGCTTACATTCTTAATAGTTACATAGATTCACTTCAAGATGATAATTAAACCTTCTATTTAATTAAAAATCGACTTATCTAACTATCTATCCATATTTGTAAGCATGAAATTATCCATCTATGTATCTACCTATCTATCTACATTTAACTATATATTAATCTATTTATCCATGCACTTTGTCATAATCTATGTATCCATCTATTTGTCTATTCAATTATCCATCTCTTCAACTTTAGATCAATCTATCTGTTATTTATTTATATATAAATACATCCATCTATATTTATCTATCTATTCAATTATCTACCCATTCAATTAGTCATTAGTATCATTTATTTATACACAAGGGAAGAGCAAGAAAGGTTGACCACATAGTGTGCAAAGGATGCCCTTGCCAGGACATATCTACTAAACTCAATCTCTCATTTCTTGTTACCACATGTTAGGAATTGCAAGACCTCCCAAGAGACTTGGGAAATGATCTCATCATATTTCTCTTCAAATACAAGAGCTAGGAAGAATCAGTTATGGATGTAATTTACAACAACCAAAGCAAGGAGTGGCTGATTATGTAACCAAGATGAAAGATGTTGCTGATCAACTTGCAAGCGTTGGAGAGGAGATAGAAGAAGAACACATAGTGAGGCAAATCATTAATGGAATCAAAGCTGATGATAAGTGGGAGTCCTTCACCACAACAATGGACCTCTACATGAATATGCAAATACTTGACCTCAACACCTTGATGGGGCAAATCTTCACCCATGAGACAAAACTCAACAAGAATGGTGACAACTCTAGAGGTAACCAATCTTCTGACCTTTATAGAGATAAGAATAAAGCTAAGGATAAAGGTAAAAGCAAGAAGCATGAAGAAGAGGCTAGTACCTCTCAAGCTAATTATGCAAGAAGAGGAAGGGGTAGAGGAGGAAAGCAAGGCAGGGGAGACCCTACAAAAATTCACCTTGCAACATTTGTGGTCTTAACAACCACACCACAGAAGAATGCCTCAAGAATACAAGGAATCAAAGGGGAAAAGGCTTCCATAGAGGTATCTCTTGGCAATCAAGGGGTAGCCACAACAATGGTGGAGGAAACTACAACCATAACTACAATCAAGGATACAACAACAACAATTATCAAGGAGGTTCTAGAGGAACAAGAGACTACAACAACTATACTAAATACCAAGAAGATTCATTACTCATCATGAATATCACATCCAAGATAGGTAAAGATGCTGAGCATCTTTTCTACATTGATTCAGGTTGTTCCAATCATGTGGCTGGAAATGTAGCTCTATTATTTGATCTTGAAGAACCCAAAGGGAAGCATGAAGTACAAATAGGTGATGATAATAAACATTCAGTCAAGCAAATTGGAAATGTCAAAACATATGATCGTAGTATGAACCTTTTGAGAAAATTTTTCTATGTGCCAACTATAACCAAAAACCTAATTAGTGTTGGGCAGATTGTTGAGAAACATTTAGAGGTAAGATTCACTGATCATGGAGCATATGTGGAAGACCCCCAACAAGGCTTCAAGAGGATTTTTAAAGGTGGGAAGTCTGGTAGATTATTTATATTTGAAATTGAAGACACAAGAAACATAGCACTATTCAATTATAGAGATCAAACCTTATTTGTGTTAGAAATATGGCACAAAAGGCTAGGACACATAGGAGAAATAACTCTGAAGCAAATATGCACGGATCAAAGTGTGCTTGGCATTCCCAATGTGACCAAGCAACATATGATATACAAGTGTGGAGCATGCCAATTTGGCAAAGCTCACAAGAAACCATTCAATAGGAGAGGATACATTCATGAAGAGATTTGAAGCTTGTACGCATTGATCTGTGGGGTTCTAGCAAAGATTCATCAATCTCAGGTTCAAGGTACTATGTTTCATTTATTGATGATTACAGTAGATGGAAAGTCCTTTATTTCATGAAGCATAAGCATGAGGTATTTACATGTCTCAAGAAGTACTTGGCACTAGCTAAAAACCAAATAGGAAGAAACTTGAAGAGGATCAGATTTGATGGAGGTGATGACTACTTTTCACATGATTTTGATTTGTTTCTACAAGAAAAAGGTACAAAGAGGGAAATAACAACAAGATACACTCCTGAATCGAATGGAGTAGCAGAGAGAAGGAATAGGTTAATTGTTGAAGCTGCTAGGTCTATGTTAAATGAGAAGAAGTTGCCTTATTACCTATGGGCAGAGGCTATTTCCACAGCAACCTACTTGGTCAACAAGCTTCCATCCAAATCATTGGATGGTATGACGCCCTATGAAGCATGGAATGGCAGGAGACCCTCATTGGACTATTGCAAAATATTTGGGTGCATTGATTATGCACACATCCCCTCACAAATCAGAGGAAACCTTGACCCTAAGTTGAAAAGTGTATATTTACCTGGTATGATTAGAACCAAAAGGGGTATAGGTTGTACAATCCCACTAACAAAGCATTTCTAGTTAGAAGGGATGTAGTGTTTGATGAAAAAAATTCATGGTTTGAAGATGAATAAAATCAAGTTTCCATATGATTTGGAAAATGATTTCCCAACCCTCAATCAAGACGATCAACACTTAGCAGAAGATATCAACTCACAGAATGAAGAACATATTGACTTCAAGGCTTGGAAGTCAAGAGGCAAGGTCAAACTATGCAGAAGGAAGTGGAAGCACTTGAGGAAAACCATACTTGGGACCTAGTTCTAAAGAAGCCAGGGATGAAGGTAATTGGATCCAGGTGGATATACAAAATCAAAAAGAACTCAGGTGGCTCTATAAACAGGTACAAGGCAAGGTTAGAGGCAAAAGGATTTGCCCAAACTCATGGAGTGGACTATGAAGAAAATTTTTCACATGTGGAAAAGATCCCAACAATTAGGGTTTTGGTAAGTATTATTGCTTCTAAAAATTGGAATCTATATTAGTTAGATGTCAAGAATGCATTCTTAAATGGATGGATGTCAGAAGAAGTATATATGGCATAACCACCAGGTTTTGAAGATGAAGATAAAATAGGTAATGTATGCAAGCTAAGGAAGGCACTCTATGGTCTCAAGAAAGCTCCCAGAACTTGGAACCATAGACTTGTTTACCTAGTTGCAGGACCAAGGCTTTGTGGCAAGCAAGGCATATTCTTTTTATTTGTCAAGAAGAACAAATCAAAAGTTATCTACTTATGTGCCTATGTAGATGACATCATTATCACAGGGAATGATGCTAATGGCATCAAGCAGGTCAAGGCTCAATTATTGAAGGAATTTAAAATCAACGATCTTGGTTTATTAACCTACTTTCTTGGCTTAGAGCTTGTCTACATAGATTCTGGTATATTTATCACCCAAAGGAAGTACATTCATGATATCTTGGTAAAGTTTAAGATGGAGGACACTAAAATTGCAGGTACTCCTATAGAAATCAACCATAAACTGAGTTCTCATGAAGGTGAACCACTTGATGATGTTACAGGTTATGAACAACTTGTGGAAAGTCTAATTTATGCTACTCTAACAAGAGTAGACATTGCCTATGGAGTGAGTACATTGATTCAGTTTACGCATGCACCAAGGAAGCCTCATATGGAAGCTACAAAGAGAGTGCTTAAGTATTTAAAGGGTACAATGAATGAAGGGTTGTTTTATCCCTTCACCACTAACATAGATATAAAGATGTATTGTGATGTAGATTGGGTTGGCTTCAAGGATGATAGGAGGAGGTCTTTAGGGTACCCATCCTTTGCAAGTTAAAAGCTTATATCTTGTTCATCTAAGAAGCAACCAACTGTGGCCTTCCCTTCCACAGAAGTAGAATATAGATGTTTGGCAAATGCAACTCAAGAATCTATGTGGCTCAAGCAACTATATGCACGTTTGGGAATACACTCTTACACTCCAATCATCTTTGAAGACAACACTAGCTCACTTCATTTGGCTTCTAATCTTGCATATCATGCAAGGACTAAGCACATTGAAGTGTAGTATCATTATTTAAGGGATAAATTGCTTAGCAAGGATATTCAACTATCCTATGTATCAATGCATTCATAGTGTGCAAATATACTCACAAAGTCATTGGATGGAACAAAGATGAACATGTTCAAGTTGATGATTGGTTTGCAGGAAATCAAGGAGCAATGAAGACCAAGCATGTTAGGCTTGAGGGGGATCTATTGGTGCAATTAAACTAAAGCCCACATACTTGATTAATTAGCTTATGCTTGATTTATTGGCATAACTTATGCAAGGTTTCATATGATCAACCTCTTGTAAAAGTTCTTCACATTTATCCTTATAAAAGTGGATTACATCCACGTGGAGTTAGGAAGCTCTAAAAGCATGAATCATTTAGTTTTTGAGTAATGAGGATATCTATCCTATACTTTAGGATTCACCTTTTAGGTAGAAGTTTGAATTTGAATTCAAACTTTGGCTCCAAACATAACTATAAGAAGAGGATCAAGAAGACCTGCATGCATCTCAAGCCAAGGAGATCATTTTGAAGGAAATTCATTAAGACATGAGAGCTTATCTCATAGCTCAATCACCTCTCACACATTGAGCAATGTATGATTGCCAATGACATTGTATTTGTACATGTTTTAATACATATATGATCATTACATTCTTATTTCACATCTGTGTTGTAACTCCATCGAATAGTGATCTGGTCAAAGCTTGTTCTCAGTGTGTAGTTGATCATTTGCCATGATTTAAAGCATTTTAGATTTAAAATACTGTCTTCTATACACCTACAAAATTTCATTAGCATTACTTCTCGAGATCATGAGCTATTAATATATCTTTGCTCACTTGTGTGATGACAAATCTGCTAAACATCTTTCTCTGCATGTAGTCCATCATGTTTTATGAGATCACTCATGATTGATATCTTACTAAGTTAGTTAGAGTTCCCCAAAAGGAATTAAGTCAATTGCTGCTATACGGAGAGAATTGTTCAAAATATTGAACATGTGTAACAACAAAAATAGAAAGTTTTTGTTCTTCGGTCGCCAGTTTTAAATTTTGTTCTTATCTCCCCTTTTGTGGATTAGCTTGATGATGCCATTATTAAGACACTCAGGGAGGGCACCAAAGGAGAGAGCCTTTTGCCACACCAGACGCTGTGGGGTGGCCACCTCATGTTTGAAGGACTTGAAAAGCTCATTGGTGAGGTCATCTCGACCCGGACTTTTCCCATTGGGAAGAGCATCAATAACCTCGATAATTTCATTCTCAAAAATGTTAACCTCGATCAGAAGATGGGTGAAGTGCTCGAGCATCAATAACCTCGATCAGAAGATGGGTGAAGTGGTCGACGATGATAGATCTATTCTCAACTTTCGTGCTACATTCAGTTCCATTGTTATCAACCAATAAGGGGATGGATTCCCTAGCTTGTTTCCTTTTGAGGATGTTACACATCTCTTTCAATGGTTTGTCGGCCTTCCCCGCCCACCAATCTTTGAAGAATATTGGAAGATTTTTCCTTTGAACCTCCTCCTCTAATCTTAGCCTTCCCATAATTTTCAAAAGACCTTGTTGGCATTGTAAGTTACCTTTGTTCACCTCTTCTTCAAGCTGTGAGAGCCTCCGGTACATCGTTTCTCTTCTTTTTTTCTGGATATCTCTTATAGCCTTTTGAGTCCTGATCAGAATTTTTCAAGTCCTTTCCACCGCGCTTCTCCAACACTTAGCCGGTTCATTGCAGTAGGCAAAGGCTTCCGCCCACACTGCAGAAATGTCTTGGTGGAGAGAGGGGAGGGAAAACGATGTCTGACAAGCATGAAACCAAGGGGCTTTCTGGAGCATGGGAATCAGTTTGGAAGATAGATTAATCGGATAGTGGTCTGAGATAGTCAGGTCCATGTGTTGGGAAATCCAAGGGATACCCCACTAGAGGATGGTGTTTTGATCGATGTAACATCTATCAAGTCTTGCTTTTCTCAAAGAGTCCACCAATAAGAGATTTGACCAGGAGAACCCCTTCATGTCTTTCACCTCTACTAGGTAGAGATGGAGCTTAATTTTATCCCATATCTCTTTCTCCTGACCGTCAATAATTTTTCCCTTGTTATTCCATCGGTCTTCAAGAAATTCAACCATGTTGAAGTCCCCACAAATCAAAACATTATGTGAAAGGGAGTCGAGAGAAGCCCAATTATCAATTCTATATGCTTCTCCATTAGGGGCATAAATTGAGACCACAGTGAACTGAAAAGGGAACCCGATAGAGGCTGCAATCCAACGATGATTCTGACCTTCAAAAGTCGAGGTCACACTGCCAGACAAGGAGTGACTAATATCGATCGCAGCACCCCCCGCCCCCCTAGGGTGAGAAGTGGAGAGGAAGGTGAGGCGGGCAAGGCTAAAGACTGGCAAGTGGTGAAAAAAAAAGAACCCGAACAACAGGTACTCAACAGAGCTCAATGAGGATATTTACATGGAAGAAATCAACAAAATAGATGTTGAGTTCCTAGATAAAATAGCTCATGAGGCACCAGATGAAGATGTCGCCCCCTTGTCCCAAAACAAGGTAAATGACATAGTGACCAGACTGCAAGGCAAAACAAAAAGGAAAGAAGGGATGAGAACTTCAAGTTCTAGTCTGTAGCCTAACAAGTCTTCAAAGATTTAATGGCTTCTTCTGAGTTTTTCTCTCTTCCTTCTATTATAATGGACTTGCTAAATGTTATTTCTCTTAACTCTAAAGGATTGTCTTATCCTGTCAGGGCGAAAGTTATTAATTGCTGGCTTAAGAATCTTCCCATGCTCCCTGATGCCCTCTGTCTCCAGGAGTTGAAGATTGGGGGTTTCAAGTTAGAGGCCCATTTAAAGTTGATTAACCCTCATTATGTGTGGTTTCTTACTAGTCATAGGCAGGGGAAAGGAGGTGCTGCTATCGGCATTAATCCCAAGTTGAGTCATCTTATAAAGGGATCCTCTTCCAGCCCTTCCAATCAATGGATTGCTGCTTCTCTCGACTCCCCTCTGACTATGAGTATTGTGAGCTTGTACGCTTCTAATTGCAGGCGCATGAGAAGAAACTATTGGGAAGAGCTTAAGGTCATTCATGATAACATTTTTTTAATTGGTGACTTCAACATGGTTACTAATATCTCTGATAGACTTAATAAAAAAGTTTTTTGTATTTATGGTGTTAAAAAGGCCAGCTGGTTTTCTCTTTGTCATCATCATGACTTGATTGACCACTTGGAGCTAACTGGGATCACTTGGCATAATCGTCAACCTGATGGGAAGGCCCTTAGGGCTAGACTTGATAGATGTTATACGGACTCTTCCTTTGGTTGGAACTTTTGGGAGATGAGTGCAAATACTGATCAGTCCCTCATGCGGTCATATCACAAACCTATCATTTTGACCGTCAAGAAGAACTGCAAGTCCTTCACAACTGGCTGGCCCCACCTTGATGCTAGGCTCCTGAGTCTTCCCTTAGTTATTAGTCAAGTCAAGATGGCCATTAGGTGGCACTTTGCTAACAATGCTTCTGCTCTTAAAAGTTGGGAAAATGCGATCAAGGACATTCAAAAGATCTTCTCCTTTTTTAAAGATAAGGTCAAAAAGCTCAGATCCCTCAGGAAAAAGAATATCCTGGAAGCCTTAAAGAAGTATGATTCTAATAACCCCTGTGTGGATTCTATTTATTTGGAACAAAAACTTAGGTGTGAGGAGTATCTTAAAGCTAGTTGGTCTCTTGTCAACTCCAGATTGGGGTGGGAACATTGACAAACCCAATAAACATATGTTTGATTTGTTGAAGCAAAAGAAGAACAAAGATTTTATACCTATGATCACTAAAAAGAGTGGTGGTACTGCTATTAACATGGAGGAGTGCTTACAGGAGGCTTCTAGCTATTTTATGAATGTTTTCTCTAGTCCTCCCAAGAGAGGGGAGGACATCCAGAGAGCTAGGGCCCATATTGCTTCTATAAGAGTGAAAACTCTCCCTCAGGGACTGGCTTCTATTCTGGACCTGCCCCTCTCTGATGGTGAGGTTAAAGAAACCATTGATAATTTAAAACCCTATAAGTCTCTAGGTATTGATGGGATTCCTAATGAATTTTATAAAGTGCTTAAGGATTTCATCACCCCCTACCTTCTGGAGATTTGGAAAGAGGCCACTAGGAAAGGTGCCCTTACCTCTAATATCAACATGGGGGTCATTAGACTCATACATAAAAAAGGCCCTAAGGAGGATCTCAATAACTGGAGACCTATAACTTGTCTGGACTCTGTGTACAAAGTGTTTGCTTCTACTCTTGCCAGAAGGCTCAGTCCCATTATGGACAAGATCATTTTACCCATGCAAAAGGGTTTTATCAAAGGGAGGTATATCCTAGATGCTATTGTTGCTCTATGGGAAGGATTTGAGTTTGCCAATGAAACTAATCTTGAGTACTACTTCTTCAAAGTTGACTTTGACAAAGCTTATGACAAGATTGAGTGGGATTTCATTCTACAGTCCCTTTATGACATTGGCTTTGGGAAGAGATTCATTAAATTTGTCAGTACCCTCTTTGGTAATGCTTGTTCTAGAGTGTCTCTAAATGGTCAGCTCTCCCCCCTTTTAAAATTGCTAGATCTATTAGACAAGGTTGCCCTCTAGCCCCTCTCCTTTTTGCCATCTCGAGTGATGCCCTTGGGTGGTTGGTCAATCATGAAATGACCAAAGGTAAGATCAGAGGTATCACCATCCCTAATTCTAATCATCAACTTGGGCTCCAGATGTTTGTTGATGACACTAACATGTGTACTCTTGTTCATCCTGTGTATGCAGATAATTTCATTGATTGTTTGAACACTTTCTACCTTGCAAGTGGTTCCCACATTAATCACTCTAAAATAGGTTTCAGAGCTTCTAATCAAGTGATTCCCAATTGCATTGCTACTAATGGTTGTCTTATCTTGCAGGAACAAGCCATCTTTAGACTACTTGGAATCCCTATGAGTTTCAATGTCACTATGCAACAAAGATGGGATTGGGTCCTAGATAAATTCAAGAAAAAGGTATTCAGGTGGTATAATGTGTTAGCTTCTCTATCTCACAGATGCTTTGTTTTGAAACATTATCTTCTCCCATCCCTGGTTTATTTTCTTTCTTGTTGGATTCCCTCCAAAGGTCAACTGAAGCAGGTCATTGCTCTTGCCAGAAGATTTCTGTGGGGAGGAAATGAGCAGATCAGTAAGGTCCCCAAAGTGGCCTGGAAAATATGTTGTTTGCCTAAGTACGAAGGTGGTTTGGGTATTATATGCCCTGTGAAAATGGCTGAAAATATGGTTGCCAAATGGATTATTAGGGCTTTAAATTCTCAGGATATCTAGGCTCTTCTCATTAAAAGGAACATCCAGAAATTTTATGTTAAAGGATATAAAGCCTGGTCCAATAACCCCTTATGGGACATTGTTGTCTCCCTTGTCATCTTTACCCCTGTTGGCAACTCCCTCTCTTGCAGATTTTGGGACATATGGATGAAGGTTAAATCTTCTTTCTGTCCTAGTTCTAAACACACATCTAACCTTAACTTCTTTGTGCAGGAATCTCCCTGGCTGGGGTGGATTGCCCTATGGAGTAACAAAAATATAGATATTAAAGAGCATAAATGTTTTAAATATGGAATCAGAAGCTGGGAATGGTTCTTCAACTCGGGTGAGCTTGTTTCTGATGAGCATATTCTTGAGCTACAACACCTTTCTCCTGCCTGTTTGCAGCTTATTCTGGAAAGGAAGAATCTTCTGAAGAAAAAGATGGACGAGTGAAGAATTGATAACATCCAACTAGAAAATGTGGCTATGGACATATGGAATTGCTTCAAACTCAACAAAGGCTCCATTTCCAGTTTGACTCCCAAACTCAACTCTAGATGGTGTAGTAGGTGGTCTGCAAGACAATGGAGATATCGTTTTACTGCCATATGGGCTTTCCCTTACAACATAAAACATTCCTTCTTGGAATGGTTGATCTTGCATAATGGTCTATGAACTGGAAACAAGGCAAGAGAGTGAATATGAGCAATGGAATCTGTTCACTGTGTAGCAGGGAAGAGGATTTGTCCCACCTTTTCATTAACTGTTGGCATGCTAAGTGTTTCTAGCAACTGTTGGATCCCATCCTATGTATAAAGAATCTCCCAGCTCTTGGATTCAAAGAGATCATTCTTGGATGCTGTAACAATCTTGATCTGGTCCTGTGGAACCTGTGGAGGGGACACATCCTGTGGCACATTTGGATCAGTAGAAATCAAAATGTCTTCAACAGTGGAAAGAAGAATTTCCTCTACTCTCTTAGGCATACTCTGTACACAATTGGTCTGCAGAGTCTTCAGTCTATCAAATGTATATCTCAAGACCCTGAAGTGTCTGTTAAATCACTTCCTCCAAATAAATGGAGAGAATATTTATTATCCTATTATTATAGGGGTAGGTTTATCATGGTTCAGAATTTGTAATTTTGCCAGTGACTCTTGCTCCTGGTCTTGTTGTTGTGGGATCACTGGTCTTGTTGTTGTGGGATCACTGCTTCTCTGTAACTAGTGTAATTTTTTCCATTAATTTACTCTCTTTTTCTGTTGTTTCAAAATAAAAAATGACTCGGCCGCTCAACCTAGCGCTGCTGGAGGGTAGACTTCTATGCCATTCTTTCAAGCAAATCACTGCAAAGAGTACATGAATGACCCAGATCACATCGTTGTCTTTAACACAATAAACTCTCCATACAGCCTGTCGGGTCCTCCGGTCAGATCATATTGGCGGACTAGGAAACGCGCCCTCAGCCTGGCGCCTCCAGGCTCCAGCTCTTTGGGCACGGAATCCGGATCATGATGATGGCATTAAGGAGATTGTGTCATTATGCCACAGGAGCTGGAGGCCACGCTGCATGGACGTAACACCTCCTGGATGATTGATTAGACATGAGAAATACAGAGAAAGAGACGTACACAATTAGAGAGACACAGTAGACTGTAGAATAACAAGGTACGCCTCCTTGAAGGATTGATTAGACATTGAAGGTAGAGAAAAAACGGGTATGAGATAGAGAGAAAGATGTAGATACTAAACAGGCCTCCGGCATGCCCTATAGTAGAAACAGACAAGCAAGCATCAAATCGCGCACCTCGATTAGACACGGAGGTAAGGCACGACGTTTTTATTGCATAACACCTGCACTTGTATAATGTATTAATTAGCTGCAGTGCAGAATGAACAATTTCCTCGACTTGTATAATGTATTAATTGGCAAACTGTGCGAGTCATTCATACCGAGGAGTATAGAACTAGACGCTTGTATCATCGACATCATGGTGTGCTCCGCCCTCTCATTCAATGCTTTGTCATTTTTTTTTTCAATAAAAAGAAGTTCGGCCTTAGCCTATTCTCTCGGACTTTAATTAAAATAAAGAAGAACAATTACAAGTGAATTGGACTAGTGCCCATGAGACCCTCCAAATCCCACAATGCAGGGAAGGAATATGGTAAGCTAGAGGGCATTACAAATGAGGCGGATAAAACTATCATCACCCTCATGTGGGACCCATTTGGGTTTCAACTTGTTGTTTTCGAGGAGATAAATACAGTGATGTCTAAACGGTGGAGATCTCTTTTCTCGGGAGATTCTTTTACCTAGAAGAAACAAGGATTTTTGATCGACCATTCCTTAGGAGTTTGGCCAAAATTGACAGCACATCACTCCCTCCAAATCTTCCCAAGAGTCTCACCTCTGATGGCATTCCACAACCTCGATGAGCAGCCGACTGCCTCACCCAACAGCACCTGTTGCCAATTGATTTGGTTCGTGAGTCTCAATACTCGGGTCACGTGATGCTAGATAACACGTGACTTGAGGCAATCGAAGAACATGTGAGCTAAATCTTCGATGCATCGATGACAACATTTGCACCATGGTGGCACACCACATATTTTTTAGCGCTTGCATTAGACGAGATACCTTTATGTAAGATCTGCCACATGAGAACGGACTTTTTGATCTCAATGCTTTGTCATTGTCTTCCAGTCTGTCGAGCAGGATTAAACAATTCAAGGACTCTGTAATTAAAGAAGACACTAATACTATAACAATGGAGTAGCGCATCTCTTTGAGGGAGCACATGGGGATTCCTCACAATGTGCCTCATTGAAACCAAGCATCAGTGTTCCGGAAAATCTGAAACAACAATCACATCGAATCCCTCTTTCATGTGATTTTAAAAAGGACAAGGACTCAGGCGTTTGTTGAAGAAGCATCTATTTTCCTCTCAAAATTTGAGACTGAGGAATTATTCTTTCAATGAAAATCAAATAAAGGGTTTTTAATTTCATCAGTTTTGGAAAGGCATAAAATTAAAATAATGGATCTTTTTTTTTAGAATCTTGCACAAAAACAGCAAAAACATATAACAAAGGAAACCAATTTGAGTCACATGGCTAAGAACAAAAAGTAGGAAAACATGGGTACACATTATCTCACAAAGAACCAAGAATCATATGGTGATATTTCAATCAATCTGTGAAGCAACTAACATAACCTAATCATATGGCGAGATTTCGATCAATCTATGAAGTAACTAACATATTTTCAAGAAAGCTTTGTATGATTGGTTTCAGAGAAATCCTGACATCTGAAAACTTTCTACTCTTAAAGTGGAGAGGAAGGTATACAAATATTGTTTAAAATGATGTTCCTTACAGAAAAGGTGGATTCCTTCGACAAAGTAAACAGAAACTGTTCTTTAGCATAAACTATAGAAAACAAGGTGGCATCAACAAGCAAAATAAAAGAATAGAAGTACAGAAAACTAATTCAATAAATGCAGTTGGTTGATGAATGGGAAATGAAAAAACCAGAGTATTCTCAAATTTTGATAAATTTGTAAGTAAGAAGAGGTTTTCTATCAACACCTCAAACACATCCTATTATTAGTCATAAAGATCATGGACTACAGACTGCTCATACATTACTATTTGTAAATCATGGAATATGGACATATATAAAGGTAGTGAATCACAAACTAAGTTGCTTTGGATGGAGTCAAGCTTTTCTGTTTAAGTGTTAGGCACAGGTGATGTTGGGTGAGGCGATCGGCCGCTCATCGAGCTGTGGAATGCCATCAGAGGTGAGACTCTCTTGAAGATTTGGAGGGAGCGATGTGCTGTCAATTTTGGCCAAACTCCTAAGGAATGGTGGATCGAGAAATCCTTGTTTCTCCTAGGTAAAAGAATCTCCCAAGATAAGGGATCTCCACCATTTAGACATCACTGTATTTATCTCCTCGAAAACAACAAGTTGAAACCCAAATGGGTCTTGCATGAGGGTGATGATAAATTTATCCGCCTCATTTGTAATGCCCTCTAACTTGCCATACTCCTCCCCTGCATTGTGGGATTTGGGGGGTCCCATGGGCACTAGTCCCATTCACTTATAACTTTGTTTCTTTATTTTAATTAAAGTCCGCGAGATTAGGTTAAGACCAAACTTCCTTTTATTTAAAAAGAAAACCAAAAAATGTAGAAAAAAACATTTTCTCGGGCCTATGTAGCTTGTGCAAGCTACTATATGCCTGCTTTTGCACAGACATGTACAACATGAAGTGGTACACACATGCGCATAAACATCATATTCATAAAGTTTTACATAAACATTGAAAATGAAATCATGGGAAAAAGGGGTGATTTATAGCCCAAGATGATTTTTTTGGAAATTTGAAGAAAATTACCTAGTTTAATGAGTTTTAAGGATCTTATATTACCCCAAAAAATTATAGACTAGAAGGAAAAATTGAGGATATATGTGCCACTTATATGACGTACTTATAATTTGTATGGTACAATTTCGTCAACTAAACACATTAATACTTGTAGGGTGAGTTTTCTCCTCCCTCCCTCTACCTTCTTATCCTTCTATGGAGCTCATGGGCTGATAGAATTTAATGGGGATTAATCCTATGTATGATGCATTCGTGTGCTCACCTATAAAAGGTGGCCTCTCCTTTAATTTCTCTCATGCTTAAGGCACTCTCCTCATACGCACGCATGAAGAGAATATATTAAAAGATTGAATTTGATGGAGATTAGCCCCACATATGAGGGATTCTTGAACTCTCATACCAAAGGAGCACTCGTCTTTCATCCAAATCACATGTGGGTGCTCTCTCGATGAAGATCTAACCCCCTCGTGCTCAAGCATGAAGAGGAATATGAAAAGGATATTTATTCCCTCTTCGAGGAGAGTTCTCATTTGCATACATTTTGCGAGAGGGTTGGATGAGTCAAATGACAATCTTGATGGGAATGAAAAATGAAGGAGAGATGAGGGTAGGGCGCTACCGATGTGCTCCTCTCAGTCCCTTGCATATGGGATTAGATGGAAGCCATACGTGGCTCCCTTATATTATCATATTTTTAAGAGCTAGGCTCCCTCTTGATAGTGTGTAGATTTAAGTGACCTCGTCGCTCAGCGCCTAAACTTCCATGATCCCATCAAAAGGTATCATGAAATCTCCCAGATATTTCCAATGAAAGGATTGATGGACATTCACCCATATTTATACACTAATAAAGAAAGATCGCTCTTTTTTTTCCTACGTAAACCTGTACATAAACGTAATAATCCCACCGATTGCTGAAATGAGATGAATGGGGATTGTATTTGGTATACGAGGACTATGAATTGGTGTTGAAACTAAGGTTGATAGCTTTATCTCTCTCTCACACACACATACACAGACATCTTTTGCATGCATTCTCCACAAATAATATGTTTAAGTATACATTCTACAATTTATCCTAAAATTCTATTCGTTTATACACTTCATTATATACTATTATTTCATCATTGATAGATTTGAAAGCCTTGGACTTGGCCAACTGTAGTAAACCAAGAAACTTATATAGAGTGAAACGATCGATGAATCATGATCTCTTGAAGATGAAATGAGATCCGATAGTCACTACATTTGGCTCCTCTTTATTCAAAAATCAAAATAATGCCCTTGTACTTAGTAGACATTTCATATAACAGTTCACAAGGTGCATCCTTTGTGATGGGTGCAGAGTATATATACTAGTACATATTTAAGTATATACACTAGTATTTATCCTTAAATATTATTATTTTATAGATTGAGTTACATATACTAGTATTTATACTAAAACCCTAATAATGTACAAATTTAAGCATATATGCTATTATATTCCCTATTACCTTAGTTTCTTAGGTCTTTTACTATATTTAGTAATATTTATCTTAAAACTCTATTTTTTCTAGATTTAAACATCTACACTATTATTACCCCTATAACCTAATTTTTAGGTTTCCCACTATATTTAATAGTATTTATATTTAAAGACTATTTTTTGTATACATTGAAACATACACTTTAAATCCTTATTCTTCTGCGTTTCCACTATATTTATTAGTAATTATCATCAAACCCTAATTTTTTGTATATTTAATTACATATTTTAATATTTATATCAAAACTCTAGTTTTTGACACATTTAAACATTTATACAATTGTTAGCCCTATAACTCTAATTTCTTAGATTTTTCACTATATTTACTAGTATTTATTAATTTCTATAAAATTTGGTATCTGGTCATGTTATTACTATTCATGGGTCTTTTTTTTGTTTTCAATTGGATATGCCTTGCCATGCATGCAAGAGGAACATGAAAAAAATACTGAAACCATTTCTTGTAACTAACTTGAAAAGTTTTGGAGTCAATTACATGTACGTATGTATGTATGTATATAACTATGTCTATATGTATGTATGTATATGTATGTAACTAACTAACTTGAAAAGTTTTGGAGTCAATTACATGTACATATGTATGTACATATGCATACATGTATTTATGTAAGTAAGTAAGTAAATAAGTATGTATGTATGTATCTATTTATGTACATATGCATATATGTATTTATGTAAGTAAGTAAGTAAATAAGTATGTATGTATCTATTTATGTACCTATGTACATAGGTAGGTATGTATTTATGTAAGTAAGCAAGTAATTAAGTAACTAAATAAGTATGTATGTATGTATCTATGTATCTTAGTATGTATGTATGTATCTATTTATCTATCTATGTATGTATCTATCTATGTATCTATGTATGTACATATGTATGTGCAGATGTATGTATGCATTTATGTAAGTAAGTAAATACGTATGCATGTATGTATCTATTTACATATGTATGTATGTATTTATGTAAGTAAGTAAATAAGTATGTATGTATGTATCTATCTATGTATGTATGCATCTATCTATGTATGTGAGTACGTATGCACGTTAAAACTTTTCTTGTTGTTATATAATGCCGTATAGTGAACACAAAGTCGGCATCATTTAAAAAAAACTATCATAAAAACACATAAGTTTGTAAGCAAACAAGGCACGATGGTCATACAGAAGTAACATAGGGTGAAAAAAAAAGACAATTCAAAAATCTTTTTTTTCCACCTCTACTTCCAAAACAACAGTTCATTCAAAACTTTTATGTGTATATGTGTGTATGTGTGCATGTATGTATGTATGTACATAGAGGCATATGTATGTATGCATGTATGTATGTATGTATGTATGTATGTGTGCGTATGTATATATGTGTGTATGTATGTTTGCATGTGTATGTATGTGTGCATGTATGTATGCATGTATATAAGCAATATGTGTATGCATGTATGTAAGTGTGAATCTATGTATGTAAATATGTATCTATGGCACATGTATGTATGTATGTATGTATGTTTTTAAGTATGTATGTATGTACGTATGTAGATATGTATATACGTATGTGTGTATGTATGTGTGTGCATGGATATATGTATGTATATAATGCATGAGGGAGAAGAAAAGTCGGCAATATTTTCCCTACATATGGAACTAAAAAAAAATGCATTTAATGCACATAGGCATATAAAAAAATAAGACATGCAGGTTTGTAAGAAAATAAGGCATGTAGGCATGTAACCAAACAAGGCATGCCACCTACAAAATTCATCCTTTTACACTTGCTAAAACTCAAATATGCTTGACAGGTATAATTAAAACCACATGAAAAAAGAAAGCAATCCACCTGAAAAAAACATTCTACTTGCAAAAGTAATCATTATACTACATGTATTTGTGTGTGTGTATATATATATATATATATATATATATATATATATATATATATATATATATATATATATATATATATATATATATATATATAATGTGTGTGTATGTGTTTGTGTATGTATGTATGTATGTATGTAAGTATGTCATTATGTATGCATGAGTATATGTGTGTGTGTTTGTACATGAGTATGTGTGTGTTTTTATGTGTGTATGTGTATGTATGTTTGTATCTATGTGTGTTTTTATGTACGTGTGTATGTACATGTGTATTTTTATGTATGTATGTGTGTGTTTACCTGTGTATCTGTATGTATATATGTATGTGTGTATGAATGTATGTGTATATGTGTGTGTGCATCTATGTGCATGAGTGTATGTATGTATGTATGAATGTGTGTACGTATGTATTAATACATGTGTATGAGGGTATAAATGCGTTTTACGTGTGTATAAATCTACAATATGTGTTTATGAATGGGTGGTTATGTATATATTTATCTATGTGTGTGTATGTACTTGTGTGTAAGATTATGTGTGTGTATGTATGTATGTATATGTGTATGTGTGCATATGTACATGTGTATGTGTGTGTGTGTATTTATGTGTATATATGTATGTATGTATGTATGTGTATGTTTGTATGTATGTGTGTATTTGTATGTGTGTATCAGTGTGTGCGTATGCATGTATATGTGTGTGTGTATGTATGTGTGTGTGTATTTTTGTGTGTTTATTTACATGTGTGTATATGTGTGTATGTATGTATGTATGCATGTATGTATGTATGTATGTATGTATGTATGTATGTATGTATGTATGTATGTGTGTGTGTGTGAGCATATGTGTGTATGAATGTGTTTGTATATGTGTGTATATATGTATGCATGTATGTATGTATTTCTATATCAATGTGTGTGTATGTTTGTATTAATGTGTCTATATGCATGTATAAATGTGGTGTATGTGTGTACTTATTTGTCGTATGTGTGTATAAATGTGTGTCTATGTAACTAGATATGTGTGTGTATGTATGTGTGTATTTGAGTATGTGTGTATGTCTGTGTTTGTACATGTGTATGTTTGTGTTTATGAACATATGTTTATGTATGCATATATGTATGTGAGTGTATGCGTATGTTTGTATGAATGTGTGTGTATATGTATGTATCTATGTGTGTATGCATGTATGTATGTATGTATGTATGTATGTATGTATGTATGTATGTATGTATGTATGTATGTATGTATGTATGTATGTATGTGTGAGGAGATGGTTGAGTATGCTCTAGAGATGAGCTGGTGCTACACAAAACCTGCTCTACACATGCCAAGTTAACTCCACGGATGCTAAAAAGACTCCTTTCACTTCACAACAGTGCATTTTTACCCACTGGGTACTTCAGAATATCACTTCCAAAAGTTTTCATCAAAATAGATGATTTGGATGTACTAGGACTGTGAAGAAACCTTTTATTTTGGCAATAGAAGTGTTCAGTGTTTTTCTCAGAGCTCACAACTTGGTATGAATTGACCAGAGAAGTTTTGCACACATCTAATTCGAGTGTATAGCTAAATAATACAAGTTATTTCATGAATTTAGAGGTAACATACATAGAGAAATAAGTTTAGAAACTCAAGGGGGTCATCATGATATTTTAGGAGCAAGATGATATGCAGGCATAGTTGAATTTATCAGTTCATATCTCAAGCTTGGCTAAACCAAACCTAATGAAACTTGATAAGTATATTGTAAAAACGTCACTCCAACTATAATAAGTTAAAGTGTAGGAAATGATCAAGTACACACAAAGAAAATGCTTCTGCAATATCACTGAAATAATGAAGATATGACAGAGAACAATAGATAGATATGATCATGAAGAAATGTATCAAATAGTATTTGATAATGCACATATGATACATGGGAAGTGTAGAGGACTACTCTTACATACGTGGAGCTCAAGGTATGCTCAATAATGTAGCTCAATGACTCTAAGTAGTGGCTCATACCCCCATGAATACAATCTCCTCTTTTTATACTCATTTTCCTAAGTTCAAAGATTGAATTTTCCTCAATGACTCTTAGTAGTGGCTCATATTCCCATGACTACAATCTCGTCTTTTTATACTCATTTCGGGAGTTCAAAGATTGAATTTCCCTCACCTAGAAGTGTTCCTAAACTTTACGGGTGATTGATTTGATTCTTCTTACCAACCAAGTCATGGGTTCAACTCCCTAAATTCGTGAGATTCGTTGCTCCTTTTTGTTTTTACACTTTATGAAAGGTAACTATGTCAAAATGACAAGCACATGTTCACATATGATTCCTCTGGTGAGGTGAAGAGGAATAAGGTGTAGTCTTGAATATTTGGCCAAGCACTTAGGCTTTCCAAATGTACCTATAGCTCCCCCCAAGCCTAAGATGCTTGAGTCCCGAGTCCTTCATAATTTCCTACAAACCAATAAGTGATTTAAACCTATTCAAATTGCTTCCATCGAATGTCGTTGTCGTTATATCTTTGTGGTATGTGTGCATATGCTATGCATCTAAAGATCCTACAATGGTCAAGGCTAGGTCTGCTTCCATTCCATGCTTCATAAGGTCTCATCCCATCCAATGCTTTTGATGGGAGTCTATTGATAAGATAGATGGTTGTAGATATAGCCTCTACCCATAGGTAATTTGGCAACTTCTCATTTAGCATTGGCCTTGTAGCATCCACTATGGTTCTATTCCTCCATCTGCCACTCTATTTTGTTATGGAGTATATCTAGTTTTGATCTCTCTTTTGATTCCGCTCTCTTGGAGATAAGCATCAAATTCATGGGAGAAATATTCTCCCCTTCCATTTGACCTTATCCTCTTCAAAGTCTTTCTTGTTTGATTTTCAACAAGTGCTAGATATTTCTTAAAACAAGAGAACACTTCATCTTTATGCTTCATGAAATAGAGTATTGTCCATCTGCTACAATGATCAATGAAATACACATAATACCTTGATCCAAAGATAGATGGTTCCTTGCTTGGGCCCCATACATCTATATGGACTAGCTCCAATATGTCTCCATGAATATATCCCTGCTTTGTAAATGGTTGTCTATGAGACTTGCCAGATTGACAAGCACTCCATTTGTAAATCATGTGTTTCTTGCATATATTTGGTAATCCAAGCACACTCTGATCCCCACTCATTTGCTTCAAATCCCTTTCACCTTTATGAGCTAACCTCTTGTGCCATGTTTCCAATTTTGATAATGTTTGACTACCATAGTTGAACAAAGCAATGTTCCTAGGATCTTGGAGCTCAAATGTAAATAGTCTACTTGAATTTCTCCTCTTGCTATCCTCTTGAATCCCTAATGTGGGTCCTCAACAAATGCTCCATTCTTTTGTGAATCTAACCTGCAATCCTTTCTCAACAATCTCACCAACACTTATGAGATTCTTGGTTATGGTAGGCACATATAATACCTTGCACAATAGGTTCATATTAGCATTTGAAGTCTTTAAATTTCCTATCTTCTCCACTGGATGCCTTGTGTCATCTACTGTTTGGACTTCATGTGTATTCCTTGGATCCTCCAAGTCTTAGAGTAGAGCTGCATTCCTTGCTACATGATTTGAGCAACCAAACTCTACATAGAATACATGTTCATCTTCTTACCTTGCTTAATATGACATCGGGAACAATGAGTCCTCTTGAGTTTGATCATTTGCATAGTTGTTGTAGTCTCTCCTTCATCTATATCCTCCTTGATAATTATTGTTGTTGTATGATGTGTTTTTGTAACCATTGTTATTTTTCAATCTTCCTCCTGAGCTTCCAAAGGTACCTCTATTGGAACCTCTTCCTCTTCCGTTTCTATGGTTCATGAAACAATTCCAGTAATGTGGTTAGTTAAGAGACATATGGCACATGGAGAGGAGTTTTTGAGATCTCCCCTTGCCGTGTCTTCCTCCTCTGCCTCTTCCTCTACCAACAAAGTTTGCTTGAGAGGTACTACCTTCTGTATATAGGGTAGAGGATTGATTATCTTTTGATTTGTCTCCATTCTTCATAAGTTTTTCCTCATGTGTGAACAATTGCCCTATGAGGGTGTTGAAATCAAGAACGTACATATCCGTGTAGAGGTCCATGGTTGTGGTGAAAGCTTCCCATTTGTCATTTGCCTTTATTCCATTGATTAGTTGCCTCAATATCTGCTCTTCATCAATGACTTCTCCAATGCTCCCAAGTTGATATGCTATTTCCTTTAGTTTGGTGATGAAATCAATCACACTTTGCTTGGGCATCTTCTTGAGTGTAATGAACTCCATTGAGAGTTGATTCTTCCTAGCCTTCGTACTTCATGAGAAGAATGCTTCAAGGGCATTCCAAGTCTCTTGTGAAGTGTTGATGTATGGAAGTAAAAAATCACAGATTGAGTTAACAACGTATGACCTGGCTAGAGCATCCTTTGAGCACCATGTGGTTAACATTTCTTGTTCTTCTTGAGTTGGTTGTCCTTTGCTCCTGAGGATTGGCATCATCTCATCTCCAGAAATGTAACCATAAAGGTTTTGTTGGAGATAGATGTCTGCGGAAGCACACGAACAACACAAGGAAGAAGAAGAAGCTTGGAGCACAAACACACAATATTGAATGTATTACTAGAGAATGTACAAAGATAAGTATCCCATTAGGGCAATAGGCGTATATACAAGCCGGGGGAAAAAAACCTCCTAAAGAGGGAAAAAATAGCCCCGGTGGTCCTAGTGTGTTCACACACATCACTACCTAAATATATCAACAAATCCCCACTGGGAGTGATGCGGTGAACAAGGAGTTGGCACTCATGTATAAGGAAGTGCCAAGCTATGTGGAAATCACTCCACAAAAGGAAGTAATCCCAAAGCTTTGCGGAAAGCTTCAAACTTCTTCCTAGGCAGAGCCTTCGTGAAAAGGTTTGCAATGTTCTCCTGCATGGGCACATATGCCAAGCTGATCTCCCTAGCAGAGAACCTCTCCCTGACATAATGATAACACAACTCAATGTGCTTAGTGCGAGCATGGAACACAGGGTTCCTCGCAACTACCAATGCGCTCCAACTGTCAGTGAAGATGGTGGTGGCAGAAGACTGACCAACACCCAAATCAGCCATAAGGCGTCTAAGCTACACACCCTCAATAGTAGCTATGAAAGCTTCCCTATACTCAGCCTCACAACTGGAAGTGGCCATAGTAGGCTACTTCTTGCTCAACCAAGATATACATGAGCTACCAAGCATGAAGCAAAAGCCACTAGTGGACTGATGCAAATGCCCCAAATCAGACATCTCAAATGAGACATGCAAATCAGCCTTGAAATTAGCAATATGCTTCTCAATAGAACCAATGAGCAACATGTCGTCAACATAGACAACAATGATCAGAAGCACATCATTAGCACACTTAACATATAAGGTAATTTCAGTTGGACTATTCTCAAAACCATGTGCAACCAGATAGGCATGTATCTTCTCATACCAAGCACGTGGTGCTTGCTTTAAACCATATAATGCCTTCTTTAACCTGCACACCTAGTTTTCATGCCCTTTCTGTACAAAGCCATGGGGTTGAAAAACATACACTTCTTCATGCAAGTCACCATTCAGAAATGCTATTTTAATGTCCAACTGATGTACATTCCAACCATGGTGGGCTGCAAGCGCACAAATGCTCCGAACAGTAGTCATACGACATGTAGGTGCAAAGGTCTCATCAAAATCAATGCCTCTTTCCTGTGCATAACCCTTTGCAACAAGCCTAGCCTTATACCTATCAACTGTACCATCAGGTTTACGCTTCAGCTTGTATACCCACTTAGTGCCAATGGCCTTCTTGCTAGGAGGCAAGTCACATAAAGACCATGTACCATTCTTCATTATAACATCATATTCAAATTGCATAGCAGCCATCCAATTTTCTGAATTCTATGCTTCATCAAAAGAAATAGGCTCATTTTCATCACATAGACTAGATGCAGCCATAGCATAGCAATCTAATGCAAAGGAGGCACTATGAGAGCCTGAACGAGTACGATATGACAAAGGTGCATCTAATTTGCTGTCATGCAAAGTTTGCACCAGCCATTTTGGCATAGTTTTTGCCTGCTCAATATCAGCTCTCTCATCAACAAGTGCATCATGTAAATCTGCATCAGAAATGGAATGATCTGCATCATCATATGAAACCTGCAAAGGCTGAGAAGGTGCCTCATTAGGACCAGCACTACACTGTCCACCTGTAAAAAGAGGCATCAAAGTATCATACATGTCTTTGGAGCTAACAGATGTCTCATTAGTACATGAAAGCAATGGCTGAATAGCATCTTCCACAAAGACAACATCACGGCTAACCAGAATGTGTTTAGTCTGTGGATGATACAGACGATAACCTTTACTTTCAGAATTGTACCCAACAAAAATACATTTTACTACCTTATCATCCAATTTTCTGCGATGTTGTTCAGGCACTAGTGCACATGCCAAACAACCAAAAACACACAGATGAGCAACAGATGGCTTGTGGTCATGCCAAGCCTCATATGGAGTGGTAGACTGCAGTGCTTTAGTGGGACACCTGTTCAGTACGTATGTTGCACACATGACAGCCTCAAGCCAAAAACTATGAGGTAAAGCCTGACTCTTGACCATACACCTCGCCATCTCCATGAGTGACCTGTTCTTTCATTCAACAACTCCATTCTGTTGAGGTGTATATGGCATTGTACACTGGTGTTTTATCCCATGTTCAGCCAGAAATGCATTAAAATCAGAAGACATATATTTCCCCCCTTGATTAGAACAGAGGGTGCCCATTTTACATGCTGACAGATTTTCAACCAAAACCAAGAATTGTTTAAAGCACATGAACACTTTGGACTTTGCTTTGAGTGGATATACCCATGCATGCCTGGAAAAATCATCAATGAAAGTCACGAAGTAAAGGTAATTTCCAAAAGAGGGTGTCTGCATAGGATTGCCCTTCTGACTAGCCAAGAAAGCTTGATTTGCAACTCGGATAATGGACCTGTTTTGCATGGACTGGTTCCTACAACAGAACAGAGACTAACTCCTCAAATGATAAGGCATTTGGATTGCCTTTCATCATCAACCGAAGAGTAGAAGCAAAACTCTCATATGAATCAGGAAGACCATTCAGGACAGTCTGCACAAGTGAGCTATCTGGTATAACCTCATCAGCAGAAATCAATTGTTCCTTCAAGTCTTTGATCTTCGTTAGGAAACTATCCATAGAATCACCTTCATTCATGTGCTCACTCTCCAACTGTTTTTGGAGTTAAGCAACACGAGCCTCATTCCTAGCTTGGTACAATGTGGTAAGTGTATCCCAAGCATCCTTAACTGTTCTGCAAGAGCGAATGTGAGGAATAATGGCACGTTTGACGGACAAAGCTATCAATGCATGTGCCTAGGCATCGCTGCCATCCCAACGAATCTGCTCTGTAGTAGGTGCAACAGAAACAACAACACGAACAGGAATCTACGGAATATCATCTTCGACACCATCTTCATCAGCTCCAGCACCTGTATTTGCAGTACCTGTAGTCAGAGGTGTAACAGGACGTCTTTCAACACCCTGCACAATGTTCCACAATCCTTTTGCAACCAATACATGTCGCATCATATAAGCCCATAATGGGTAGTTGGTACCATCCAACTTATCCTCAAGATCCAACATACAGAATACATCACTGCTTTCAGCCATGGCCGGTGACTAAAATACCTTGATGCAAAAAATTGAGTGTAAATCTATTGAAGCAATCAATGACTACATTCTTATTTTTGATAAAGTATAATACTCCCCATCTAGTGTGATTATCAACAAATGATACATAATACCTTGATCCTACTAATGATTGTTCTTGACTTTGTTCCCACTCATCTGTGTGTACTAAGTCCAAGAGACTTTTGTGGATGTGCCCTTTGTTTTGGTAAGGTTATCTTTGTGACTTCCCAATCTCACAATCATCATATATGTTGATCATAGGTTGCTTTGAGATGTTTGGCAGCCCTAGAACACTTTGATCCCTGCATATATCCTTTAAGTAGCTTTTCATTAACATGAGCAAGGCTCTTATGCCACACTTCTAACTCACTTAGGTTTTGTGATCCAAAGTTGTATAGAGCTACATTTCTTAGTTTTGCCTACTTCATATGTGAAAATCATACCATGTTTTTCACCTTCGGCTGTCTTTTTGAAGCCTTGACACGGATCTTCCACATATGCTCCATGTTGGGTGAACCTAACATGCAAGCCTTTCTCTACAATCTAACCTACACTTATTAGGTTTTTGGTAATAGTGGGTACATAGAGAACCTCACTCAAAATATTTGTTCTACCATTGGAATCTTTGAAATGGCCAATCCTTTCCACATTGTGCTTAGTATCATCTCCTATTTGCACCTCATGTTTATGCTTAGGTTTTTTCAAGTATGATAAAATAGCAACATTGCTTGCAACATGGTTTGAATAATCACAATCTATGTAGAACAAATGCTCATCTTCTTTACCTTCTTTATGCCTCAACTTCATTAGAAGTAATGAGTCTTCATGTGAATGATCCTCTGAGTAGTTTTCGTAATCCCTTCTGTTATTGTTTTTCTTGTTGTTCTTGTAGTTTTTCCCATATGTGTGTCTTGTGTTGCCAAATGAACTTTTTCCTCCTCCTTTCTATGTTCTTACATTGAACCAAAAATTTTGTGTAGTTTCGTTCGACTTATTATAGATGGTACAAGGCTGACCTTGTTGTCCTTTAGTATGTCTTTCTTTGCTCTGTAAGCCGCTGGAAAGGAACTCATATTTCTTGTACAATATATCCTGAAAAGTCGCACGCATAATGTAAAGGCATAGCGCAACGTTGTACCCTTTGACAAGATTAATGAAAGAAGTCACCTGATGCAGAGGGTGAGTCGCCGAACTATTCGTTTGAGCGAGGAGCCACAAGTGAGCGCTGTTGCAGAACTCTATGTAACTAAGTCTATTTGCCAGTGTAAGCCGCCGAAAAAGAACTCATATTTCTTGTACAATATATCCTGAAAAGTGGCACGCATGATGTAAAGGCGTAGCACAACGTTGTACCCTTTGACAAGATTAATGAAAGAATTCACGTGATGCAGAGGGTGAGTCGCCGGACTATTCGTCTGAGCGAGGAGCCGGAAGCGAGCGCTGTTGTAGAACTCTGTGTAACTAAGTCTGTTTTGTTGATTAAGTTAATCATTAAGTGAAGTTAATGAAGTATTGAGTAATTTGATTAACGTGCTAAGGAGTTACACTGTAAACATTCTAACGTGAAAGTGCGTTAACAAACATATTCAGAGTAGTACTGGAAGATGATATGTTTAGCGCTCAATTCAAAGAAGTCATATAATCTTAATCTATAGTTTGGGAAAATATAAATAGGGCCTCTATTTACAGACCCCTGACCATCCCAAAAACCCAGTCCTGACTTAAACCTTAACAGTAAAAAGGTTTTAACACTTAACATTGGCGCCATCTGTGGAAAATGGAGTAGCCGTTTGCAACGAAAATTAAAGATTGAGGAAGAATTCTTTGATATATGCCTATAACACAAAGCATTAGATCTTCTGAGGCTAGTATTAGCCATACAACTAAGTCGTGGGCACATGGCAGGCTTACTTCCCTCAATCATTTTCCAATCAATTAGTGATTGATTTGATTCTCTATCAACCACAAATTACGAATTCGTGGCTCCTCTTTCCCTTTTTGATCAAGTGGACTCAACCACTTAAGATTCTTTCACTTTAACATTAAGTAAAGTCTTCAAAAGTTACAAGAGGTAGTTCACAAGTGAACTTTACATTGTCTTCATTTTAAGGCTTCTTCTTTGAATTTGTGGGGCTAAAGCCAATACTCAGTCCAATTGTAGAAGGTTTAGTACAGTTAGCCAACAGCAATTCTGGTGGTAGTTCGGTAGCACATGGCGAGAATCCGGTGCATTCCGGTGTGAGTCCACTACCTTTTGAAGAAAGTAGGGTGATTTCTTGTTGTACAGAGGTGCAGTGCGGAGACAGTTCCGCATTATTTGGTCAGAATTCGATCACTTTTGGTGACAGGTTTGCATTATCCGGTGAGAACGTTTCTGGTGGCAGTGCAGTCTGGTCTGGTGAGAATTTGGCGATTTTCGGTGAGAGTTTGGTATTGCCTGGTGGTAATTCGAAGCTTTTTGGTGAAACTGCGGTGCTCTTTCGTGGACACTTACTGCGTTCACCATTTTTCGCTGAAGTCTAGCTAATTTTGACACCAAAGTTGAGGAAGGGCTACTAGAATTGGAGTTAAGCAATCAGTTCAACGACATTTTAGGACCGGAAAGTGAGCAGGTTGACCATACAGTTCAGGAAGATCAAGAGATACCTCCCCAAATTTCAAGAAACAACAATAACGCCAACAACAACAACACCATGAGTGGCTCACAACAACAATAACAATAACAACAGCAACAGATTGTTCCACCACGTCCGGTGTCAGCGAGAGTCACGTATACAAAATTTGGAGGTTTTTTGGGGGATGATCCAAATGTGCATGTGCGCACCTTTGAGATTAATTATGCAGTTTTGAATTATCTTGCAGATCTTGCGTATAGAGCTATTGTGTTCCAGTCAACCCTGGTTAATGAAGCTGCACAATGGCTAATCGAATATGATTTGAACCACTTTTGGTAGTATGATGATGTGAAGGATGCCTTTCTACAACGGTTTCGGTTAAAGAAGAACCCCACCAAATGTTTGATTACTTGCAAAACAATAGGCAGAAACCACACCAAACTGTACAGGATTATGCCACGCTATTCCAGACACATTTACGACAATTGCCACCAGCACATGCTAATTTACTAGATGATGTTATCACCTAGTGGTTCATCAATGGATTAAAGCCCCAATTGAAGAAGATTATGATTATACGGTGCCTGAGTGGAATGACTTTGAACGCTATAATTGTTATGGCACTACAATTAGAAAACAAAGTGGGTGGATTCACCGAAGACCTAGAGTGGCTGAAAGCATCCAGGCAAACCAACAAGGATCCTTTGAAACATATATACTATACTAAATGCAAAAATCCAGGGCACAACAACTCAACATGCGCTCTGAATCAATTGTATTGTGCCATTTTCCACACAACCGACCACACTATGGAGACTTGCTCGTACAATGCCAAGGTACAAAATAGAGCAGCTGTTAATGCCATCATTCAGGAACAAGGGCAACTGGCTAGCCATTATGTTCCACCAAAAATGAGGAATACCCAGTACTAGGGATACAGGAATTATCGAGGAGGACGATCAAATAATTTTGGACAAGCCTGGTGGAATGCAGGTCCATAAGGAGAAGGTACATCTCCCCCACCCCCTAAATGTTATTTTTGTGGCAAAATTGGGCATATACAAAGGTTTTACAAAGATGCAGTAGAGTATGACAAAAAGAAAAAAGAACGACAACATTCGATGGCAAATATGGTGTATATCTCACCAGTAGACACGCAAGCAGCAGTGGTCCAAACACGTTTCGGAAAGCAATTATAGCCAGCTGCAGAGATTTTTGAACCCAACATTCGTGAACAATAGAAGGTGTTTACAAGAGCAAGCAAGTGGACGACGCAAGAGCAAACCGTATTCGCTGACCCAATTTCGGTAATGCAGCAAAGCATACCACCGGACGTACTCGAGAGGCGAAATCTAACTCACACAATACCGGAGTCCACACCGGAGACCGTACTGGAAATAGCCAAAACTGATGCGGTGTGGGATGTGATGTCTAAGACATCAATTACCTTGCCCTTGGGTCAATTATTGGCTTTGGTCCTGGGAGTGCATCAACAGTTCCAACAGAAGGTCAGTCTAGGACCCTCGAGTGCTTGTGCCATAACTACAATCCAACTGGAATTGGACCGAATGGTGGACCATCTGGTACCACTGATTACGGTATGGTACAAAAACCATAAAATCACAGAAGTCTTAACTGATGGTGGATCTGGTGTAAACATAGCAACAACTGCACTTTGCAAACGGATGGGGTGGATGCAAATTGAGCCTGTTCAATTCTTTGTACACATGGCTGATCAATCTCAAGTCCATCCGCTGGGCTTGGTGCGAGATATTCAGATCACTCTACAAGGTTCTATTTTCAAAATGACCTTTGTTGTGCTGGATTTACCAGAATCGAGCCTAGATTACAATCTACTCTTTGGACGTCCATGGCTCAAACAAGCTAAGGTAGTGCAAGATTGGTCAACGCATGAATTAGTCTTTAAAAATAATCACCGGAAATATGTTGTCCCATTGGACAACATGAAACCCTGTGACTTACATGCACGACCATACTTATCGGAGCCTGTACACATGTTGGATGGTCTCTCCGATGATGAGGAGGAAGCTTTTCTTATTGCCAACAAGGATCTGATGGCACTTGGCACTGTAGATTTACAAACGGTGGCTGATAATTGGAGTCGGAGAGCCTGTACGATGAGACCGTTGACCGGAGCGCATGAGTCCAGCACAGATCAGACCTTGGATGATGCGATGCTCCAACAATTACTTCACTCAGGAGACAATTTGGAGAAAAGCCCGCAATTCTATGTACCAGAAGATCTGTTGCTCACCTACAATTTAGGTGACCAAACCAACCCACGACTAGTAAAAATAAAAGTAGGACTATCCGGGACTATCCAAGAGCATTTATTGTAGCTTCTACAAGAGTTCGCTGATGTGTTTGCCTGGGATTACAAGGACATGAAGGGGTTGGACCCGCGGATCTATCAACATAGAGTGGTGCTGAAACCGGATGCAAGACCCATCAAACAACCCAGTTACAGGATGAACCCTAACTATGCGGCACAAGATCGATTATTGAAGGTGGGATTTATTGTGCCTATTGAGCATGCAGAATGGATCTCTCCCATTGTTATCTTTTCGAAGAAAAACAAGTAGTTACGGATATGCGTGGACTACCGAAAGCTAAATGCTGCAATGGTACCTGATCCATTTCCGTTGCCATTCTTGGATACCATGTTAGACGATGTGGCCGGTCGAGAGATGTATTTCTTTTTAGATGGATACAGTGGTTACAATCAAGTCAGAATGGCAGAGCAGGACATACCCATGATTGCATTTATTACCAACTGGGGTGTCTATGCATGTACCGTAATGTGGTTTGGATTACGCAATGCTCCCAATACATTCCAACACTGCATGCAATAAACTTTTTCCCCTTATCTCACCACATTTATGAGAGTGTATTTGGATGATTTCTTGTTATCCGGTGATACGTCGGTGCACCTGTACCATTTACGATGTTGCTTTTCAAAGTGTCGGGGATATCGATTGTGCTTGAACCCGAACAAATCGGTATTCTCTATATTCTATGGCACGTTTCTCGGACACATTATTTCCAAACAAGGTATTCAAGTGGATCCAGACAAATAGAAGGCCGTACTGGAGGCTCCTGCTCCTCAGACACCTAAAGACGTGATGCAATTTTCGGGCCAAATCCAATGGCATGGGCGACATCTGCGTTGGTTTGCTCATTTGGCAATACCACTTAATCGTTTGATAACCAGTAGCCCGCGTCAATTCGAATGGACCGAAGAGTGTCAACTTTCTTTTGACTGACTCAAAACACTGTTAACTTAGGCTCCCATTTTACAAGCACCAAATTGGGAATTGGCCTTTCATGTTTTTGTGGATGCATCTGACAGTGCCATTGGTAGCGTGCTGATGTAGCAGACGGATAAATGGTTTTGTCTGATATATTATGTGAGCCGCAGATTGGCCCCGACAGAACCTAGCTATTCAGTTACTAAGAGAGAGTGTCTCGGCTTGGCTTATTTTGTAAGAAAAATTTGACATTATCTGTTGGGCAGACGCTTCACCTTCCACATAGACCATGCAGCATTGATGTATCTGGTGCGCTTACAGCATTTGGGAGGATGGCTAGCATGATGGGTCTTGCTGCTTCAAGAATTTGATTACTCCATCATACACCGACCAAGGTCAACACACGTGCTTGCTGACTTTCTCTCTCAGTTGGATTCCGGTGAGCCTCCGGAGGGAATTGATGATACAACACAAGCCATCTATGCGGCAAAGAACATCCAGGATGATCCACAGGAATTATCGGTACCCTCTTCTTACTATGATACCTTGCTTGTGTTCTTGACTAGTGGATGTCCGCCTGATATGATTTCTTCAGCTGCTAGACGAAGACTAGCCACATACAATCGACACTTTCGGTTGATTGTCGGACAGCGAGTCATCCACCCGAGAAGAATAGGATGTGGTTCCCAAAGAATGCTTTGACACTAGTGTTTCCTTCCTATACTCTAGTGTTTTCGGAGCATCCCAATGGTTACACAAAATGGTCAACCCCTTAAATACTTTGAGTTATATTATATGGATCACTCGGGAGTACTACTCAGATGTGTTCCCCCACATGAATATGCTTCAGTCATTAACATGGCCAATACTGCCCCAACCGGAGGACATTTTGTGGCTGATCTGACTCACCAGAAGATTCTGCAGAGTGGATTGTGGTGGCCAACTATGTATCGTGATGTGACCAAGTCTATACAACAGTGTGACGAGTGCCAACATTCCGGTCAACCTTTACAGAGACATTACTTTCCTCTCCAACCCGTTGTGCCTCTTGAACCTTTTCAGAAATGGGGCTTGGATTTTATCGGCCCGATTACACCTCCGACGACAGTCACCAATAATAGATATATTCTTACATGCACATATTACGCAACTAGATGGGCCGAAGCATGGGCTCTCCGATCAGCCATAGCGACTGTGGTTGTTAAATGCTTAATGAAGGATATCTTTCTGCATTATGAGTTACCCTTGGAGATTGTAACTGACCAAGGTACACACTTTGCCAATACCTTGATGCAAGTGGTTATGAAAACATTCCAGATTGTGCACAAATTCAGTTCTCCTTATTACCCACGAGCAAATGGACTTGCTGAGAGTACCAACAAATCTCTCTTAAACATCTTGAAGAAACTGGTGTTAGATTGCCCAGAGAGATGGGACCAATTTCTACCTGCTGTACTATGGGCTTATCGTACCACATACAAAGTGGCGACCGGAACAAATCCTTTTAAGTTGGCATATGGATTGGAAGCAATTGCTCCGATGGAACTAGTGGTTCCCAGTCTATGTGTGGCCCTTGAATGGAAGCTCTTACTAGAAGAATCTTTTCCCTTTCGATTGGAGGTTGTACCGTCCTTGGATGAACAGCATCTGGAGAGTTTCTTGGTGATGCAGGAAGTGCAGCTGAGCAGGCCAAAACCCTCAATCGTTTCCTCAAAACTCTTGTGTTTACGATAAACCAATTGGTTCTCTTCTATAACGCTAAGTCGAACAGATCCGCTGGAAAATTTAAGCTACGTTATTTCGGTCCTTATTGTATTGTTGAACAAGTGGGACCCACAACTTTTTGCTTGGCAACCTTAACCGGTGTCCTTCTTCCAAAAGCGATTAATGGCTCCAAGCTCCGCCCCTATCACCCGCCGTCTACCAACTCATGAGGTGTCTTCGGTATTTTTATTTGGCCATTAACATGCTTAAACCCCCATATACTAGTTACATTAAACACGGTTGCTGAGGGGTTTCGTCTCCCTTAGGAAGGATTGATCGATGGACCACTCCTTCTGCTAGCAACTATGAAAGAACTTTTCCCTCGGCACTCATCTAATGAGTTTGACATTCTCTGCTGCCCCGAGCCAGAACGCATCGTGCTGTAGTTTCTTGTAGCAGCCTTAAACATGCAAAAACACACATATGGTATTTCCAGGCCTTTTTACTCGATGATCGATACTGCCTCCCGAGAACCCGTCAATTTCACATCCTTCTTCTTCATGCACATTCACCCTGAATGCTTAGCAGTTACAAAACAATTAGCCAAGCATGACATTCCTCGCACTCGAATACCCCATCTCCTTACCCTTCTCCTTGCGGTGCTCCAAGCTGCGCAAACCCCCTCCAACCAATACTATTATGTTACACGAGGGATCTACACAGATGCTGGAAGACGACGATGATGAAGACCTGCTTCATTTTTTCAACGCAAACATAGACACATTAGCCCATCGCAAAGCCAGGTGTAGCGTTCCAATGCGGGTCAAGAAATTGAACTCTTTCATGACACCGCCACTTCCTTACAGGTAGAATGTATCCCACCTTCTCCTAATCAGTAGCCGAAAGAGGACATTATGTAGTTGAAGTCTCATCACGGGAGGAATCTCAGCCACTAGATGTTGAGGATGTGAAGGAGATAGCGAAAGCTACCGTTGTTATAGACGGTCAACCTCCTTCTTCACCAACTGCAGACGCCCAAGCAGATGTAGTCAAGCAAACCGCAGACGTCCAAGCAGATGCAGTCAATCAAATGACTGGAAATGTAGAGGCAATTACCGAAGCCGCCTTCAGTACCACAGCTTGAGATCAGAATAGTTTTGGTTCCAACTGCCCTTATCCCTCTTCCTCCTCCAACTACCATTCCCGATACTACTGTCGTTCTTCCTGTTGTGCCTTCAACTGATATTCGTGAGGCATCAACCCATCTCCTCTCCTCTCCCGACTACTCTCCACCCTCCTCACCTCATCTGCTCTCTGCCTCATCATCACAGCCTACTCCTCCCCCCCCCCCCCCCCCCCCCAGCAGTAATGTTCAAGGAATTGGCTTCTATGGGCCAACTTCTCATTCAATTTTCTCAACAACTGCCTTTCCAGATGAAGATGGCAACTCAAACATTTCAATAGGAGCTCCAACGTAAGGTTGACCTTCTCGATGCAGATATCACACCCCTTCAAGAGGAAGTGCTTACTGCGAAGGCTGAGACCAGTACCTACGAAGAGCGGATTCATCTTTTACAAGCCGAATTGAATGAGAAGACTTGATGCTAGCGATGAAGAAATTTCTCAATTGGAAAAAATGGTACGTGATAAAGAAGATGCCCGCGTTGCGCTAGGAAATTTACTGGAGATACACGTGCAGATCTTGTTGTGGTAGAGCAAAAAGGACCGGAAATGGCCGACCTTGCCATGCAAACCACTGCAGAGTTAAAGCAGGTGTCCGAAGACCTTTTTCAGAAAGGTCATGATTTGGAAGCAGAGATTGACCGGGCTATTCAGTTAAAGAAGGAGATGGAAGTGATTAAACAGGAGAGAGAGGCTTATTATAAGACGATGCAGTTTCAAGATCAGGAACTTGAAAGAAGAGAAAAGCAGTTAGGTGTTCAGGTAGACAGGCTCTCACGAATTGATGCAGAGGTAGCTGACATGAAGCTGAGAAGAGATGCTGCCATCGCCAATGAGTTCTACCTTCAAGAATCATTTTTGCAGATGTAGACGGATTTATTAATAAGCTAGGTTGTTGCTGCCAGTTCTGTTAGGAATGATGCACAACTTATCGAGCCTTCCATTTTGAAAGATATGTTAGATTCCTTAAAGCAAAAGATTACCCAAACCTTTAAATTAGCTCGAACTCTATATATCTAGGGCATCATTGATGAGCCTTAACTGTAATTTCCATTTTTGGGTTTGCGTCCACCGTGCATGCCAGTGTAAGCCGCCGGAAAGGAACTCATATTTCTTGTACAATATATCCTCAAAAGTCGCGTGCATGATGTAAAGGCATAGCGCAACGTTGTACCCTTCGACAAGATAAATGAAAGAAGTCGCGTGATGCAGAGGGTGAGTCATCCGACTGTTCGTCTGAGCGAGGAGCCGGAAGCGAGCGTTGTTGCACTCTATGTAACTGAGTCTGTTTCGTTGATTAAGTTAATCATTAAGTGAAGTTAATGAAGTATTGAGTAATTTGATTAATGTGCTAAGTGAAGGAGTTACACGGTAAACATTCTAATGTGAAAGTGCATTAACGAACGTATTCAGAGTACTAGAAGATGATATGTTTAGCGCTCAATTCAACGAAGTCATATAATCTTAATCTGTAGTTTGGGAAAATATAAACAAGGCCTCTATTTATAGACCCTTGACCATCCCAAGAACCCAGTCGTGACTTAAACCGTAATAGTAAAAAGGTTTTAACACTTAACAACTCCTTACTTCTTTCCTTTCTATTTGCTTTTTCTTGCATATTCACTTTGGAGACTTCTTCATCATCATATTCCTTGTTCTTTGATTTGTTCTTTTTGTCCTTCTTATTTGTATAAAGTGAAGTTGTAGAGTTACCTTGAAAAATTTTACCTCCCTTTATGTTGTTGTTGGCCTCTTGGTTGAAGATTTTTCCAAAAAGCATGTTGAAATCAAGTGTTTGCACATCCATGATGAGGTCATAGGTAGCTGTAAATGATTTCCACTACCTTTTAGTCCTAATCTCATTTAGAATCTACGTCATAATGGCTTCATCTTCAATCAGTTCTCTAGTTGATGCTAATTCATTTGAACATCCATGAATTTGGTAGCAAAATCTATAGGTGTCTTCTTCATTTAATTGAATTCATTCCACAATAGGTTCTTCATAGCTTTGGTGATAGCACAGAAGAAGGTCTCAAGTGCATCCCAAGTTCTTCTCATGTTTTATAGCTTCTAATATGTCGAAGCAAGAAATCAAAGATAGAGTTTACGATGTGAGACCCGACTTGAGCATCTCTTGCACACCATAGGGTTAGCTTCTTAGTCTCTTCTTGTGTAGGTCCTCCTTTGATCTTGGTAAAGGCATGGTTTCATCACCGTTCACTACTACATAGAGATTTCTTCCTTGTAAATAGGCTTCCATCAGATTTGCCAAGTAGCATAGTTGTTCCTATCAAGGTTCTTGATCATGGAAGGAACTCTGTCACCCATTTTGAAGAAGATAGCTTTGATACCAATGAAAAAGCTTGAGATGAAGAAAATAAAAAAAAAACCTTTTTCCTTGAGTAATGAAGTTGGATTCAACTTTCTAGTATATGTAGAACTTGCCCTTTATCACCTGGAGAATTTGATTCATCGTATAAGCTTCAACTTATTGCAATAAAATACCTTGTATCTTTTGTAACATCACTATGAAAAAGTTGATGCAAAAGAAACTACTTGCACATGAAGCAAATCACAAAGAACTTTCTAATTATGGATTATTGTACTACTTAAAATACTTAGTCCTCTCACTATGATGAAAACTGAGCAAAATACTCTTAGATTATGATGCCTTATAGAGTTAAGATTCTATTATGCATAATTATCATTTATAAGAAAGACATGCTCTAATTATGAGCTTAACATCTACAAATGGTCTTCTTGACTTTTCAAGGAATAGCAACAACAAACCCCAAGGCAGGGAATGAGACTTATCTTGTTGTATAAGAAACCAAATAATACAATATATTAGAAATAAAAATAAACACTAATGCCTTTCCAATTAGTCCTCAATCATAAGCATTGAATTCTAAGTAGGGAGATCCAAGCTTTGCAAGTCTGTCAACTTTCTAGAAGATGATAAAGAGAAAGGGACAGTGAGCAAGATGTAGATCAAACTTGGTTGTATTCTGACATATCACTAAGTACAAGTGTCTATAATGATTATATACGCTTCTTCATGTCCCCTCGTGGTAATCCATGATCTCTAGAAAATAAAATTAACTCCTATGCCCCACAAGGATGAGTTAGTTGTGACAATCTTTCTTTTCCTATAATCAAAGAAATGAAGTATCAACTTCAATTTCGTTGAAATGTTCATGGAAGAGTTCAACAAATTGACTCGTGGCATATGCTTCATCTTACACACCCTAATAATGGGCTAATTCTATGGTACGTTAAGAATCATTTGAGTATGTGAAAATACGAGGGGTGTTTGTGAAACCATACAATTTTGCCACATGAATGATATTATTCATTTCAAGAAATAGACTTGACTATCGTTGAAGAGTTCTTCATCTTCAAGCATGTTGAAATCTTGTTGTTATAACATGTATCTATATATGTATGTATTTATGTATGTATGTATGTATGTATGTATGTATGTGTGTGTGTGTGTGTGTAAGTATATGTGTGTATGAATGTGTATGCGTGTATGTGCATGAGTGTATGTATTATATGTATGTGTGTATCTGTGTGCATAAATCTATCGTATGTGTGTATGTGTGTATAAATCTTGTGTAAATGTGTATGACTTGTTAATTTATTGTATTGCTAATGTGTTTTTTCAAATAAAATACACATTTAGCAATTTTAATTAAAACATTTACTAAATAAAACCAAAATGTAACCTACTTGAAGGTCTTCATAGTTTGGAAGCTGTGTACTTTGCATAGCCTAGATGTTGTACTTGCATAAGAAACCAAGATCTAGAAGCTCACTTGGAACAAAAATAGAGAGTGATGGAGATCAAGTGATTGAAATAAAAGGAAGAGAGACTGAAATGCATACGAGTTGCATTCCTTGCTCTCAAAGGTGGCTTTTGGGAAATATTGCACATAGTATGTAGGTTATATTTTGTGTAAAACATTTTGTCGCAATACCGATCATAGTATATGTCACTATATACGGGTCTACAATTAGTCTTTCTCCATCGCAATAGCCGTGGATATAGTCGTGTGTATGCGTGGAATGTTTTCTTGGGATCCAAGAAAAAAATAGGCTTTCTGTGTCATGTAAAATTAAAATGATAAACAAAACAATTTAACATGAAAATTTGAAAATTTCACAATGATTTGTACTTGTACTTGTCGATGGATCATACAAGTGCTTTCACAATGATTTCACAATGATTCTATTTTATTTGTACTTGTCGATGGATCATACAAGTGACTGGAAATAGAAGCCGTCAGAATCTCATAACATTCGGAATATGCTAAAGACATAAAACCCTACTTTTTTGTATATATAATCGAAGATACTAGTTTTTATAATAAAAATCTATTCTTTTTATACATTGAAGCATATATACTATTATTAGCCCCGTAACCCTGATTTTTAAGAGTTTTCATTATATTTACTAGAATTTACTAATTTCTTTTAACATTTGGTATCTGGGCATGTTACTATAATTCATGGGTAATTTTTTCTTCTCAATTGGATATGCATTGTCATGCATGCAAGAAGAACATATGGAAATATTGAAACCATTCCTTGGTGAATAGCTTGAAAACATCTTGGAGTCAAATAGATGTATGTGTGTATGTATATAAGTAACTAAGTAAGTATGTATTTATGTATGTACTTATGTATGTAAGTATGTAAGCAAGTAAGTAAGTAGGTAAGTAATTAACTAAAAAAAAAGTACGTGAGTAAGTAAGTAAGTATGTGTGAGTGTATGTATGTATGTATGTATCTACACATGCATGTATGTATGTATGTATGTATGTATGTATGTATCTACACATGCATTTATGTATGCATGTATGCATGTATGTATATATGTATATATGTTTATATGTATGTATGTATGTAGTGCATCACTTTCTATCATTTTGGTCAGAGAAGTAGTGCATCACTTTGTCTCATAGTTGTGAGAGAATTGTGCACAAAGGAAATAAGAAAAAGAAAAATGATTGAATGTGAGAACATATTAACTAAAAAAGAAGTAAGTACATTAGTAAGTAAGTGAGTATGTATGTATGTGTGTATGTATGTATGTACTTACTCATGCATTTATGTATTTATGTATGCATGTATGTATATATCTATGCATGTTTATATATATGTATGTATGTATCTTTGTATGTATGTATGTATGCATGCACTATGCATGTCTTATGTAAGACCAAAGTGGTACTATAAAAACAGAGAAGTAGTGCATCACTTTCTCTCATGTTGGTCAGAGAAGTAGTGCATCACTTTCTCTCATTGTTGTCAGAGAATCGTGCACAAAGGAAATAAGAAAAAGAAAAATGATTGAATGTGAGAAGTGATTTCTTTATGATGTGGCCAAATGAGTAACTATGTGGGAAACACAATTCAAAGGAGAAAAAGCAATGAAACACGAAATTTTGAAATCTACTTGTCAGTTGAACATAAGGTGACTGGAAACGGAAGCTAGTAGAATCTCATAACCTCCGAAATATAGAAAAGAATTGTTCCTTTTTTTTGTTAATATGAGAATTGAGAATAAAAACACGCTACATTTAATCTTTTAAAGATTGAGTCTCAAAGGAAAAAAATAGAAGATAGTTAGAAGGACATAAAAAGCCTATTGTCCTTTTTGTAGGGATTCATTTGCTTTTGGGCTTACCTCCTCGAATAATAAAGATAATCCAATTTCTAGATGGGGAAACATTCTTATAACTCTTGATTCTTTTTCTCAACAAATAAAGAGATTTACCAAGGAAGAAGAGCCATCAAAATTGACCAAAGACCTCTGGTTCCAAATTTTCCATAGCACTTCAACCCTAATATCATTTCAGAGCGTTGTTGAGCAACCCATCACATCACTCAAGATCACCTGCTACGAGATGACCTAGGCATGTGCTACGAGATGATCTAGGCATGCGCTACTTTTAGTGATTAGCCACCTACAAAAAATATGTCTTGATATTGAATTGGTACAAACTTGCTTGGATCCCTCAACATGAGAGTAGAAAAGTAGAAAACATCACTAAAAGTAGATCGTAATTTTAAGCACAAGGTCTCGCTCTTACATTTCGAAGTGATAAAAAAATAAGAAGTAAATTTGAAGGAAAGATTCATAAAGATGAAGAAATATTGATAGACATGCCTACTGAGGATGAAAATAAGAAGCTATATGAAAAAACTAAGACTTCTGAGCTTATGAAAGAAAATACACAAAAGAGAATCAGTCGAGAGCCAATTAGTGTCTTAATGTAGAATAAGGCACCCCATAAAAAGCTTACATATGATAATTTATATTGCTGAATATTTTCATATGCTTCTCAAATGAGTGAATGTGAAAAGCCTATAAAAAATGTGTGTGCATTTTTTTAAAAGGAGGGGAGAGATGTCTGAACGAGGAAAAGAGATTCTTGATGCAGCATAATAATTAGGAGATAGCCATGAAAAAGAGAAAGAAAAACATGTTTTCTTAGCATAATAAACTTTGAATGTACTTGCCATCTATATACGAAGATGCCCTCTATATACTTGCCATCTATATACTTCCAAGAATTCGTTCTTTATTTCCTCCCAAGAAGTCCTGGTTTTTTCCTCCCAGGAAGTCCTGGTTTTTTTTTTCTTGTAGCTCGAAGTTTATTGTAGTGGCCCTTCCTGTGGGTTTCATTTTAAAGTATAAGTGAGCCTTAGATTTCTTCCCCAACAAATCGAAGCGTTTGAAGTATCGTTTGTGGGTGGAGGTTCCTAAACTCCCCTTCTTCCCTTAGGGCTTCATTAGGGGTACTATGGCCCTGATTTGACGATCAATGGCATCCAAAGAAGTTGAGGAAATTATTTATGAGGGTGAGGCTTACTCCTTTAATGCACGATAGCAATAAAGAGCTCCCACCCTAGGTCAACATTCACATAAGTGGAGACCTTTTGGAGACTGCAGGTATATAGGATTAAAAGATACCCTCTAAGACAAAACACCCAAAAAGACGAACAAGATGGGACTACAGTTGAATTTTTTTGCTACTCATCTGGATAATGTTTAGAATGAGTGCCTAAGTCATTTTATGCATATAGACAAAATTTAGGGATGATAATTTTTATATTGTCTCTAAGTCTCATGTGCATCATGTTTTTTAGTTGAAAATTAAACATTAAAATGAAAGAATCAATAAGAATGCTCTATGAGAGAAAGCTATAGTATGCATAGTAGAATAAAAGTGTATCTCTAGGAATCTTGTGAATCATGCTTTAGCTATTTCGTTTCAAGCTCTCAAATTAACTCACTATAAAGTAAGGGCTTGATTTTTACTCTCTCCCTATAAGGTCTTGAAAATCCATATTTGGAGGCCGATTGGCAGCTAAGGTTGAAGAGCTAAACTTTTTTGTCTCTCACATGAATTTTGGAATTCTGCACCATTTTTGAGTTATGAGGTCCAAAAGAGTGTTGATTTCTCCAAACCATAAAAAAATTTGGGGTTTTCTATTATTATTATTAGAATTTTTCATTTTGGTGCATACATATTCTCATGCATGTTCTAAATGATGATGTATATGTCTTTTTGTTTTTCTTCTCCTTTTGACCGGTGTTGCTAAGTAAAGAAACTATGCACCTGAACACATGCTTTTTATGAAAGTTTTGCATGAAACGCCTAGAGACATTGCTTTTGCTAAATTTGGCAGTGATCACATAGTTTGTGCAGCAGGGAAAATCAACTTTGTGTTTAAGGAGATCACTGCCTTGTGCAAGAAAAGGTAGAAAATCAAAGATTCTCCTTGTGATTGTGATTCAGAGTAAGCTTGTGAGAGTATGATTGTGAATGAGATTGAAATAGCTCGAGGCAGGTCAAGAGGTCAAAGCCTCATCAAGAAGCTATTTTTCTTAAACTATTGTATCTAATTTAAATCTATAATACAATATTTTCTCTTTTTCTACATCACATATTCTCTACTTTGTTGTGTCAATTTTTTTTAAATCTTGTGCAAGCTTTTCTCTTTGCTTATTTTCTTGAGTGATTGGAAGCTTGTGATTCTGGATAGATCGTGATTGTGGAAGCATTACAAGTGGTATTAGATCACAACCCATCCTCAAAAACTGTAGAAGGTTTGACAAAAAAGATTTGTGAGCAACAAAAGCTTTTCACAAGCTTCTTAAATAACTATGTAGAAAAAAAGGTGGAAAGAAACCAAAAAGCATCAAAAATTGGTTTTTAAAGCTCAATGACAAGGTTGATGAAGATGAAGGAACATCTACCATGCCTAGATCAAGACAAAAACATAATCATGAAAATATGGAGGTTGGTGAGTTTAGTCTCAAATACATCTTGAAGAAGGGAAAGTTGAGTCACTTTGATGATGAGAAGAAGCGCGGTGAAGTTCGGGAGGCATGGATTGAGGAGCTAGAGGATTTCTCTTATGTTTGAAAATTAAGTAATCCAAGGCAAAGGTTTAGATCCCACACCTATGTGGAATTAGAAAGCTATGATGGAAGTCCTATATGCATACTTGGACGCATTATGGGCTAGTTATATGGAAGGAATTCAAGGAGTGAGCAAAAAAGTGTTACTATTCTCCATACTAACATATGGAGAAGAACATGGAGTTCTATAATTTTTGACAACATAGGGGTGAAAAACATAGCTTGTTTGTGGATCAATATAGAGAGAAGTTTTTATGTCTTCAAAAGTATGCATTGGAGGTTAGCCACGATGCTGTAACGACAAATTTTATCGAAGGGCTTCATGAGGCACTATGTTATTACATGAAGGGATCTGGATGTTTTTATATCTTGGAATCTACTGCAATGGTTGAAACTTATGAGAAGATGGAAAATTTCAATATGTAGAAGGTGAGTAGAACCAAATTCATCCCAAAACAACATAAGCCCTAGAGACCTGCTCCAACAAACATAAACAACTGAAAGAGGACTTGATCTTTGAATAACTAGAGTAGGAATCCTACTAAAGTAGAATAACTAGAGTAGGAATCCTACTTAGGTAGAATAACCAGAGTAGGAATCCTCCTTAGGTAGAAACAAAATGAGGGCATCAATCCATTCATTGATAGTAGGTCCTTGATTTTATTGAGCAGCTTACAAGACTCGGTTTTTGTTTTTGTTATAGCGAGCAAGGACATCAAACATACAAATGCCCAAACAATGCAATCTTTTGACCTTCATAAGTGAAGGTGATAAACATCATTGAGGAAGCTACAACAATTGATAAAGAAGATGATGGAGGTTAGTTCCCTAATTCTATTTTATGTTGCATGGTAACTTGTTCTTTCCCAAGGGCTTCTGGCATTATGATTTTGGGTATGATTTATATGCATAAAGTTAGATTTCTAATTGATTCAGGTAGCTGCAGATTGGCATAAATTTTATCCATACCCTTTAATACAAATAGATATGGCCAATGGATGGCTTCATTATACGAATGGATACATTGAAAACATTGCATTTAATTTTTCTTATACATGTTTTTCTGGGAATTTTCATGTGATTAAAATGAAACAGTGTGATGCAATCATGGGCATGGATTGGTTAGCTCAAAATTAGTTCAAAATTATGCAACAATGATTATGAAAAAGGAATAGGTACTTTAAGGCAAGATGGTGAATCCATCCACATCCTAGGCTATGAGAGTATGCCTAAGCCTATTCTCATTTTTGCTATGCAAATAATAAGAGGTATACTTGACGGCTCGAAAACACTTGTAAAGTATGTGAATAATCTGCATGTGAAAATGGATTATTTCATATTGGATTTCCGGCCTTATTTGCTTACATGTCTAAGTGGCTTATGGTTTTTTCTTTAAAGTTCCATATTTAGGGAAAATACTAATGATTTTGTTTTGTTTTGGACGAAAGCCATTATATACAACAGGCATATATATATATATATATATATATATATATATATATATATATATATATATATATATATATATATATATATATATATATATATATATATATATATACATACATACCTACATACATACATACATACATACATACATACATACAAGCATACATACATACATACATACATAAAGACATGCATACAAGCTTGGGAATGGTTGACATAGCATTTTAGAAAGCTGACTATAAGAACTATCATAACTCTTTTGTAGACATACCGAGGTAATCTAGGCTTGCTGGAAATCACATATCATCTCAGTGATGATATCCAATGTTTTGCAATAAATTGATAATTCAACAAATGAGATGATGGAAGCTCCGAGAACCCGCTTTCTAACATGTTTGTATCACGTAGCATCGACGAACATCAAACATCCATGATGTGAAGCATTCACATCACTTGTTGTTTTGTTCATATTGTTCCCATTCTTAAATTTTTAGGTCATATTCCTCTTTCAAAAAATGACTTCATGAAGTAGTTCTGAAGGACGGTATGATAGAGTTTCACGATCAAAGATGGACACAAAACCCTGACTGATCCTCACACGTAGATCCTCTAAGAAAAAGAACCATGTGGATAGAATATCGATGGAATTGTATGCTTCAGGTATATATTATATATTCCATGCTGCAAAGTTAACAAAGCAATATTTTCTACGATAATGATAATGGTAAAATTAGGGTTTAAAGAATAATAATAGTATATATATACTTAAATATAAGAATAATAGATTTTTGAGACTTATAATAGTATATATACTTAAAAGCCTAAAAATCAAGTTTGAAAGATTTATAATAGCATATATACATAAATATCTACAAAATTCGTAAGATTTATACTAATATATACTTAAAATCCTAGCACCTAAGGTTTTAAGATCCATAATAGTGTATATGCTTCAATATCTAGACAATTATGGTTTTAGGATTTTTATACTAGTATATAGAAAGCTGAAAAATTAGGACTTTCAAACGTATAATAGTATATATACATAAATATCTAAAAAATTAAGGTTTTAGGTTTTTACTAGTAAACATACCTAAAATCTTACAAAATTAGGTTTTTATGATTTATACTAGTATGTAGTACATATACATAAATATCTAAAAAATTAGGTTTTAAGGATTTATGCTAGTATGTATACTTAAATATATTACAAGTCATGGTTTAAGGATTAATAATAGCATATATACTTAGATATATTAAAAATTATATTTTTAGCATTCAAAATAATATATACTTAAAAAGCTAAAAAATTATGGATTTAGGGTTACTACTAGTATAAAATGTTTTACATATTTATGTATAAGAAAACAGGGTTTTGTTATTTAAAAGAAGTATACCAAATAAATTTGTTATGTGCCAATGTATACATTCATTCATAAAAATGCAGTACAAAAACTGCGCACTCCTTCATTGGAAGGAACAAGGTCAAGCTACATTATAATACATAATACACTATATCGATCAAGAGTATCAACTAGCACCTAGATCCACATAGTTTCTGAAGTGATTCGATAGCGATGCACCACAGTGCGCTCTCCTTCTCGAGAGTTCCACAATGATATCCTTGGTGTAGAAAATGAAGCTCCTAAGGCTGCACATAGTACTCCGCACAGAGGCTGCAGAATACGCAAAGAAACACAGTACAGAGAGAGCACAAAGAGAGACTTCTTAGGTCTTACAAAATGCAGTTGAACTTGCAGTCTATGACTAACTAGGCCACTATATGCTTTTAAATTAAAGAACATATACAAAGAAGTGTCTAGTGGCCATTTGGCCTTTCATATGGACACTAACAATAACTATCTCCCACGAAAGGCCTATATCGCCAAAGTAACTATGCGAGAAAAATTAAGAATGATAAAGAACACCTGAGTGTAATTATACAAACTATATCTCCCACCTCATGGGCATGTTACACAGTATACAAGTGGCTACGTAAAATCATGAATCGAGTAACCCCCATCAAGTGACAACAGTGTCCAAAGCTATCCTATGGTAAAGCTTTAATCAAAGCATATGTAGCATTATCTCGAGTGTGAATGTTCTCAAGAATAATGTGCTCAATGGCTAAGCAATCTCTAATGAAGTGATACCTCACCTCAATGTGCTTGGCCTTTGCATCATAGACCGCATTCTTAGCCAAAGCAATGGCACTCTGACTGTCACTACGAAAATGACATACATGCTGAGGTAAACCCATATCACAAGCACGATGAGAAAACCACAATGCTTCCTTACATGCCTCAGTTGTTGCAACATACTCTGCTTCTGTGGTGGAAACAGTTGTACATTCTTCAAGATGAGATCTCCAAGAGATAGCACCTCTAGCAAAATGAAAAATGTACCCTAATGTAGACTTATGATTGTCTACACAACCAACATAGTCAGAATCTATGTAACCAATAATGGATGCTTTCCTTTCCCTCTACCTAAGCATACACACTTGTCCTTAGTGCCACTTAGATATCTCAAAATCATCTTGACTGCTTCCCAATGTTTCTTGCCAGGATTAGGCATATATCTACTCACAACTCCCACTACACATGCAATTTCTGGTCTCATAGCTACCATAGCATACATGAGACTACCATATTTTATTAAAAAATGGTTATTTTAATATGTTCTATTTCTAGAAGCATATGGGTTAGTATTCTAACCACTATACCAATGGACATGTTTAAGCATTGCAAATGAAAATTTAGATGCATGTAAAATGCATATACCCATGCACTTTTAAACATGTATTGTGATGTTCATATATTTATTGATATTTTCATAGCAACGATTATGTAGACTTTTAGAATGATGGATGAGGTCAAAATACACATTAAAAAATGCCGACTCGAGTGTAGTTCCATTTCATGTTCTAACAACCATTTTGATTGTGACACTCATTTCATTATGAGTACATGTTTCACTTTTTCACTTTCGCATGTATACTCTCAAGAGTGGTTTGTCCATCTTCATCTCATGTGCGTTTTTAGTTCTCTCCCGTGCTTGCTCTCACATACGTCTGTCAAAACATGTTCTTCGTCTTAAAGTTCGTATCATTTCGAACTAAATTTTGTTTCATTTTGTAGTGTAAATAAAACATCATCTTGGAGCATAAGGCTAGGTTCATGCTAGAGGAAGCAGATACAGAAGGAGTGAAAGCATGTGAATCAAGGCAAGAATTACACACATGCAGATAAGTGGTAAAGATTCATATTTTTCAGATATCAGTAATCTTTCAGAAGCTTCAAACATTCAAATAGTGATTCTTATCACTACATTTGTACATACAAAAACCAAATTTTGTAATCAAATGCTCTATTTTGTGCAAGCCAAGGAGTCCTAAAGCTTGAGGATCTTTGTTAGACTCTACCTATTTCTCATAATTTTTGGAGTCCACAAGATACCTCAAATGAGCTTTACAAGCTAACGTTTAACTATGTCGAACACTATGTTTGAAACCTAGCAAAGCTAGTAGAAAGCTATAAATAGAGTTGGAGAGCTCATTTTAGAGATTAGAATTTTGTAGTAACTATGTTAGAGAAAGCTTCTCACGCACATTATTCGCTCAGGATCATGATATCATCCTCACATCCCATGGATTGATAATTAGGAGGTGAAACTCCTTCAACTAGTATTCATCATTGTCTAGAGTGACACCAAACTTGACACCATTGCTAGGGAGCATGCTCATGGACAAACATCTAATGGTAAGAGTGTGGAAAATCGACATTCAAAGGTCAAGTTTTGTTGATTTTTTCATTATTCTCATCTTCATATTCATCTTTTTTAACTTCTTCCACCATAACCACTCACTTTCATCTCCACAAAAGAAAAAAATATATAGTTTTGATCATATCTACCCCTATCCCCTCATTTCCCTCATTTTCATTTGTGAAGAGTGAAAAAGATTGTGTGCACGTAAAACTTCATCTTCAGCTCCAAGCACCTACACAAGTATGAAATTGTCATTCTCAAGATCATTGTTGACCACCTCAATTTGTCGCGAAAGACCAACAAAGTTGTAATTTGGTGTGCACACGTACCCCATAGCAAAGAGCTCTCTATTTCCATCCTAGCATCATAGACACATCCAAAAAAGTTGCATGTGACTTTTTTGGCTCCATTGTGAGATGCCAAAAATGTGACAGGCAGCAGACCTTCTCTGTCAAGATAGTCCTCGTTTGTTGGAAAAGATCACCACTATCACAACAGGTCCCCGTTTGTTGTGATAGAGCAACCCTCGACATACTCCATCTATCAAGATAGGCCACTTTTCTATCATGAGAGAGTACTGTGTCATGATAGAACATCATTGATCATGCCATAATGAGGGACTCAACAAACCCCTTCTATCATGATAGACCACCCTCCATCCCAACAAGGTCCCTCAATCGCAACAGAACCCCCTCTATTGTGATAGATCCATTTAATGATAGAACAAAATTTTGATCAGTGCCCATCTACCACAATTGACACCCTCTATAGTGACAAACCAATATATTGCAATAGACCCTCATATAACATGACAAACTGCCCTCATGACAAGCCACGTCTATCACACCATACCCCCTCTATCATGATAGGCTCCCATGATAGACCCTCTTTATCACAATGGACAACCTTTATCATGACATAATACTCTATTACGATAGACCCCATCTCTCACAATAGAGTGGTTGATCACAATAAACCCCCTCTATTGCAACAAAATGCCTTTTTGACAAAATTTAGGGTTTTATTTTTGGGAAAATTTTGGTCATTTTTCAATGGTCTTTTGGTGGTTTTCAGGGGATATCAAGCAAGAGTGAGCATGTTCATGATGCTTACAACGGGTCCACATGGCTAAACAAAAGACATGGGAGATCTTCCTAGGCCGAAGAGGGCATCAAAAGCAACTAGAGGTTGAAAAGCTTTAAACCCCCCTTTCTCAATTCTAACCTAGGCTAAGACACATAGTGCTAGAAGTAGGGATTAGGGTTATGAAAGGAATCCTCCAAGTCCAAGACACTCAAAACGAAACAAGTTCAAGATAAATAAGTTAGAGATAATCTTGAGAAAACACTAAAAGCGGACAAACATAATCAGATGTTTCGATGATCAAGTTGAATAACACAATATTTCTAATGACAACATGTTGCGACAAGATCTTAACAATGCAAATAATCCAACAAGATATTTATAATTCAACCAACATTAACGACTGCATGCATTCTAAAGGAGACTAAAAAGAGAATAGGGTCAAGTTCATGAACCTTAGATAAAAAGAACACCTTGGCAAAGTGGATCAACAAAGCCTAAGGTCATCTAAACCTATGGACAACCATGCAGCGAGGTCCTAGTCAAGCAACTATGTAACCGCCCATCTAGTGAAAGCCAAGAGATGGGTGAGCCCAGACAATTCATATAGTATGGAGAGAACTATGCCTAGCAATAAGGCTAGCTTATTTAGAGGTGTCAAAATGGATTTATAAAGCATAGTTAGTGTACATCTAAACCAATGATTTAGGTTCTTGCATCTATGAAGACGATTTGAGAAGATCATTGGTTCAGTTGAGGAACCTAGAACAACCCTATGGCTTAGATCATGTTGTAGTGGAATTCATTAACCGTTCCTACATAGAGAAGTAGGTAACTATGTACATTGTCACTAGTCACCTTGATAGAACTGACCACTTTGGGAATTTTCTCTCAAAGTTTGAAGTGACAGATCTTGATGAGCATGATCAGGAGGAGCTAGCAACCACTCCTAGGAATAAATTAGTTTCAACAAGGATCATATCCACAACCAAATTATCTCAAGACAAGAAACTATAGATATTTACACGAATGAAGCTATAGAGGAGGCTTTTTGGAAATTTGGGTCAGAAAAGCCCCATACAAAGAAGGGCTTTCTTGTGTATGAGTTCAAAGATCCATATAATCTAGGAAAATCCACCTACACAATGTATGATTCAAAATATGTACTTAGTTTGAGACTATAGTAAGCAAATTCATTTTTGGCAAGGCCAAAATGGTTTTTCTCTACACAAGAAGTCAACTTCACATAAGCAAGCTAGTAAAAGACACAAAAAATCCTAAGGATTTCAAAGAGAAAAGACTAGAGAAGCTCCAAAAGTAAGCATCATATAGAGTAGGGAGAGGTAGGTCAGAAAAAGGCATGAGTAAACCAAAAAGAAAAGGGACTAGATGACATAGGTCACACAAAGAAGACAAGAAATTTGCCTCTAGCTAGACAAAGAGAAAATTGTATCACTGACATGTGGTCAAAACCATCAATAATCAATTTGATGGAAAAGGACATCCTTAGGATCACATGGCCAAATTCAAGAAAGTTTTGATAGTGAAGCAACTAGAGGACTTATTCACTCAATACAAGGCTTTTGGGTAAACATTGAAGAGTAGATCCCTATTATGGTTTCAACCTTTGCATCAAGGTAATTATGGAAACATCTTGTAGCTAATGGAAGCCTTCATCACTCAGTTCTCCTAGAATGGAATCAGACACAATAAGTCATCCTTGATTTGTCGATTTAAGCAAACCCCCAAGAGATAGTAAGTCTATCAAGACAAAGACTAAAGCAATACATAGAGAGATGTCTATTCCCTAAGCAACCTACACAGGCCAAACAAGTGTACTTCTTTGTAGATAGTCTATTGAGGAGACGTCTTCAATTATATGTGTACCTAAAAGAGCCCAACACCCTAGACCAATGTGTGAGAATGAGCATAGACATAGAGGATAACCTAGGAGAGGATCTAGAATTGTTAAAGTGTAACATTGAAACCTTCATCTTTAGAAATTGTGACGAGTTTCACATCAAAAACTTCATCTTCACTTGAGGAAATAACTAAGTGACTAGCAAAAAATCAAGGAGAAAACTTGCAAAATACACAAAATCAGAAGGCCAATGCTATCAGGCACTGCTATATGAGCAGTGGCTAGTGCTTGCCCCATGCAAACCTAGAATGCCTAAGCTCTAGGCCAATACCACTGCACAATAGAGAGGAATTACATGGACCATATGGCACAAGGATGTCCTTATAATAACTTGGTGAGTAGATAGACCTACGAACAATGATATAGGTATGAAACTCAATACCAACTATAATCCTCATATAGGCCACAATAGAAATACCAACAATAGTACCAATCTCATCATAGGCCACAACCAGTGCTAAGTCAATAAGTACCACCCCCTGCCAATGCAATATCAATCAAGTATGCCACAACAAAAGAGAATGTAGATAGGGCCTTGGTACAGTTTCTCAATTCATCACAAAAAAATGGTAAAAAAAGGGAATAGTTTTTCACTCTTCACATGGTGAGAATGTCTCAATGTAATACATAGAATCACCATAACATAAAATGCAGATAGGGCCCTAGTACCAGTTTCTCAACTCATCACAAAAAATGATAAAGAAAGAATAGTTTTTCACTCTTCACATGGTGATAATGTCTCCTCCTTATACATAGAATGACCATAACGTATTCAGAATTACTAGTATGATTTCCCATCACATGAGTATAATTGGAAACCCAATTATGCAAATGTAATGTACAACAATCCCAACCCTAGAGCCCATATAAGATAGATGAGATCACAAGCCCCTAGAGATGCCAAAGAGATAATTTCATACCAAAATGTCCACATCCACCACCTGTAGGCCAATCACACTATCTCATGATCCAAAGCTTTTGTTTCGCGTGTGGTAAGGACCACATCATATGTGACTTCCCTAAGAATCCTATTCAAATAAAATGGAACTCCACATACATTAGTCCCCATCCAACCAATCATTAGAGTAGAAGCTTTGCACCAAGCCAAGCAAGGAAATAAAGAGAAAGAAATGGAGCCTAGTGAAAGAGGAGAGTTTGGTAAAAGGAAAACTAAATCACGGAAAGAGTCTAGAGAGAGATTGAAGAGAAAGTGGTACAAGAAATTAGTAGAGCTAGAAGGTTGCCTAAAGGACACCAAAGAAAGAATTTTCGAGATAATATCCCAAGTCCCAACATTGATTCCACCTATACCTAAGTCTTGTTCAGTATTAGAAGATCCTATCCGAGAAGACATAGATATGGTGCTCAAGACATCTCCGTCATGAATCAAACAAGGATAAAACATAGAAGAATTAGTCAAAACCTACCCTAGAGCACATCTAGAAGTAGAAATACCGAAGTTGTGCATTAAGATGGTTGAGGTAACTCAGGCTATATTAAAGGCTAGTAAAATCTTTGATCAAAGTAACCTAATAAAACTAGAGTTGCACGTCCAATTGTTATTAAACATGAGAACTTGGCATCCAAACATGAGAACTTGGCACCTCACAAGGCTCGTTTTGTTGAAATTCAAATATGAGAGTTCTTTCCAAGAAAATCTTATGCTCCAAACTCAATAAGGTGTTAAATTCCTCCTTCCATGAATAAATACTGTAAGGAACTCTTGAGAGAAACTTAAGAAGAGAAGTGTGGTACGAAACATATGACTCCCCCACCCATCCAAGAAATAGATGATCTACAAGATTGATTCCCTCAAGACATCCCCTCTATATACGAAGCACATGAAGGCATTCAATCAAGTGAAAGATCGGAATTCGGATCCAATTATTTACAAGAATTGACGTCGTTTATAGGTCCATGGGAGTCAACGTCCATTCAAATGCAACCTCCCATGATAATGATGAGATGAAGATTCAATTATATCTAGAAACATAGACGGAATAAAAAACACTAAAAACATTGTGACATAAAAAATGAGAACTATGTCATGTTCTCATTTGTTTCTAAGCAAAATATGCATAGAATCAAAAAAAGCATGCATATTTTGAGTACTTTCTAGTTTCCTAATGCAGATGCAAATGCATCCTTCCATTTGAGAATAAAAACAAGTGCATTTGGTTTTTTAAATAATTCATCCAATCTCTCAAATCAACTTTAAGGAAAAAATGGGAGACTTTCTAAAGGCACTTGTGCAAGGAGCTTCAATGGAACTTTAGGGTTCAAGAGTTGAATGTGGAGGTTGGCACCCCTTGATAGCTACTTGATAGTTTGGCCATAACTTGAGAAAGAAAGCTTGGATTGGTGAATTTTAAATTTCTCTATGTAAGTAATAAAGAGGGCTACAACTTCATAGAAGGGTAAAGAATCTGGCTTGGAGTTTTAGTTCATCGAAAATTCAAACAACTCAGACATATGTAGAAAATGAATCTACAATCACTTAGACAACATGTTAGTTTTATTGTTGTAACTTGAGTTTTAAAGATCAAACTAAAGTGATTCAACTTTCTATGCATAGCTTGACAAAATAACTACAAATTTGTGGAAAAACATAGGTCTATATTTTGAGCGCTAGATTGTTGACAATGTGCAATAGAGGGCAACAGTGTTGCACACGAAGGTGAAATTGACAAAAGATGCTTGTTCTATGTATATCTTGAGTTACACACCTCCAATTCATGTGTTCTAAATATTGTTACATAGCTAAGAAAAAATTCTTGAATTTTGTTGAAGTAAAAAAAAATCAAATTCAGAGGCTATCATCCCTAAAATAGCAGAACACAAAGCAGCATATTTTCACCACAAGAACCCTAAACTCGTTTGGAGGTTCATTTTGCTTTGGAAATTCTTGGAGAGAGATTGTTTTGGTGTGTGAGCTCTTATTTTTAGAGCTTGAATGCATTCTCCATGTATTGTCATTATGTTAGCTCCTCCCTATGAGAGAAGAGCAGGATCTTTTCAAGTATTTGGCATGTGAGATGGTATTGTGATTTACCTATTTAGGTTTATGTCATCATGACTTTGATCATAGTATTATCAATGGATGTATAGTGGCATTGTGTTCTATATGTCATTTATGCCACTTCGATATGGGTTAGCTCATCTGTTGCACACATTCCATGAGAGTTGATTTTGGATCTCGGTTAGTACTTGTATTCTTGTTTTTTCTTGCAAGTACATGATCCAAATTGGTGCTTTAGTTGTACATCCATTTGTCACCTTGATTGGATATTATTTTAGCATATGGTCATTCATTTGACATCCATTTTCTAGTATGATTTTTGGCATATGTGGATGGTGATTATCACATGGCTATTTTGGTTCAGGTTTGTAATAAAGTAAGTCTATGATCCAAGGGTCTGGCCGGTTCAGATGGATCTAAAATCGGACATCGTTTGGTCATCCGTGTGTATGATCAAAGATCTCGAGTTTAGACTTACTAGGAGGTCTTGTGCTCTTGTGAACAAGTGATCCATGTAGCTGAGTGGTTAAGTCTCAAGGATGTGAAGGACGAGGTCTTGGGTTCAATCCCCATGGGGGACATGGGGAGAGTATTTTGCCCAAAGAGATCTAGAGCCTTCTAGAAGCATCCGCTTGAGTTAACTCGAGTTGACTGGGACACTTGGCACACATGCAGTTACATGGTTGACACATGGCTAGCTAGTATCCACCTGCCCAAGAAGGTAGTCCCCTGGAGAGAGCTATATATAGAGGCATTTGGTTGGGAGGAGAATCATTTCTCTAGCACGTGGTGGTCATAATCCTTGTTCTCTTGCATTGGTATGAGAGCTTGGTTAAGTTTTCATGGAAACTTTGCTCTCATCATTTTCCTTGAGCATTCATATTGTCCTTTTGTTTTAGGAAATCATTCTCTCAGTTTTTCGTCTGCGTGAATGCTTTCTCCTCGGAGGAGGATGTTTAGAGAATCAAAAGAAATGTTTTGCTCGGCTACTCTCGCGATTGAGACAATAGCAAATAGTTCAACATAGTTAGCGTTCATTTATTGAGCAGACCGGGAGGAACTCATGTGGCTATGCGAGAAGATGCTTGATCTATCAAACCGACCGCTTGGTGGATGCCAAGCAAAACAATGTTTTGTTCTTTATCAGTCGTGCAAAGCAGCCGGCAGACGAACTCGACACCTCACAGTAGAGTCAGCTGATAGCCATTAGCCCACAGTGCTTTGCATATAATAACTGTTATCCGCTTACATATATTTGGATAATGGTTCAGAGGATGCCTAAGCGGGCTGGTCACGGGTCTGCAGAGTAAAAGGCGGAGGAATTGAACCTCCGAACCTCCGACCTGATGATAGCCGGCTTGTCGCGGGTGTGCAGATGTTCATCCCGATTTTCTCTTGGAGGCATACCTTAACTGAAGGTTGCAAAATGAAGGCTATAAGTAGATGGTGGCATCCACGATTTGAACTTTGAAAGTCGTGCTGCTGACGCCGATCTTCTACCGACTAAAGCATTGGGAGTTCAGAAACTTTACTTTTCAGCTCACTTTTCACATTATACTGCGCTACCAAGAAGGCAGCCACACCTTCTCGCCTAGAATTCGCCGGCATGGAATCTTATCAGATAGCTCCTTTATTTGAGCACTCTATTGAGCGCTCTAAGGAAAAGCAAAAGACAGAGCAAAAATTTCCACGCGATGAAGCTGTTGAGTTTCATCACCTGGAAATTAAGCATCAAACTCCACACAGTTTGCTCTATGAGAAACAGATCAGATAAGATTTCTCCTTCCTTTGCATATTTTGAGTTGTTCACGAGTGATTAATATCCTCGGTATTCTGCTATTCAACATTAGTTTAAATTGCTGATGGACTTTAGCTTCAGCAGAAGTGTTTTCCTCTTCTGCTCTCTGTTTTGAATCGCCTAGCAGAATCGAACACACATCCTGGGCTGGCGTATGCACTCTTTTATCCATGAGAGCAAGTCTCTCGTGCAAACTACATCTATAGCGATTTATATACATATCTGGAATAGCGTGCTGTAGAAGCACCTAAGACAAAACCAAAATGTTGCTTACTCTGAAAGTTGGCAACGTAGGATCGAACTCGTCACCTGCTAAACGAGAGGATTATCTCTTATCCAATGCTAAACGAGAGGATTATCCCTTATCCAAAGCATCAAGTCCATCGCGAAGTTTATTATATATCTTTCAAAGGCAAAAGCTACAACAGACAAGGATTGAACACTAGACCTTTGGGTTTAATCTCACGCACCCTATTCATTACAGCAAACGGCTTTGATAATATAATTTTTGCCTACATTATTATCTTCTATTATGTCTAAGCTCTGCTAATCCCGAGCCGAGATCCTTTTGCTTGTGTATTCTCTAGAGCTTGCTTTCATCCCCAACCAAGCCCGACTGCATATCTATGGTGATCAAAGCCAAAGTGAAGCAATGTCAGATCGGAGCAAGGACGATCGTGCTTTTCGATCGACAAAAGAAATTTCTCTTCAAGGTCTTAGAGAGAGGTGAGCATGGCTATGAAGGTTGGCTCTTCGCGAGAATCAAAAGAGGGATGAAGCTATGATCAAAGCTAAGTATTTTCCTGTTTCTACTTGATCTTAATGCTTGATTTATATTGTTTTCATTAGTCGTCAACACTTAATCCTAGATGCACATTGAAATGGCCAAGATTTCAATCGATTAAGTCTATTAGGATAATGAAACAATCCACTTCTCATTTCAAGCATTAGTTTGCATTAAGGAAAGACTTGATTCAAAAAAGGATCCTTGTGCATCAAAGTGTTTTGGTAGTTTAATTCCAGATTTCCTTTCCATTGAGTAAGCTTTTTATTGCACCACAAGGATATGTTTTTATATCATAGTGCATTAGGACAAAGGAAAGGATATACATGCATCAAGATTGCGTGATATACATTCTTAGTACAAGGAAAATTCATGCATCAAGCTCATGCATAATTGTTGCATTATTTTTTGGCATACAAAGAACATGCATGCATACGCATGTGAGCACATGCATTTGCATGATAGAACGGGATGTTGTTTGCAAGCAGATATGATAATGTACTCTCTTAGTCTTTAGCTTACTTTATAAATCTCTCGGCTTGACATTAGGGAAGACATGCTAGTTCTAGTTTGCAGCTCAAGTCATTAGTCGATTCCTTCCCAAATTGATAGTCCGCTATCAGAAATAAATACTTAATGACAATTAAGTATGTTTGATATCTTACTAGGTATACGTAGGTACTAAGAGAAAGTTAAGTATTACATTTCCTTGATGACCAAGAAAACTTAATTACTTGCAAAGCTTTTGCAATGTTTGATGATTCTGAGTCCTGGAAGTACTTAGGGAGTCATGAAGATAAGCTTATAATGATTACTCTAAGTATAGGTGATATTTAGAAATTCATACGGATAAGCTTTAGTGGAACTATTGAAGTTTTTTCTTTTCACTCTGATGAGTGATAAAACTTCAAAGAGATGAATAAACTTTAGCATCACTTGAACTTTAAGTGTTCAATAGTTGCTAGGATCCATGATTGTATCTCTAGTCAAGATGCAAAGCCTTCAAAAAGATGGAAACTTTATCAAGCATTTTTCTGAGGATAAGAAACATATGCTTGGTTTTGTTTAAGCTAATTAGAGCTTAAAGAAGAAACCCAAGTCAAATTAATCTTTAGGAATTAAGCTACTGCCTAAAGGTTAAGCCAGTAAAGGGAATAACCTAGTTAACTATTTCCTTAGTTAAAAAGGAATATCTTTTGGACAAGCAAAAAAGCCTTAAGTCTTGTTCTTATTCAATAGTCAAGATTTCTTTTAGAGAGATTATTCCAGTAAAACTAAGGATTCCAAGATGAATCATTGGACTGGAAAGCAAAAGATTCCAAGATGAATCATTACCTTAATATTACTAGATTCCTTGCCAAGAATCTAAAGTTCTTGAAAGACAAAATTTCCCTAGATGTGAGACTAGAATCTTTCAAGAAAAGTTTATTAGAAGTAGTTCCAAGAAATTCCCAAACCACAAGTATTGGTACTTAAGTTCAAATATTGATATAACCTAAAGATATATCAAAGATTCTTAGCTTTGAAATCTCAGAGGCATCGGAGTATGCCTGGATTTGAGATGGGAAAAGATCTCTAAAAGCCCATGGGTAAGCAAAGATGCTTTTGTTAGTTCAAGAGATCTTAAAGATAAAGACTAAGTCTTTATTCTGGTCGCAAGGTCAACTAGAATTGATCAAGCTTGGCCATGATTTTCCAAGAACTTGCGATTGGAACTACTCTGTAGATTGCCCAAGTATTGGCAATAAAATTCCTTTTGGGAATTATTCACTCAGGATCCATTTATTCAATGGAAAAGTGTGAAAAAGTAAGCTGTTCCTATTGGAGTTAGACGTCTGTGGAAGCATGCGAACAACACAAGGAAGAAGAAGAAGCTTGGAGCACAACACACAATACTGAATGTATTACTAGAGAATGCACAAAGATAAGTAGCCCATTAGGGCAGTAGGTATATACAAGCCAGGGGAAAAAAACCTCCTAAAGAGGGAAAAAAGTGCCCCGGCGGTCCTAGTGTATTCACACACATCACTACCTAAATACATCAACAAATCCCCCTTGAGAGTGATGCAGTGAACAAGGAGCTGGCACTCATGTATAAGGAAGTGCCAAGATATGTGGAAATCACTCCACAAAAGGAAGTAATCCCAAAGCTTTGCGAAAAGCTTCAAACTTCTCCCTAGCCAGAGCCTTCGTGAAAAGGTCTGCAATGTTCTCCTGCATAGGCACATATGCCAAGCTGATCTCCCCAGCAGAGAACCTCTCCCTGACATAGTGATAATGCATCTCAATGTGCTTAGTGTGAGCATGGAACACAGGGTTCCTCGTAACTGCCAATGTGCTCTGACTGTCAGTGAAGATGGTGATGGCAGAAGACTGGCCAACACCCAAATCAACCATTAGGCATCTGAGCCACACACACTCAACAATCGTTGTGACAGTTGCCCTATACTCAGCCTCACAACTGGAATTGGCCACAGTAGGCTGCTTCTTGCTCAACCAAGATATACATGAGCTACTAAGCATGAAGCAAAAACCACTGGTGGACACACGAGTGTCATAGCAACTAGCCCAATCTGAGTCAGAAAAACCATGCAAATTTGGCGGTAGTGATCCCCCCTTGGGATAAAACAACCCAAGTAGCCGAGTACCACTTAAGTAGCGAAAGATGCGCTTAACCGCCTTCCAATGCGTGACTGCTGCATAAACCTGCTCATCTGTGAGAGCAAACTGAATATCTGGCCGAGTAATGCATAAGTAAATCAAGCATCCAACAGCCTGCTGATAGAGAACAACATCAAATGCATCTGCAGCATCACGAGGACTCAATCGTAAACCTGTCTCCATAGGAGTGGCAATAGGCTTACAGTCTTCAAGGCCAAAATGCTGCAATAATGTGTCAATATATTTCGTTCGACACAAAGCCATTCCACCATCGACTTGCATAAACTAAATGCCCAAATAGTGATGTAAATGCCCCAAATCAGACATCTCAAATGAGGCATGCAATCAGGCTTGAAATCAGCAATATGTTTCTCAATAGGTCCAGTGAGCAACATGTCGTCAACATAGACAACAATGATCAGAAGCACATCATTAGCACGCTTAACATATAAGGTGCTTTCAGTTGGACTGTTCTCAAAACCATGTGCAACCAGATAGGTATGTATCTTCTCATACCAAGCACGTGGTGCTTGCTTTAGACCATATAATGCCTTCTTTAACCTCCACACCTGGTTTTCATGCCCTTTCTGCACAAAGCCACGGGGCTGAAAAACATACACTTCTTCATGCAAGTCACCATTCAAAAATGTTGTTTTAATGTCCAACTGATCTACATTCCAACCATGATGGGATGCAAGTGCACAAATGCTCCAAACAGTAGTCATACGGCATGTAGGTGCAAAGGTCTCATCAAAATCAATGCCTCTTTCTTGTGCATAACCCTTTGCAACAAGCCTAGCCTTATACTTGTCAACTGTACCATCATGTTTACGCTTCAGCTTGTATACCCACTTAGTGCCAATGGCCTTCTTGCCGAGAGGCAAGTCACATAAAGACCATGTACCATTCTTCATTATAGCATCATATTCAGATTACATAGCAGCCATCCAATTTTCTGAATTATGTGCTTCATAAAAAAGAAGAGGCTCATGCTCATCACAGAGACTAGACGCAGCCATAGCATAGCAATCTGATGCAAAGGAGGCAGTATGAGAGCCTGAACGAGTACGATATGACAAAGGTGCATCTAATTTGTTGTCACGCAAAGTCTGCACCAGCCATTTTGGCATAGTTTTTGCCTGCTCAATATCAGCTCTCTCATCAACAAGTGCATCATGTAAATCTGCATCAAAAATGAAATGATCTGCATCATCATATGAAACCTGCAAAGGCTGAGAAGTTGCCTCATTAGGACCAGCACTAGACTGTCCACCTATAAAAAGAGGCATCAAAGTATCATACATGTCTTTGGAGCTAACAAATGTCTCCTTAGTACATGAAAGCAATGGCTGAATAGCATCTTCCACAAAGACAACATCATGGCTAACCAGAATGCGTTTAGTCTGTGGATGATACAAACGATAACCTTTACTTTCAGAATTGTACCCAACAAAAATACATTTTACTGCCTTATCATCCAATTTTCTGTGATGTTGTTCAAGCACTAGTGAATATGCCAAACAACCAAAAACACGCAGATGAGCAACAGATGGCTTGCGGTCATTCCAAGCTTTATATGGAGTGATAGACTGCAGCACTTTAGTGGGACACCTGTTTAGTACATATGCTGCACACATGACAGCCTCAAGCCAAAAACTATGTGGTAAAGCCTGACTCTTGACCATGCACCTCACCATGTCCATGAGTGATTTGTTCTTTCGTTCAGCAACTCCATTCTGTTGAGGTGTATACTGCATTGTACACTGATGTTTTATCCCATGTTCAGCTAGAAATGCATTAAAATCAGAAGACATATATTCCCCCCCTCGATCAAAACGGAGGGTGCCCATTTTACATGCTAACATATTTTCAGCCAAAATCAGAAACTGTTTAAAGCACATGAACACTTCAGACTTTGCTTTGAGTGGATATACCCATGCATGCCTGGAAAAATCATCAATGAAAGTCACGAAGTAAAGGTAGTTTCCAAAAGAGGGTGTCTGCATAGGACCATAGACATCACTATGTACAAGCTGCAATTTCTGTGTAGACCGAACTGAACCATCCTTTGGAAAGGAGGAACGTTGAATTTTGCCCAAAATACAGCCTTCAGAAACATGTTTTCCAGGTGCCTCAAGTTTGGGCAAAGAGGACACCATTTCAGATTTCTATAGGTGTAGCAAACTAGCAAAATTTAGATGACCAAAACGTGCATGCCAAAGCTTTGCATCTGACATAGCCTGAGAATCATTTACTACACATGCCAAATCATTTACAGATCTTTCATAGTCTATGAGCTTATACAACCCATGACATAAAATGCAAGAAGCAATAATCACATCGCCGTTTGACAGATCATGAACTATACACCTGTCATCAACAAATTTCACAACCAAGCCGATCTTGGCTAATGCCGAAACTGATAACAAGTTCTTTTTGATCCCTGGCACAAATAAAGCATCTGACAAAGTGAAAGAACTACCATCAGCAGTAGTCAAAATGATCTTACCAACTCCCATAACAAGATGATAAGAGGAGTTGTTGGCGCATGTAATAGTATTCCCTGTAGGGGCCGGCTTGAGTGAAGAGAAGAAACTACGCTACGAGGTAATATGTTTGGTTGCCCCACTGTCAAAATACCAAACATTTGAGTCTACTGCAGACATGCACTGATCATGAGAAGATGGGTCAAAACTACAAACAGTAGTAAACGCCCACTCTTCTTCCTGCACAAGATTTGTAGACTCTATTTTTGGTGTAGAGGCCTCTGCAACACCCATTCCAGCCTTTTTCTTCTTTGCCTCTTTAGCAGTCAGTTTTGGACAGTTCTTTATGATATGATCATTCCCTTTATAGTACTTACAAAACAATCTCTGCTTTTCTGATTTATTCTCATCTTTATCTTCCTTCTTCGAATATGCAAAATTAGCAGATTTCTGCTTACTAGTTGAAGAGCTCCATTTTCCTTTGCCCTTCTAACTAGCTAGGAAAGCTTGATCTGCAACTCGCATAATGGACCTGTTTTGCCTGGACTGATCTTCCTGCAACAGAACAGAGACTAACTCTTCAAATGATAAGGCATTTGGATTGCCTTTCATCATCAACTAAAGAGTAGAAGCAAAACTCTGATATGAATTAGGGAGACCATTCAGAACGGTCTGCACAAGTGAGCTATCTACTATAACCTCATCAGTAGAAATCAATTATTCCTTTAAGTCTTTGATCTTCATTAGGAAACTGTCCATAGAATCACCTTCATTCATGTGCTCACTCTCCAACTGTTTTCGGAGGTAAGCAACACGAGCCTCATTCCTAGCTTGGTACAATGTGGTAAGTGTATCCCAAGCATCCTTAGCTGTTCTGCAAGAGTGAATGTGAGGAATAAGGCACGTTTGACAGACAAAGATATCAATGCATGTGCCTGGGCATCTCTGCCATCCCAGCAAATCTGCTCTGCAGTAGGTGCAACAGAAACAGCAACACGAATAGGAATCTGTGGAATATCATCTTCGACACCATCTTCATTAGCTCCAGCACCTGTATTTGCAGTACCTGTAGTGAGAGGTGTAACAAGACGTCTTTCAACACCCTGCACAATGTTCCACAATCCTTTTGCAACCAATACATGTCACATTGTATAAGCCCATAATGGGTAGTTGGTACCATCCAACTTATCCTCAACAGCCAACATACAGAATACATCACTGCTTTCAGCCATGGCCGATGACTAAAATACCTTGATGCAGAAATTGATTGTATCTCAAAAAGTTGAACATAACTACCCCAACAAATTCTGTTAGAACTATAGCAGACTTCGAGACGCTTATACTGGCGAACAGAAACTGGTATATACCTTTGGCACAAAAAGATGAAATAGCCTACACAAGCACTGCGATAATGCATTCGGAGGCCAAAACGAGCTCAAATCGCGATTTCGGCACCAGAATGCGAAGCTGTTTTGATCTTTGAAACACCTTGAGTATGCTCGCCAAATTTCATGTGAATTTGAGACTGCAAACTGAGGAGTGTCAATGGCGTCCTGGATGAAGCGACGACCTGCTCGGATACCAATTGTTGGAGTTAGACATCTACGGAAGCACGCGAACAACACAAGGAAGAAGAAGAAGCTTGGATCACAACACACAATACTGAATGTATTACTAGAGAATGTACAAAGATAAGTAGCCCATTAGGGCAATAGGCATATATACAAGCCGGGGAAAAAAAACCTCCTAAAGAGGGAAGAAAGTGCCCCGGCGGTCCTAGTGTTGTCACACACATCACTAACTAAATATATCAATAGTTCCAAGTCTGAACAAAGTGAAGGAATTCTAAGAATGTAGTCTGCAACCATGAAGATGGTATTTAAGTCTGTGAAAGGTAAAATATAATGTTTGCCTATCCTTAAAAGGGTTTTGGTACAAATCCAGAAAGCATGAGCGCATGCTTAGACTTATGCAGTAGAGAGATTCCTTTAAAGTCCTGGCCAGGATAGGTACCTAAAGCATCAGTAAGGAAAGGAATCTAAAGATAAGAAGTTAAAAGCTCTTGTCACTACAATTTGGTCAAGGATAAACCAATTGAACTTGAATTCGTGAAAATTCAAGTACTTGGAATTTTGATTGGTTTTCATTTGAAAACATTAGCAAAGAAGGATGGATGCTCCATCAAAAGGTTTTTAAGTTCCTAAAGGATAGCACAAGATCATGAAATGATCATGTGAAGGGATCAAAACCTAGAATATCAAGTTAGAGGTAATGCCTAAAACTTCAATTGAAGAGATAAGGTACTCTATCAAGATATGTTTAGACTTTAGGATAAGAATCACCCACACATTAATGTGAATATAAAATAGGGTGGTGTGGGATGCCAGATTTTATACTAATATTGATGTAGGAGAGATGGTATGGGACATTAGACCGTGGTATGATAATTATCTTTTAGCCTCAGAAAGGATTTTGAACTTAGATATGATCTTCAAGAAAATTAAAACTTCCAAGTATAAGTTTTAATTTTTAATTCAAGGAGGATAAAAGTATGATCTCAAGATACTTCAAGATCAAGTTTGTAAGAAGATACGAAGTCAGTAACTTCCAAGGTCTTCTTGAAACACTTCAATCTAAAGTGTTGATGATTCGGAAGTATTTGATAAATTTCTGAAAGAGTAAGACTTTGACTTTGAACTAAACCTTTCAACTAAGGATAGGCTGACTAAGTCAAGCTGTAAGTTCCTAATATAACCTGGTAAATTCAATTCTTTGACTCAAAGCAATGCACAAGAATTGCATTCCTAGTAAGGAGTCATAAAGAATGAATTAAGGTATGTGTCTCGATGAAGAAAGAGACACACCACTAAAACACATGCCTTTTATGAAAGTTTTGCGTGCGGCATAGAGAGAATATTTTTGTATAATTCCGAATTGATCAACACATGCCTTTTATGAAAGTTTTGCGTGCAGCATAGAGAGAAGATTTTTGTATAATTCCGAAGTGATCACGCACTTTGTGGAGGATGGAATATCAACTCTATTTTTTAGGAGATCACTACCTTGTTGGAGTTTGGGGTTTGTAGAAGCACACGAATAGCACAAGGAAGAAGAAGAAGCTTGGAGCACAACACCTTGTTGGAGTTTGGGGTTTGTAGAAGCACACGAATAGCACAAGGAAGAAGAAGAAGCTTGGAGCACAACACACAATACTAAATGTATTACCAAGAGAATTTACAAAGATAATTGACTCGTTAGAGTTATAGGAATATGTACAATCCAAGTGCAAAATATCTCACATCTCGACTTGAAGGACATGAAAGGCCATGTCTTCAGTTTTAATTAGGAGGAGGAGATGGTTTGCTGGCCAAAAGTGGCACTTACTCACATTGTGACCACAAGAGAACCATTCCTTTCAAAACCACTACCTAATTGAATCCAGCATTGGTCAAAGGCTGAATAGCTACCTAATGAGGCAAGGAATTTTTTAATTCCTCTTTCTTTTTCACCACATCCATCTTTGGAATAAATACAACACAAAACTTAATCCTAAACATTTAGAGAAAGTCACTCCTTCCAACTTTCCCAGCTTGGGGACCGGGGTTACTAACCACAAGGGAGGTAGCAACCATGCCAAGCTTGAGCTCAAGACAAGCCAAGCTTGAACTCAAGAAACTTCCAACTAAATGAGATTAACTCTAAAGGAATAAAGAAGAATGAAAATTAAAAGAACTATCGTGATAGCATGAGATTAACTCTAAAGGAATAAAGAAGAATGAAAATTAAAAGAACTATCGTGATAGCAAATGGAACACTTAAACATGCATACATAAACTTAAACATGCATACATAAACTTAAACACAAAAACACACACACATACACATATACATACATAAACACATACACACATACATGCACTCACATACTCACATATACGCATACACACATGCACATACCTACATAAGGTCCTTTTGCTCATGAATCGTTTTTTCAAAACTTCCATAATTGTTCAGGATCAAATGTGCTCTAATACCACTTGTGATGCTTCCATAATCACAAGGTTCCAATCAATGAAGAATAACAAAAGGGAGAAAAACATGCACATGAAAAGAGAAGATATGATGTAGTAGAGTAGAAAATATCTGATGTGACAAAGGGAACATCTTGTACTATAGATTTAAGTAGGCTACAATAGCTTATGTAAAGTAGCTTACTAACAAAGCCTTGAGCTCTCGATCACCCCCGAGCTATCTCAATCTCATTCACACTCACATTGGAAATCATATTGTCACAAGCTTACTCTCAATCAAAATCACAAGGAAAATCTTTGATTTTAGGACTCCTCTTGCACAAGACATGTTAATATATTCTGGTAGTGATGTGTGTGAACACACTATACCATCGGGGCACTTTTTCCTCTTCAGGAGGTTTCTTTCCCTCGGCTTGTATATATGCCTATAACCCTAACATGTCACTTATCTTTGTACATTCTCTTGGTAGGACATTGAGTATTGTGTGTTTTGCTCCAAGCTTCTCCTTCTTCCTTGTGATGTTTGCATGCTTTTGTAGACCTCAAACTCCAACAATTGCTTTTAAAGTAGATCTCCGCTTCATCTAGGGCATCGTCAACACCCCTCTACTCACAATCTCAAAATCACATGAAAATTGGTAAGCATGCTTGAGGTGATTAGGAGTTCAAATGAGCTTCACTTTGTGGTATCAAATTCAGGATCTAAGCTCGTTTTGGCCAAATGCACTATCATAATGCTTGTGCAGGCAATTTTTTCCTTTTGTGCCAAACATATATACAAGTCTCAACTCACCACTACAAGTGCCTCAAAATCTACTACAGATCTACCAGAGCTTAACAAGGTAATTTTATTCATCTTTTCGAGATATACTCAATTTTTTACATCAAGGTATTTTAGAGAGTGGCCATGGCTGAAAGCAATGATGTATTCTGTATGTTGGTTGTTAAGGATAGATTCGATAGTAATAATTACATATTATGGGAATATATGATGCGTCATGTATTTGTTGCAAAAGCATTGTGGAATATTGTGCAGGGTTTTGAAATACATTCTATTACACTTGCAAATACAGTTATTGAAGTTAATGTAGATGGCATTGAAGATGATGATCTTCAAATTCCTATTTGTGTTGCACTTCCTACTGCACCTACTATAGGGAAACTTTGTTGGGATGGCAAAGATTCTTAGGCACATGCATTGATAGATTTGTCTATCAAAGATGCCATTATTCCTCACATTTGCTCTTGCAAAATAGAAACTGATGCTTGGGATACACTTGGCACTTTACATTAGGCAAGAAATGAGGCTCATGTTGCTTACCTATGAAAACAATTGGAGAGTGAGCACATGAATGAAGGAGATTCCATGGATAGTTTTTTTAACAAAGATCAAATATTTGAAGGAGCAATTGATTTCTACTGATGAAGTCTTACCTGATAGTTCACTTATGCAATTGTTCTCAATGGCCTTCTAAATTCGTATTAGAGTTTTGCTCTTACTCTTTGGTTAATTGATGATGAAAGGCAATCCAAATGCCTTAACATTTGAGTATTTAGTCTCTGTTTTATTGTAGGAAGACAAGTGTAGAGAGAATAGGTTGATCATGCGTGTTGTAGATCAAGTTTTCCTAGCTAGTCAGAAGGGCAACGGAAAACGCAGCTCACCTACTAGCAAGTAGAAATCTACTAACATTGCATAGTCAAAGAAGGAAGACAAAGATGAGAAGAAATCAAAACAACAGAAATTGTTTTGTGAGTTCTCTATACCTAAAACATAGTCTGTTAATCTTACGTAGAATGAAGAATGGGAATCTTACTACTGTTAGCAATTTCGACTCATTTTCTCATGAGTAGTGTATGTATGCAGTAGACTTAGATGTTTGGTACTTTGATAGTGGGGTGCAACCAAACATATTATCTTGCTACATAGTTTCTTCAATTCACTTGAGCCTGCCTCTATAAGGAATTCTATCACATGCATCATTAACTCTAGTTATCCTATAATGGGAGTTGGGAAGATCATTCTAACTACTATTGATGGTAGTTCTTTTACATTTTCAAATGATTTATTTGTACTAGGAATCAAGAAAAATATGTTGTTAATTTTTGCATTAGACAAGATTGGCTTGGTTGTCAAATTCTGTTGATGATAGATGTAGAGCCCATGATCTCTCAAATGGTGATGTTATTAATGCTTCTAGCATTTTATGTTGTAGGCTATATAAGCTCATAGACTATGAGAAATCTTTGAATGATTCAGCATGTGTAGTACATGATTCTCATACTATCTTAGATACAAAGTTTTAGCATGCATGCTTTGGTCTTCTAAATTTTGCTAGTTTGCTACACCTGTAGAAACCTAAAATGGTGTCTTCTCTACCCAAACTTGAGGCACTTGGTAAACATTTTTTTGAAGGCCATATTTTGGGAAAAATATAGAATTCCTCATGCCCAAAAGATGGTTCAGTTTGTGCCACTCACCAATTGTAGCTCGTTTACAATAATGTATGTGATCCTATGCAGACACCCTCTTTTGGGAAGTACCTTTACTTCATGACTTTTATTGATGATTTTTCTAGGCATACATGGTTGTATCTCTTGAAAGCAAAGTCCAAAGTGCTTATGTGCTTCAAAATGGGCACCCTCTATTTTGATCAAGGGGGGAATAGATGTCTTCTTATTTTAATGCATTTTTGGCTTAACATGGGATAAAACATTAGTGTATAGTGCCATATATACCTCAACAGAATGGAGTTGCTGAAGAAAGAAGAGGTCTCTCATAGAGATGGGAGGTGTATGGTCAAAATTCAGGCTTCAACACATAGCTTTTGGCTTGAGGCTATTATGTGTGTAGCATATGTACTTAACGGGTGTCGCACCAAAGCATTGCAATCTATCACTTCATATGAGGCTTGGCTTCATTGTGTTGCTTCTGTGTGTGTTTTTGGTTATCTAGCATATGCATTATTGCCTAAAAAACAACACAAGAAATTGGATGATATAGTAGTGAAGTGTATTTTTGTTGGGTACAGTTCTCAAAGCAAAGGCTATAGTTTGTATCATCCACAAAGTAAACACATTTTGGTTAGTCATGATGTCATTTTTGTGAAGATGTAATTCAACCATTACTTTCATGTATCAAGGAGAGTTTTGTTAGCTCTAGAGATGTGTATGACACCTTGCTACCTCTTTTTATAGGTGAATAGTCAAGTGTTGGTCCAAATGAGGATATTTCTCATCCTTTAGGGGTTTCATATGATGATGCAAATAATTTCATCTGATGCAGATTTACATGATGCACTTGTTGATGAGAGCGCTACTATAGAGGAGGTAAAAACTATTGCAAGATGGTTGGTCGAGACTTTGTGAAATAGCAAATTAGATGCACCTATGTCATATCGTACTCCTTGAGGCTCTCATAGTGCTATGGTTGCCTCTAGTTTTTGTGATGAGAATGCACCTATTTTGTTTGATGAATCACAAAATTCAAAAAATTGGATGGGTGCTATGCAATAACAATATGATGCTATTATGAAGAATGATACCTCTTCTTTATGTGATTTTCCTCTTGGCAAGAAGTCCATTGGTACTAAGTGGGTATACAAGTTGAAATATGCATGATGGAATAGTTGACATATATGCTAGAGAAAGAGGCATTGATTTTGATGAGACCTTTGCTCCCACATGCCAAATGACTATTGTACATATCATCTCCGCACTTGCAGCTCATCATGGTTGGAATGTACATCTGTTGGAAATAAAAACTACATTCTTGAATGGTGACTTACATGAAGAAGTGTATGTTTTTTAGCCCCATGCTTTTGTTGAATAAGGGCATTAAAAAATTGTACAAGTTCAAAAAGGCATTATATGGTTTGTAGCAAGCACCATGTGCTTGGTATAAAAAGATACATGCCTACTTGATTGCACATGGTTTTCAGAACAGTCCAACTGAGAGAAACTTATATGTTAAGAATGCAAATGATGCACTTCTTATCATTGTTGTCTATGGTGATTGCATGCTGCTCATTGGTCCTAATGAGAAGCATATTGCTCATTTTAAGGCTCATTTGCATGCCTCATTTGAGATGTCAGACTTGGGACATTTGCATCATTATTTGGACATTGAGTTTATGCAAATTGATGGTGGAATAGCTTTGTGTCAAGAAAATATAATGACACATTATTATAGTGTTTTGGCCGTGAAGACTATAAACCTATTGCCACTCCTATGGAAACATGTTTATGGCTGAGTCTTCATGATGTTGGAGATGCATTTGATGTTGTTCTCTATCAGTAGGCTATTGGATGTTTGATTTACTTATGCATAACTCGGCCTAATATTTGGTTTGTTGTCTCACAAATGAGCATCTTTATGCATTGCCTAGGTGCCAACCATTGACAAGCAGTTAAGCAATCACTATCACCATATTTACATGCTTTTTTTACTCTAATTGGGCTAGTTGCTATGACACTTTTGTGTCCACCAATGGTCTTTGTTTCATGATTTGTAGCTCATGCATATCTTGGTTGATCAAGAAGCAACCTATTGTGGCCACTTCTAGTTGTGAGGTTGAGTATAGGGAAACCTTCATAGCAACTATTGAGTGTGTGTGGATCAGACACCTTATGGTTGATTTGGGTGTTGGTGAGTCTTTTGTCACCACAATCTTCACTGATAGTCAGAGCACATTGGCAATTGCAAGGAACCCTATGTTCAATGCTTACACTAATCACATTGAGGTGCACTAACATTATGTTAGGGAGAGGTTCTTTGCTAGGGAGATCAGTTTGGCATATGTGCCCACACAAGAGAATTTGTCGGTCTTTTCACAAAGGCTCTGCCTAGGGAGAAGTTTGAAGTGTTTTGCAAAGCTTTCGGCTTACTTCCTTTTGTGGATTGATTCCACATAACTTGGCACTTCCTTATACATGAGTGTCAGCTCCTTGTTAACCGCACCACTCCTAGGGGGGATTTATTGATATATTTCGGTGGTGATGTGTGTGAACACACAAGGATTGTTCAAGCACTTTTTTCCCTCTTTAGGAGGTTTTTTGTGTGTATCTAAGCGAGTTTTGAATTTCTTTCCTAATAAATTAAAGCTTTTTAAGTATTCTTTATGGGTAGAGATCTCTAATCTCACCTCCTTCTTTTACCCAATTGGGTGGTCACTGGCATCCAAAGAAGATGTTTGCAAAACCATTTAGGAGGTTAAGGCTTATCCCTTTAATCGAATGCACCACCCAATCATTTGTGTTGAAGATGGCCTCAATAAAGAGCTCCCTTCCAAGGTCAACATTGGAGCAAGATGTATTTTTCAAAGTTTACTCAATGCTTGTTTTCATTGGAGAGTGCACGGACATAGGATTAATGGCTACCCCTTAAGAAAAAAAACCAATAATGACAAACAAGGTCAAACCAAAATGGTGTAATAATCCTTAGGATAGTGAAATAATTCATTTTGAATTTTGTGTTATACATTGTGTGGATAATGATTAGAATGAGTGCTTACGTTGATTTATACATATACACAAAATTTAGGGATAATAAATTTCATATTGTCCCTCTAAACCTTATATGCATCATGTTTTCTAGCTGAAAATTGAACATCAAGATGAAAGAATCATAAACATACTATATGAGAGAAAGCTAGAGTAGACATAGTAGAATAAAAGTTACTTTGGGAAAATTATGCAAATCATGCTTTTTGTATCTCATTTCAAGCTCTTAAACTAGTTCACTCTAAAATAATGGCTTGATTTTATTCTCTTTAGAGTGTTGATATATTTAGGTAGTGATGTGTGTGCACACTCTAGAACCACTCAGGCATTTTTTCCCTCTTTAGGAGTTTTTTTTTGCCCCGGCTTTTATATATGCCTATTGCCCTAATGGGCTAGTTATCTTTGTTACTAGTGGTAATACATTCAGTATTGTGTGTTGTGCTCCAACCTTCTTCTTCTTCCTCGTGTTGTTCACGTGCTTCCATAGACATCTAACTCCAACAATTGGCATCAAATGAAGTTGCCACTTCATCTAGGGCATCGTTGACACCCCTCCTGTTGTAGTCTCAGAATTGCTCAAATTTTGGTGAGCATACTCAAGGTGTTTCAGAGATCAAAAAAGCTTTGGCATGATTTGAGCACATTTCGGCCTCCGAACGCACTATCACAGTGCTTGTGTAGGCTATTTTATCTTTTTATGCCAAAGGTATATACCAATTTTGGTCCGCCAGTATAAGCGTCTCAAAATCTGCTACAGGTTTAGTAGAATTTGTCTGGGTAGTTCTCACTTCAACTTTTTGAGATACGATCAATTTTTTGCATCAAGTTATTTTAGCCACCAGCCATGGCTGAAAGCAGTGATGTATTTCATATGTTGGCTATTGAGGATAAGCTGGATGATACCAACTACCCATTATGGGCTTATATGATGCAACATGTATTGGTTGTAAAAGGACTATGGAACATTGTATAGTGTGTTAAAAAACATTCTATCACACATGCACTTGTTACAACTATAGGTACTAACGCTGATGTAGAAGGAGTCGAAGATGGTGATATTCTGCAGATTCCTATTCCTGTTGTTGTTTTTGTTGCACCTACTACAGAGAAAATTCGTTGGGATGGCAGAGATGACCAGGCACATGCATTGATAGCTTTGTCTATCAAACATGCCATTATTCCTCACATTCGCTCTTATGGAACAACTAAGGATGCTTGGGATACAGTTATCACATTGTGCCAGGCTAGGAATGATGCTCGTGTTCCTTACCTCCAAAAACAATTGGAGAGTGAGCATATGAATGAAGGTGATTCTATGGATAGTTTTTTGATAAAGAACAAGGATTTGAAGGAACACTTGATTTCTGTTGATGAAGTCCTTCCTGACAGTTCACTTGTGCAGACTGTTCTTAATGGTCTTCCTGACTCATATCAGATTTTTTCTTCTACTCTTTGTTTGATGATGAAAGGCAATCCAAATGCCTTAACATTTGAAGAGTTAGTTTCTGTTTTGTTGTAGGAAGACCAATCTAGGCAGAATAGGTCTATTATGCATGTTGCAGATCAAGCTTTCCTAGCTATTCAAAAGGGCAAAGAAAAATGGAGCTCTTCTACTAGTAAGCAGAAATCTGCAAATGTTGCACATTTGAGAAGGAAGACAAAGATGAGAAGAGATCAGAAAGGCAGAATTTCTTTTGCAAATACTCTAAAGAAAATGATCATGTCATTAAGAGCTATCCAAAACTGGATGCTAAAGAGGCAAAGAAGAAAGAGGTCGGAATGGTTGTTGAAGAGGCCTCTACATAGAAAACAGAGTCTGCTAATCTTGTGCAGGATGAAGAATGGGTGTTTACTACTATTTGTAGTTTTGACCCATCTTCTTATGAGCAGTGCATGTCTCTAATAGACTCAAATGTTTGGTATTTTGATAGTGGGGAAACCAAACATACTACCTCGTAGCACAGTTTCTTCACTTCACTCGAGCCTGCCCCTACAAGGAATACTGTCACATGCACCAACAACTCCTCTTATCCTATCATGGGAGTTGGTAAGATCATTTTGACTACTACTGATGGTAGTTCTTTCACTTTGTCAGATGCTTTATTTGTGTCAAGGATCAAGAAAAATTTGTTATCAGTTTTTGCATTAGCCAAGATTGGCTTGGTTGTGAAATTTTTTGATGACAGATGTACAATTCATGATCTGTCAAATGGCAATGTGAGTATTGCTTCTAGCATTTAATTTCATGGAGTACATAAGCTCATAGGCTATGAAAGATATGTAAATGATTCGGCATGTGCAGTACATGATTCTCATGCTATGTTAGATGCAAAGCTTTGGCATGCACGCTTTGGTCATCTAAACTTCTATAGTCTGCTATGCCTGCAGACATCTGAAATGGTGTCCTCTTTGCCCAAACTTGAGCCACCTAGAAAACATATTTGTGAAGGTTGTATTTTGGGCAAAATGTAGCGTTCCTCTTTTCCAAAAGATGGTTCAGTTCGGGCTACTCAAAAATTGCAGCTTGTACATAGTGATGTCTATGGTCCTATGCAGACACCTTCCTTTGGGAATTATCTTTACTTCTTGACTTTCATCGATGATTTTTCCAGGCATGCATGGATATATCCATTGAAGGAAAAGTCTGAAGTGTTTATGTGCTTCAAACAGTTTCTCGGTTTGGCTGAACATCTGTCAGCATGTAAAATAGGCACCCTCCGTTCTGATCGAGGGGGGGAGTATATGTCTTCTGACATTAATGCATTTCTGACTGAACATGGGATAAAACATCAGTGTACAATGTTGTATACACCTCAACAGAATGGAGTTGCTGAATGGAAGAACAGGTCACTCATGGAGATGGCAAGGTGTATGGTGAAGAGTCAGGCTTTACCACGTAGTTTCTGGCTTGAGGCTATCATTCGTGCAACATATGTACTTAATAGGTGTCCCACTAAAGCACTGCAGTCGATCAATCCATATGAAGCTTGGCATGGTCGCAAGCCATCTGTTGCTCATCTGCATTTGGTTGTTTGGCCTATGCATTAGTACTTGAACAACATCACAGAAAATTGGATGATAAAGTAGCAAAATGTATTTTTGTTAGTTTTGAAAGTAAAGGCTATCATCTGTATCATTCATAGACTAAACATATTCTGGTTAGCCATGATTTTTGTTTTTTGGAAGATGTTATCTAGCCATTTCTTTCATGTACTAAGGAGACATCTGTTAGCTCCAAAGACATGTATGATACTTTACTACCTCTTTTTACAGGTGGAGAGTCTAGTGTTTGTCCTAATGAGGCAACTTCTCAGCCTTTGCTGCAAGTTTCATGTGATGATGCAGATCATTCCATTTTTTATGCAAATTTACATGATGCACTTGTTGATGAGAGAGCTGATACTAACCAAGCAAAAACTATGCCAAAATGGCTAGTGTAGACCTTCCGTGACATCAAATTAGATGCATCTGTATCATATTGTACTCAATCAAGCTCTCATAGTGCCTCTTTTGCATCAGATTGCTATTCTATGGATGCCTCTAGTCTCTATGATGAGACCAAACCTGTTTCGTTTGATGAAGCACAAAAGTCTGAACATTAGATGGCTGCAATGCAATCTGAATACAATGCTATAATGAAAAATGATACCTGGCCTTTATGTCACTTGCCTCCTGGCAAGAAGGCCATTGGTGCGAAGTGGGTATACAAGGTGAAGCGTAAGCCTGATGGTACAATTGACAAGTATAAAGCTAGGCTTATTGCAAAGGGTTATTCGCAGGAAAGAGCCATTGATTTTGATGAAATCTTTGATCCTACTTATCGAACGATTACTGTTCGTACCATCTATGCACTTGCAGCTCATCATGGTTGGAATGTACATCAATTGGACATTAAAACAACATTTTTGAATGGTGACTTGCATGAAGAAGTGTATGTTTTTCAGCCATGTGGATTTGTGCAGAAAGGGCATGAAAAACCAGGTGTGTAGGTTAAAGAAGGCATTATATGGTTTAAAGCAAGCACCACGTGTTTGGTATGAAAAGATACATGCCTATCTCATTGCACATGGTTTTGAGAATAATCCAACTGAAAGCACCTTATATGTTAAGCATGCTAATGATGTGCTTCTGATCATTATGGTATATGTTGATGACATGTTGCTCATTGGTCCTCACGACATGCATATTGCTTATTTTAAGGATGATTTGCATGCCTCATTTTAGATGTCTGATTTGGGGCATTTGCATCACTATTTGGGCATTCAAATTATGCAAGTTGATGGTGGAATGGCTTTGTGTCAAACGAAATATATTGACACATTATTGCAGTGTTTTGGCCTTGAAGACTATAAGCCTATTGCCACTCCTATGGAGACAAGCTTACAATTGAGTCTTCATGATGCTAGAGATGGATTTGATGATGTTCTCTATCAGCAGGCTGTTGGATGCTTAATTTGTTTATGTAGTACTCGACCAGATATTCAGTTTGCTATCTCACAAATGAGTAGGTTTTTGCATTGCCTAGGTGTCAAGCATTGGCAGGTGATTAAGCGCATCTTTTGCTACTTGAGTGGTACCCAGCTATTTGGATTGTTTTATCACAAGGGGGGATCACTACCGCCAAATTTGCATGATTTTTCGATAGTGATTGGGTTGGTTGCTATGACACTTTTGTGTCCACTAGTGGCTTTTGCTTCATGCTTGGTAGCTCATGTATATCTTCGTTGAGAAAGAAGCAGCCTACTGTGACCACTTCTAGTTGTGAGGTTGAGTATAGGCCAACTTTCACAACAACTGTTGAGTGTGTGTGGCTCGGACTCCTTATGGCTGATTTGGGTGTTGGTCAGTCTTCTACCACCACCATCTTCACTAACAATCAGAGCACATTGGCACTTGTGAGGAACCCTGTGTTTCATGCTTGCACTAAGCACATTGAGGTGCATTATCATTATGTCAAGGAGAGGTTCTCTGCTGGGGAGATCAAATTGGCATATGTGCCCACGCAGGAGAACATTGTAGACCTTCTTACAAAGGCTTTGCCTAGGGAGAAGTTTGAAGCTTTTTGCAAAGCTTTGGGCTTACTTACTTTTGTGGATTGATTCCACATAGCTTCGCACTTCCTTATAGATGAGTGCCAGCTCCTTGTTCACCCCATCACTACCAGGGGGTATTTGTTGATATATTTAGGTAGTGATGTGTGACTCTAGGACCACTGGGGGCATTTTTTCCTCTCTTTAGGAGGTTTTTCCCCCTGTCTTTATATATGCCTATTGCTCTAATGGGCTACTTATCTTTGTACTTTGTAGTGGTAATACATTCAATATTGTGTGTTGTGCTCCAAGCTTCTTTTTCTTCCTCGTGTTGTTCACATGCTTCCGCAGACGTCTAACTTCAACATAGAGTTGGAGGGTTGAAAACTTATAATTGGAGGTTGATTTGCACCTAAGGTGTCTCTAATATTATTGTCCAGATTCATGAGCTGAACATTTTATCTCTCACAAGGAACTTGGATTTATGCACCATTTTTTAGTTATTGGGTCTAAAACATGTGTCGCCTTTCAAAAACTAAAAATAATAATAATAATAAAATAAAATTGGGCTTTTCGGTTATTATTAGAAGTCATGATTTGATGCATAGGTATTCACATACATGTTTAGGTTGATGACATGTATGTCTTTTCATTGTTTTTTATTCTAATTTTGGTGGATGTGGATAAAGAAAGAAATTCACCACTAAAACACATGCCTTTTATGAAAGTTTTTCATGAAACATAGAGAGACAAGATTTTTTCTAAATCTAGAAGTGATCACTATTGCAGAGGAGTGAAGAGTATTGAAGACAAGAGAGAGTAGAAATCAAAATAAAGAAGAGAATAAAATCAAGCCCCAAAAATTTTCAAGAAATGGCTCATTTTCTTTCGCTGAAAAGCCATTGTAAAACATCAAAAAGCTTTGTAAATGCTCTAAAGGAGTCATCTAGATGCATGATGCTTGAAGATTGTAACATTAGCTTTGCATAATACTGGGAACTTAGTGATTTAGAGAAAAAGTGACAATCTCTTATGTGAAAGGACCAAAATAAGGGCATATGTGTCACGAGGAAGGAGATAAGGAAGAGAACTCACACACACACACTCTCACAACCAAAGAGAAGCACACACTCAGATTGAGGTAAGGTAGAATGGTCTTCTTCTTCTATTACATAAAAAGGAATCTAGAAGAATGACCTAAAAACAAGAATACAACTATTGCAATATATAAAGACCAGTACATAAAGAAAAACCTAATGTCTATGAATTAGTGAGTTGGCAAGAAACAAACATGCCATTACTCTCGGTAGATAAATCTAATAAAGCTCAGTGAAGTGTCCCTCACATATACTAGTGTGACCACTATACATGTCAGAGAAATGAAAAAGTGATAGGTGTCATCTTGGAGCATCACTCCCCCTCAAGCTCAATGCCATGTCCTCTAATCCAAGCATCTTCTGAAACTTCTTCAGCTTGTCTGCTCCAACTGCTTTAGTGAAAATATCAGCAACCTGCTCATCTGTTCTAACATAAAAAAGATCAATATCACCTGCTAATACATTCTCTTTGATGAAGTGATAATGTACCTCGATATGATTGGTTCTAGCATGAAAAACATGGTTCTATGCTAACTTTAGGATGCTAAGATTATCACAATAGATGGTGATAGGCTTTTGCACTTCCACACTTAAATCTGCAAGTAGCATCTCCAACCATGATGCCTCACATGCTACCATTGCAACACCTCTATACTCAGCCTCTATACTCAACAAAGCAACAATGGGTTGCTTCTTGCTACTCTATGTAATAGCTGCACCTCCAAGTGAGAATAGAAGGCCACTAGTAGATCTTCTATCTAGAGTACTACTAGCCCAATCTGAATCGATGTATCCATGAGCTTGCAAATCTACACCAGCTTCATAAAACAATGCATAATCCAAAGTAGCACTCACATAACATAAGTGCACCTCAAAGCATCCAAATGTGGCTTCTTGGGAACTTGCATAAATTGACTTTCAAGTCCAATACTGTAGCTTAGATCCAGCCTTATAATTGTGAGATATATCAAACTTCCCACAATTTTCCTGTACATAGTAGCATTTTACAATGCTTCACCTAATGTAGTATCTAACTTCAAATTATGATCTAATGGCATATAAATCGGCTTACAATTAGCCATACCGTACTTTTGCAGCATATGCAAGGCATATTTCCTTTGCAACACCCATATATATGTTTCTGTATGTATAAACTCAATGCCCAAGAAATAGCACAACACACCAAGATCTTTCATGTCAAATTCCTACGTAAGAAGTTGCTTTACCTCTTTGATTCTTTCTTCATTATCACCATCTAAAATCAAGTGATAAACATAGATAGCCACAATTGTGATGCCATCATCATCACCCTTCCTTGCATATAGTGAATGATTTGCATCACACATAGAAAATCCAATGGTGGTGAAGTAATCAACAATCCTTGCATGCCATGCATGAGGTGCTTGCTTCAGCCCATACAAAGCCTTTTGCAACCTGCAAACATATTCTGGATGCTTTGAATCTTCATATCCTTATGGCTGGTCCATGTATACTTCTTCGTGTAACTCACCATGTAAAAAAGGATTCTTCACATCCATCTGATGCAATGTCCATCCTTTTGATGTAGCTAATGCAAAAAGTATTCTGATAGTAGACATTTTAGATACACGGTTGAATGTTTCCTCATAATCAATGCCATAAGTTTGTGCATATCCGTTTGCTACCAAACGTGTTTTTTACCTACTTATGGTACCATTAGCATTGTGCTTTATCTTGTAAACCCACTTGTAGCCTATGGGTTTCTTTCCTTGTGGCAATGGAACCAGCTTCCAAGTATCATTTTCATAAAGTGCAACCATCTCCTCATCCATATCTTTCTCCCAATCTGCATTTTCAATTGCATCTTCAAAACAAGAAGGGTCAGCATCTTGTATTACCTTGGTCATGGAGGCACAATGACGAGCCATATAATTGTCATATGTCAATCACGCACTGACATCCTCCAAATCTTCTTGGTCCTGGGTCACTGCTCCTTGTATCATCTGCGTGTGCCTTTCTAACTCTTGGACTCTTCACAGAGGGCAATCCAAGTTCCTTATCAAGACTCTTATCTGAACCGCTTAAATCTCCATCAATATCTTCAAAACCTGCACATGTTTTACTACCAACAGAAAGCTTTTCTTTACCTTTCTTGAATGTATTTGATGAATTTTTTGGATTGAAATTTCCATGTAGTCTTCAACTCCATGGATTTGAGTTGGAACTATTGCTTAGTGATGCATCTGGTCCACTTAAAACTTTAGATTATGCACTTGATTTTTCAGCATTTTCTTTGTCATTTGGTTCAAGATTTAGTCCTTCTTTGGCATCTACATAGAAGCTTGACATTTCATCAAATACCACATCTTTGCTCACCTTCACCTATCCTGTGACTGGGTTATAACATTTATATCCCTTTTGTTCAAGGAATTATCCAATGAAGACACATTTTTTTCCTTTTGGATCAAGCTTCATCCTCAACTGATCTAGAACATGTACATATGCAATACAAGCAAAAACCTTCCTATGTGATAAGTTTGGCTTTTTACCTGTGAACTCTTCACGCGTAATTTGATGTACAGCAACAATTGGAGTTCTATTCATGATGTATACAGCCGTATGCATAGCTTCTGCCCAAATACAATGATCCATATTCTTCTTTGTGATCAAGGATCTTGCTATTTTTGCAATATGTCTATTTTTTCATTCAACAATGTCATTTTATTGTGGTGTTTACCTGCATGAAAATTGACATCAAATTCCATGAATTTTTAGAAAATTGTTGAACTCATTTGACATGTATTCACCTCCTCCATCAGATCTTAATGTCTTAATATACTTCCCTATTTGCGTTTCCACCATAGCTTTAAAATTCATAGAATTGAGTGAATACCTCACTCTTCTCTTTCATGAAATATACCCACACTTTCTATGTATGGTCATCAATGAAAGTAACATAAAACTTGCAACCGCCCATAGATGTGGTCTTTGTAGGACCCCAAATATGTGTATGTACTATTTCTAGCACATTCTCACTAACATGCTTGTCATGCGGAAACGATGATCTTGACTGTTTACCAAACTGATATGCTACACATATCTTTTGCATCTCTACAACCTTGAAAATTGGTAGTCCATGGACAATCTCCTTTGACTGCATCAATTTCAGCCTTTGCAAGTTTGCATGTCCAATATGTTTGTGCCAGATCTCTATATCAGCAATGACTCCTACACCTTTTGCAAACATGGCTACATTCATTTCAAGAATTTTCACATTTAATGTGAACGTCCTACCCACACTTTGTTTCCTTTGGCAATCAACCATCCACCCTATTTGTATTCTTCTACATATAACCCATCAGCATTGAACCTAACTTGTAATCCCTAGTCAACCATTTATCAACCAGAAACCAGATTCTTTGTTATATTTGGAACATGCAGCACATTACCAAGATGTTTTACCTTTCCATCATCCATAGATAGTGCTATGTTTCTTGTATGCTCGATAGGGTGTGATGCGTCATCATTTGTTTCAACATATCCAAGAACTGGCAATTTCTGCAAAGTACTAAACCATTTCGCATGACTGGTCATGTGATTTGAAGCACCTGAATTAACATGCCAGACAATATCATTCAATTTGGAAACACCAGTAGACATCGTATTCATCATGTGATGTTGAACCATGAATAGCTTCTCAGAATCATCTGCACATGGATGCATAATTGTTTTACTACCTTTTGTTGTTTTGATTCTTCAACCTGCAATCATGTTCAAAGTGTCCAGGTTTACCACAATTCTAGCATCCTTCATTATCATTACCTAAATCATTTACCTTCCAAGTCTAAGCTATATACTCTCAGCACCCTTTGAATAATGTTTGCCTTTATAACAATCATAATGATTTAGGGAGTCATGATGAGGAGACTTGTGTGCTTCTCCTAGGAAGAGGTCCAAAAAAGGTATCCAACAACCTCCTTTTATAAGGATTTATCATAACATTTCATTATATTCAGAGATTAGGTGAGCCATTTTGTTCATTACTAGTAATAGATGTGATATTTTCATCTTCATATTGTATATTTTCCTACTATATGTATTGCTTGGCATCAATATTCAACCACAAATCAATGCATATAATCGCGTTTTTGCTCAAAATCGATGCAAGGCATCTAGTTCCTACTGAAATTCGATGTCAAGCATTGAATGCCATTAGAAAGTTGAAGCAAGAGATCGACTTTGTGGTGGATGTTGATGCCATCAACCCATGTGTTTTTAATAGAAGATATTCCATATGGATTTAGAATGAATGGCTCTATTAATGATGATGAGCCTTTTAAGCATCCACATAACTTGAAGATGGTAAAGGATTTCCTAAAGCTTGCACTCTCCCCACTGTTGATGATTATTATCTTCTAGAGTAGAGATCAATCTTTCTCTGTGTCAACAGCTTTAAAAACTAGATGTCATGTTGTTGAGTGTCTAACTTGGTATTTTTGTATTGGCATTGTATATTCTCTCTTAATAGAATAGTTCTAAGCTTTGAACATTTAACATGTAGGGTCAAGAAAAAAATTAATCATATGCTTAGCCATCGCTTTGCGAGTGCAACTAAGTGCTTGACTATTGGATATTATGATGAGGCCAATAAAAAACATGTAGGGGAGCACTGTAATGAGAATGGGATTCCAAATTCTCATGTTCGCTATTGTAACAAAGAAGTTAAGACATGTGGAAGGGGATAAGACACTTGTGAACCTTTATTAGATGCCATAGAAATTAATCATGAGGTTCATAGATCTCTTTAGCAATGATGGTGATTGGATATTAGATTTGTTATCTGGAACAAGTTATCAAACTTCTATGTGATTTTTTCTGAGAATGATGAATGCAATTCTAATGCATATGTTTCTTACAAGTACCACATTGGCATGCTCATCCAAGATTTTCAAGCACTACATAGCATTGGATAAGGATGAAGCTCAGGTCAATTTCATTTCAATGCATATAAATGGGCTGAATGAGTGTTCGGATCAAGACCAAGAAGTGGGTAAAAAACTCATCAACAACATCGACAGATTCTAGCTTGCCTCAAGGGAGCCAATGCCACCTTTAGTTGATGAGCATGGAGACATGGGTGAGCTAGATGAGCCAAGTACCATGGAAAACACTATTCAAGATGTACAAGCTCAAGATGATGCCATGCATGTAGATGAGCAAGAATATGATGAGCTCCTATTGTAAATTGAGCCATTGGCTTCTAACAGAGTATATATGTAACTAATTTTTATGAAGGGCTTTGGTGTATTGAATAAGAGGAGCAAGGAGGAGATGGAAAGAGAGAGAGGAGAGGAGACATGTGCACACATGCATGGGAGCCTCAAAACCCACATAGTGATCTCTTTGTGAAGCAATGCTCTATAAATGATGTATGTATATGAATATAGAGATTAAGGACACATGACCCTTACATCCCCAAAAATCTCCCACTTAAGGGTCAATGTGACCATAAGTGGTAACACATACAAAGAATGATGTAAGACTATGCAATAATGTATAGGAAGAGAGTGGATCTCAACCCATACTAATCAGCCTACACCAACTACCTCAAACAAGGTGTATCCAAGCACCTCGAAATGCTCTAGAATCATATCGATAAGAGTTGAGCTGACATTTGACTCATGCAGGAACTGATGAAGTTCTTGCAAATCTCCCACTTGCTCTACGTCTATGTCAATCATCGAATGACTGACAACTCCAAGTACAAATGCTCCGATAGTAACTGCAATGTGTGGTATCGAGCATAATGACTGACATTGGTATTGAGCATAAAAACTCATACATCAAACCCCCAAATGCTGACAAAGCCTTTGCTGTCCTGGCTAATCTAATCATGTTAGCGAAGCTTGTATCCAAGGACTCCAAATCACCATCATCAAGACCATCATGTCATGACATATCTCTATCAACATCTGGCATGAGTGAATTCAAGAATGACTACATAACTAGTGACTCCTCAACATCCAAATCAGCCACCCTAACAACCAATGATATATCTAGCTATGCATCCAAAGATCTAAACTCCTCTATCACACACTATGTACCATGAGAGCAATCTTGTTGTAAAACTCTAACTAAGTATCATCATAATGCTCTACATGAGCATCCACATCATGATCTAAAGCATCCAATTGATTATCTAAAGTGTGCTTCATGTGAGCATCTATATGATCACTAAAATCATTCTCTACATAAGCATCACAATCACCTAAAACATGCTCTATATATGCATCCATCTGGGCATCTGAATCCTGCCATACATGTGCATCATGATTTTCAATAGACCTATCTATAGGTAGACAAACTGAGACATGAAGAATCTCACATTGCACAGAAGGCTGAACCCCCACTAAAACGAGATTTTCTCTTACATGAAGTACCTGCATTGGATACGTATGCCCAATCCTATCACTTTTGACAAGCATAAACTCTCCCAACTACAACCGAAAATGATGCTCTCCAAGAAATGCATAACATTTGCTCTCTTTTAACTAGCTAACTGAAACCAAGCTCATAAGGAATGAAGGCACATAGCATACATTTATGAGTATAAGTGATGCTCCACTATGTAGCATAATGTATACATGTCCTACACCCTCAATGTCAGATGTCATACCATTAGGCATGTGCACACATCCATGACTCTCACATCAGAATCGAGAAAACCACTGGCGATGTGGAGTAACATGAAAAGTGTCTAATGCATCAAGTAACCAAACCATATGTGTGCTATCCAATGGACAAGAGGAATCCTGAGATGAACCATAGGAGAAAGTGATATCACCATCACTAGCAGAATCAACTTCCATAGAATCTCCTGAAACCACTACCTGACTTGCATCACGTACATATCTCTGAAATCATCATCACATCCACCTAAAGCAACATCATCAGGTATGGTCCTCACAACCACAATGCCAACATCAAAGTCATTGATGTGATCTACATCTCACACGAGTCAATGGATGTGCATACATATCATGTAGTCTTTGCCATAATGCACTAGTTGTCTTGTGATACATAACAGACTCATATATAGAATCCATAAGCTATAATCGGATAATGAGCTGACCAATGCATCCATATCCATCCATATATGGTCATGCATATCATGATGCCTCTATGCATCTCTATGCACATACATGTGTAACCCTAGATGAACCAATGTATTCCATATTTGAGCTTTCTATCTCAGAAAGTAAATGCCATCAAACTAAGAAGACATCATGTCGATGGTTCAAGAGACTATCAATGTAACAACAGACTATAAATAATAGTCTATCACTAATAGGATCACACTTGCATATCCATATGCCTAACTCACATCACAAATGTCTAGTTGTAGTAGAAAAAATGTGAACCACAATCACATAACCATGCATCTAGTAAGACAATGAGCATAATCCTTCTCACCAAGTCTCCAAACTGACTATGTAGATGTGAAAGAATCCTACAAAAACCTCGAAAAAGTATCTTTTATAAACTGAGCAATCAAACAAGATAACTAGTATCAAAAGAAAAATGAGTAACCTATCATCACCTATCACTGATCCAGTCAAAGATAATGGCAAATACGCATACCAAAAACTGATGGCAATACATGCCAATACAATGACTATACACCTTCCACTCAAGAATGAATCCTGTAAGAGGGTCCCACGTGTCATGAATAACCTATGACCAAGTCCAAGTGAATGGAGATAAGCAATGATCCAAAGCTATCACACAAGCATAAAGGATCTACAAGAGTACTCTCCTAACATAAAAGCTGACAAAATTTTGGGAGCATCTCCTCATAAAATGGAACCTTGCAAGAGAACAAGGATTATGACCACCACGTGCTAGATAGATGACTCTCGTCCCAACCAAATACCTCTATATATAGCTCTCTCCAGGGGACTGCCTTCTTGGGCCGGTGGATTCTAGCTAGCCATGTGTCGGCCATGTAATTGCATGTGCGCCAAGTGTCCCAGTCAACTCGAGTAAACTCAAGTGGATGCTTCAAGAAGGCTCTAGATCTCTTTGGGCAAAATACTCTCCCCATGTCCCCCATGGGGATTGAACCCAAGACCTTATCCTTCACATCCTTGAGACTTAACCACTCAGCTATGTGGATCGCTTGTTCACAAGAGCACAAGACCTCCTAGTAAGTCTAAAATCAAGATCTATGATCATACACATGGATGACCAAACGATGTCCGATTTCAAATCCGTCTGAACCCGCCTGACCCTTGGATCATAGACTTACTTTATTACATTCTTCCCCCTTTGGAAAATATTTTTATCCTCGAAAATAGAGCTATATATCTATTGTAGGCAACCCCCAAGCCTCATGTTCAAAAACTGGAAGAACATGGTCATGTTCTAAAACTGGAAGAACATGTCTCATCTCTGTGGTGGTGGCCCTTCCCAAATGATTCAAAATAGTGTCTCATCTTGCACTTTGATGAACTGGTCAAAGTGCAAAGTAGTGAATGAATAATAAGGGTGGATCTAAAAACATCCTTGGCCAATTCACAGTTTCTTGATATGCAATCTAGGCACAAACATATGAATTGGGCGGATTCAAATTACTAGTCCAATCTGGGCATGATTGGTGCATGGACTTAGATACAAGGGCGGGATTCTTATCCCTTGTAAAACTTTGAGAACTCTTGATTCACTTGAATTTGATTTGAAAACTTAAATTTTGGTTATTCCAAACATCTAACTTGGATGTTTGTACAATGGTTAACTCCTATCCAACAGCTACTTGATTTCTTTCACCCAACTAGAGGACTACTTTGTCTTTATGCGTTTACAAATCCTATGTAAACTGTAGGAGAAAGTCTACCATTTTCTTTGGATAAACCTTACTATATCTTGACCAAGTCAAATTCTGAAAATTGTCCAACTTAGGACAATTTTCTCAAAGGCTTGTGCTAAAAGTTCTTGGGAATTGTCAATCTGATGTGCAATTCCTAACTTCTCTATTCTAGAGTGTAATGAACTCTCGAAAGTCATAAGAGTTATGCTAGGATGTGGAAGGAAACCCAAATGAATAAGTCAATCTTGGACTTATCATCTTATGAAGATTGAATAAGTTCTCATACAGAACATCTATCTAAGATATTTAATAATTTAGTTATTTAGTTCCACTGGTCTAACCCTAGACTTTGAGAAATGAATCAGATACATATCTGAGACAATTCCAAAAGATTTTGAAAAGCGGAAGGAAATAACTAAAATTCTGTATAACTATTTCAAACTTCTAAGATATAAACTTGCTATGAGTCAAATACTTTGATGACCCAAGACTTTAACTCAAGACTTTAACTTTTTAACGATCTTTTCAACAAGATATTGAAGCATTTTTCTTATCTTTAAGAGAAATAAACTTGATTCTCAAAAAGATTCCAAGCAAATCTAAAACCTCATCCAAACCACAAGATACTACTGTGGTGTCCAACATCAGTGTGTCGACCCACTGAGGTTCTATTGATGAGTTTTTACCCAAACAATGCTTCACTTGAGACTAATCAAAAGTAGAATAAAAAGCAATGAAAAGACACACACGTCATCAACTAGAACATGCATGAGAATACCTATGCACCAAAATCATGAATTCTAATAATAATAGAAAAGTCCTCTTCTTTTTAAGTTTTGGAAAACACGACAATTTTCTACACTTAGTAACTAAAAAATAGTGCCAAAATCCAAGTTGCTTGTGAGAGATAAAAATGTTCAGCTCGGCAATCTCCACAAGAATATTAGAAACGCCTTAGGTGCAAATCAACTTCCAAACATAAGTTTTCAACCCTCCAACTTCAAAAATTGTAAAGAGAATAAAATCAAGCCATTATTTTAGAGTGAACTAATTTACGAGCTTGAAACGAGATACCAGAAGCATGATTTACATAATTTTTAGAGAGACACTTTCATTCTACTATGCTTACTCTAGCTTTTTCTCATATAACATGTTCCTGATTCTTTCATCTTGATGTTAAATTTTCAACTAGGAGACATGATGCACATAAGGTTTAGAGAAACAATATGAAAATGATCATCCCTAAATTTTGTTTATATGTATGAAACAACTTAAGCACTCATTCTAAACATTATGTACAAAATGTATAATAGAAAATTCAAAATGAATTATTTTAGTATCGAAAGGTTTATCTTAAGGTGTAGCCATTAATCCTATGTCCCTGCACTCTCCAATGAAAACAAGCATTGGGTAAACTTTGAAAAATACATCATACTCCAAAGGGGCTCTTTCACCTATATCAATGTTGACCTTGAAGGGGAGCTCTTTATTTAGGTCATCTTCAATACAAATGATTGGGTGCTATCTTCGATTAAAGGTGTAAGCCTTAACATCCTAAATCGTTTTGCCAACATCTTCTTTGGATGCCAGTGATCATTGTAATCTTTGAACTTCTTCTTTTAATAAGAAGAAGTTCGGTATCATTGTATGTTTTCCAAATCACTCTAGATCCTTTTAATACTAGTGAGATAGATCATTCTAAGTCTCTTAAAAAAGTATTGATATGTGAAGAAAAAGTGTTATGCAAGATGGTGAAGTTTTCTATTAACGATTTTTCTTATTATTATGGTTGCATTGCATAGATATATAAATAAATCTCTAAATATTATCTTTTCATTCTGTAGGTCATGATCTAGCTTATTATTATCCTTGCATTCTATAGGTCCAAGAATTCATAATGTTGCTTATATAAATCATATGTTAGGTACATGCAATAAACAATTAAAATATGACCAATAATCTTCTTTCTTGTGTTATAATCTGAAATATACAATGCCATTATCGTTGCATGAGTCCAATCTTGTGGGGATTTTTTTTCGATAAAAGGAACTTTAATTAAAAATGAACAAAAGAATACAAGTGATGGGACTAGTGCCCTTGGGATCCCCCGAATCCCACAAAGCATGGGTAGAACTTGTAGATCTACATTGTGTTGCAAAGGAGGTTGATGACCCTCTTGTCCCCCTCATGTGGGGCCCACTTGGGAATTTTGTATGAATTCTATTTCAAGTATGTAATTTAATTGTTGTTGCATGAGTTATGAATACCATCGAGGTGTTGTATGAGCATCTTCATTATGAGTTTTTGTTATAGAAAATAAAGCACTTTGTTTCTGCCCACATTGTGCTTAAAATTATTATCCATTTTTAGTGATGTTAGCTACTTTTATACTCTTCTATTGAGGGATCCACCATTTCAACAACCCTCTGAAATGCTATTAGCGTTGAAATGCTATAGAAAATTTTGAAGTAGAGATCTTTGGTCAATTTTGGTTGGCTCTTCTAATTGTTAAGCAAAAGATCGTTGAGCAGAGATCTTTATTTGGAAGTAGAGATCTTTATTTCGAAACAAAAATCTTTGAGTCAATTTTGATGGCTCTTGTAAGAATTTTTTCCTTGACAAATCTCTTTATTCGTTAAGCAAATGATCTTTCTTATTCGAGGAGTAAACTTCTTTACTATAATTCGTTTCTAGTCACTTGTATTTACAATTTTCAAAACTTCACATCTAATCCTAGCAAGCAACATTGGGGAAGCGGTAAAAAATCTCTTTATTCGTTAAGCAAATGATCTTTCTTATTCGAGGAGTAAACTTCTTTACTATAATTCGTTTCTAGTCACTTGTATTTACAATTTTCAAAACTTCACATCTAATCCTAGCAAGCAACATTGGGGAAGCGGTAAATATGATTTTGAGATATCTGAGTGGCACTAAGGACAAGTGTCTATTCTTACGTAGGGGAAAGCATCCATTATTCGTTACACAAATTCTGATTATGCTGGTTGTCTAGACAATCATAAGTCTACATCAAGGTACATTTTTCATTATGTTGGAGGAGCTATCTCTTGGAGTTCTCATCTCATTAGGGCGAAAAACAGCCAAAAAGGGGTTGTTTGCTAATGAGAGATTAAGGAAATTGATAAATAGAGTCTTTCCACGGGTACAAGAATATAACATTGCTGTCTCTTTTAACCGTATGAAGAAATTCTTTTTTTAATACAATAGTCTCGAAAAAGGGCCATTAAAGTGTTAAAGAGTCTCATATTCTGTGTACAATTTTTTGGTTCGATGCAATAAAAGATATTTCGGCACACTACACAAAGCATATTCTCAAATTTCCAAGAAGGAATTGATTTTTGAAGATACGAAATATTTTTGGGTTCATAAAATTTCATGATCATTCAGTGATAGGGTTTACATCAAATCAAAAGTTTCCACGTGTACAAAGCCTTTTTCTCTATAAATACTGCCAAGATTTGTGAACGTCGGTTTCTTGCTTTGAACATTCTTCTTATTCTAAGTTCAAATGGCTTCTTCTTCTTCTTGTCATCCTTCCAATCGTGTAACCTCATGTGAGGTTTACAACAGAAGAGAGGATTCTTTGTGGAGACCTCTTTCTGTGAAAGTAAATGAATGGATAACTATGCTTCCTAGCAGTAGAGGTGCCCATAAAGTCAAGTGTGTCAAAAGAGACAACACAAGAAACCACTGGAAGGGACGTATTCGTAGTTTCAAATTGAAGAGATGGGGTTGGTTTGCACAAGTACAACATGTGTACACCGCTAAGGATCTTGTTCTAGAAAATCATCTGCACTTCCCTTCGTACTGTAAGTGAAGTTTTACAAAGCTCTTCTATCATTCCAGTTGTTTTTGTATAATAAAACATATGTTTTTGTACTGCAGATATCTTTCCTTCCAAGATTGTGGAATGGCAACCTGTTGAATGTTTAATAGGAACTTTCAGAGTTCTTCATAAGGAATATGAAGAACTCATGTATGCAGACAAATCTGTTCAATTTTTCAATAGCATAGAGTTATTTGTCCATTATGAAGATTATCAAGTGCCATCAGGGAGGAGTTCTTATGGAAATCTTGTTCATGTACCTGGTCCTTGCATCTCTTCATTAGATTGGAATGCTCCTGATCATTCGACAGTTTCAAGTTTTCTATGCAAAATTAAATTTGACATCCAAAAGGCAATGTCAGCAGGCCGAATTTCGAGAAGGATAAAGATTCAATGGTTTTTGCCTATTCATGTCTTTGTAGCATGCTTTAAAAACATGTTATTATAGAAAACAAAAACAATGTGGTTGAATAGGAGAGTCTCTATTTCAGAGATTGATGATGTTTTAGGTAGGGAATGGGATAGCAAAGAAGTTCAAAAGCTAGGTGACATTATTTTATGTAAAGTTAGTCCCAGTTCTCTTTCAATCTCATATCAGATATGTCGACAATCTCTAGTTCTAGGATATGACTATAGAAGATGGAGAAAAAATCTTGGACTTTGGATAGCCTTGGACTCAGAGGAGAGCTGTCCAGAATTTGAGTTATAAGTATTGATTCATCCAGATTTTCAATCAAGGAAAATAATTATCACTGCAAATTGGAATCTCAAAAATGTAAGGGAACTCCTAGAATACCTTGATGAGGTATCATCACAGTCTAGATTCTCAATTGATGATGCAATAGTTAACAGATCAGAGAAATCATTATCTTGCATAACTTGCCTGCCACCAAGGGTGATTAAGTTCCAACCCTTAAGATTGTAACAAGTTAACCCTGACATTCTTACATAATGTATCTCCCTCTTATAGAAGCTTCTATTGATACTTCCATTGAATTTTCTTTGCAGGATGGTGACAAAGAATGTGTGTTAAATTATGAATTTTAAATGTCTATATTCATATTAGCATTTTTTAATTCTTTCAAGATTTTGATGAGGTTCTTATTGTACAATGATAAGAATATAAACCAAGACATTCTTAGATATTTTTTAGGTCCTTTATTTCATATTTCCATTGATTTTTATTTGCAGGAGTGAATTGATGACTTAAATTATTCCCCTTCATCTAAACTCATATTGGCATTTTTTTGTTTAATGTTAACCTTCTGATGAGGTTCCAACTAAGAAATAATTATACAAGAACTTGCATAAGTAAATTCTAGATGAAAAAGAGATCTAGAATTCAATATCTAGTTTCAATTTAATTATTATAGTCTATCAAAGGTGCACATTAGTCTCAATTAAATTATTTGATTCTATCCATCTTTTCTATCCTCAAGTAATGCAAGAGAAAATATCATGGTACACATAACAAGTAATATAAGAGAGGGTTGAGAACCTGGTGCGAATTCCAATCCAAGGTTTGATATTTCAAAATATGAAGAGCATGACTTAAGGCATAAAACAGAGGAGACGAGATTAGAGAAGACGACCGATTAAAGCGACTAGTGCAATCTGAACTTGTCGGATGGCCCTTATTGCTTAGATCGGTCATGTTAGCAAACTACCGAGAGAGACTTCAACAAGTGACCTTTCATAAAGGTTTGACTCATGCGTATAAAAAGAACTAGCAACAGCTCATCTCATGCAAGGTTGCTAAAAGGGGATCCTATGTTGAAATGGATAATACGACCGATGCAAGCGATAGGGGCAATCCAAAATTCTCCGATTCCCCGTATCCCTTGTATCGGTCATGTCCTCTTTCTTCTTTATATTCTTCTCTATCTTCTCCAATTTAAACTTTCCAACAAGAATGAAGTAAGAAACCCACAATGTAGTCATATTTGTGACACAACCAATTTAATAGGACCATGCAATGAACTTTTGTTTAACTCTCAAAAGGTTCAATACAACTTTATATTTCTCAAGGCATATAAATATTGTAAAGGCAAATAAATATGGTTACAATGACCATCTTCCAGATGAAGATTGGCATAAGTACATACAACTTGTCCATAAATAAATCTTCCAACGTATGTTGGTTTTACAATAGATTTCAATCTTAGACTCAAAGAAGATTCAACCCTTTCTATCCTTTTTGGAGCCCTCTTTTCTCTGTTGCTTGTGTCCCTTTTTGGAGCTTTCAGCTTGACTCTTTTTCATGGTCCCATGCTTTAATGGTGAGTGAAGAGGAAGCCCTTTCTTTTTTTCTTGAGACTTTTTTTATCAGGTGGAGGGGGTGGAGGTGAGTCTGGATCATAGGGGCAGATTGCATGTTTCATGATGCCATTTATTGCTCTCTCTCTCTCTCTGATCTAGATGATCCATGCATCTGGGTAGTCTGATAAATTCAATTCAGGACTATAAAACCTTCTTTCCAAGAATCTTACAGCATTTGCAATCACTCTCCAGCCACATGATGTTGCATCTTTCTGCAATGGCACATGAATTTGTATGTATCCAAATTACTTTTGTTCATTCAATTTAGCAATTCCAGGAAAATTATGATCAATATGCATCTTGAGAAGCTTTGCAGCACTGCATTGTAAAGTAAAAATCAGAATGGATGGCATGGCTCGTAAATAGAGAAGAACAAAATGTATAGCAACATACACTTTCGAATTCCCATGTTGTGATTTAAGAGAATTGAGGAGAAGAGCTTGATATGCATTGAAGTCAACAATAATCAGACTCCAATGGCCCCTGTCAATGTGTTGCATGTAAATATACTTTCTTAAATAAAACAAATATCTTTCCAAAATGAAGATGAATACTTACTTTTCAATATATGGGTAGATAACACATTCTACCTCTTCTGTAAAATTCTGTAGAAAGGACTTACCATCTCCATGTTTATGCAAAAAACACTGTGTCACTAGAGGATCTATGATAAATACTTTTCTTTGAATCGCTTCCTCACATTGTTGAAGAAGAACCCTACAAATCAAGAAATAAAAATTCAGTTAAGAAACTAGAAAATTAAGCAATACAAGAGCACTTTATGGCCTCTAGATATACCTGAGTGAAATGTTGACCACACTATCTAAATATTTCAACATTAACTATTATCTAGCTATCTCCTTTCTTAAGGAGCTCTTTATTTGCTTTCTGTAACTTTTGAATTTGGTTTAAGATGACACTTTCCTCTATAAATAATCCCTGCTTTTTCCTCTCCTCCTCACTATTTGTTGCAGTTCTAGTTTCATGATCATGAGTGACCTGAGGGTTGATCTCTTCAATGACAACTATTGTTTTGGGTGCTCGGGTTGGAGGTATATTTAAAATATCGAAGAATTTTTTATCATGATGATCAATAGGAACCAGAGATTTATCAAATTTATATCTTATTCTTAAAACAATAACATAATCCTTTGCCATTAGTGTTACCCTATGAGAATGAGCAGCACATAAATAGGCATCATTCATAAAATCAATAGCAAAGTCCTCTGCAGCTTCTTGCAGGCATAGCAGTGCTTGAGTTTGCCACCTCACATTCATAAGGGATGAGGTCTTGGCTGTGATCTGCTTGACAACTCTCATAAATGGAAGTCTAAGGATCAACAATCCCACAGACTTTTGAGCTCTTCTAATTTCCCTCAAGGACTTTACATGGTACTTGAACCTTTTCTTTGAAGGCTTCTCTAATACATTGCCTTGAACCTTCTGGGGATTTTGCTCCTGGACATTTTGCTCCTGGGCATTTTTTTCCTGGGCATTTTGGTCCTGACCCTCAGGGTACATCTTCCTTGCTGTCTTTTTGGTCCTAGCCATACTTTGAACAAAATGAGAATCTTTAGGCAAGGAATTAGAAAGGAAAGAAAACTTATTCTCAAAAACTTTGATCAAGGACTCTTTCCACTATCAGAGACACAACCGATCCAAGCGATAAGAGTCATCCGGAAATGCCCGGATGTCCCTTATCGCTTGCATCGGTCGTCCCTGAATTCATCATCAAATATCAATCAATACTAGTTCAAATATAGCTTACAATGCAAAATACTCAAGCATCACTAAAAAAAACATAATTTGCAAGCTATGATCAATGACTCTTTCAACTGTCAGAGACACGACCGATCCAAGCGATAAGAGTCATCCGAAAATGCCCGGATGTCCCTTATCGCTTGCATCGATCATCCCTGAATTCATCATCAAATATCAATAAATACAAGTTCAAATATAGCTTACAATGCATAATACTCAAGCATCACTAAGAAAAACATAATTTGCAAGCTATGATCAAGGACTTGATGCCATTTAAGAAACATGACCGATCCAAGCGATTAGGGTTATCCAGAAATCCTGGATGTACCCTGATCGCTTAGATCGGTCGTGTCCATATTACGTAACGCAAAGAGTGCTCTCTATACAAATTGTGAAGAAGCAGCTTAAAAACGTGGTGGCGATGGAGTGTTGAGAAAAGAAAACGAGAGAAATGAATAGGGAAGCTTAAATAGGTCCCAGAGTTGAGTTGACCGTTGGTGCCATGTGGCACACCATGATTGGTCCACGTCATATAGCTGTTGCGAATTCTAACATTCTTTGCCATGTGGCATGATTTGATTGGTCCACATCATCTATCTATTGAATCTGCCAACGTACCCTTGCCATGTGGCACCCACTGATTGGTCCACATCATTCAATCGTTACTTCCTCCCTCCTCACCTATAAATAGCAACTTCCTTCACAAATTCAAATTCTGAACCTTTCGAGAATTTGACTCATTTACGTGCGTATTTTTCTTTCATCCCCGACACGATCGATACAAGCGATTTTCCCCATTTGACCTACATTGACTCGCTTTAGTCACTTGCATCGATTGTGTTCTCCTCATAGACATACAAGAGAAGCTGCAGCTAAGATGGAGGGAATGAATGAGATCTTTAGTGTCTCTCCATCAGAGAAACTTCTTGATTTCATGGTTCAAGAGGGTTTAACTATAGATTATTTTCCTCATGCAATGACGATATTCAACCCCAAAATTGATTTTCAAAAACTCCTAGAGAAATCAAAAAGTTTTCTTTGAGTGGGAGAACTTTTTGGGGTTGATCAATAGAAAGATCCTTTCTATTTCTCAGAAAACCTATGTCCATCCTCACATATTTGGGAAGGATCCAATAGATAGGGCAAAAATCACAAGAAAATGCAAAAGGATATCCCCTTTGCCAGGGAAGCTTGATTTATGCCCAGAGCATGAAAAAGACTGTTGCTAGCTCCCTTTAAACATTGCTTTCTTGATATGGCTTGATCACATCTCAGTTGAAAAGGAGGAACGTGTTCATGTTGAAGACAAGCCTTCCTTAGAGCTGACACTTGAGGGAAGCTCAAAAACTATGAAAGGTGTCATGAAGATTGTTGAGGAGATCAATCTCCAAGCAGAAGAAGAGCAGGTCAAAGATGTGGCCACTTTTAAAGCAGAGACTACAATAAGGGAGCCAACTGAAGAAGTTCAAGTGTCTAAGAAGTCCCTACTTCTCCCAAATCTACCTTTTTACTTTATCTTTGAAAAAGAGTTTATACCTCTATTTTACATTCAGGAACTTTTCAATCTAAGGGAGGACTACTGCCTTGCAACTATAGCTGAGTCAAAAGAAGTTGCAAGGAGATTCATCAATAAGAAAGGAGAAAGAAAAGAAGAATTTTTGGAAGAATTTTTGCGTCTTGATTTGGACTCTTCTAATGAAGAATTCAAAGATTCATCACAAGCTCTTTCAAAATGCTTTGAGAAAGCTATCTCAGAGAAGCCAACACTTGCTGATGAAGAGTTTGATGAGCATTAGAAGCAACTTGGAATATACTCATTTGGGTGCGGCTATTCATTCTTGGATGTTGCTGAGGACAAAGGAACAATTTGTATTGACTCAAAAGAGCTCATCGAGGAGGAAGATGAGGTCAAGGTATGTTGTTTAATATATTCTTATGAATTTAAGGTTTTGTCCAAGATCTCCATTTTTAGTGAGAAATCGACCACGACCGATGCAAGCGATAAGGCCCATCGGATATTTTCCATTGGGCCTTATCGCTTGCATCGGTTGTGTTTGGACTTGAAGAGGAAGATGAGGTCAAGAACTGTGAGAAATCGATCACAACCGATGCAAGCGATAAGGCCCATCGAATATTTTTGGTTGGGCGTTATCGCTTGCATCAGTCGTGTTTGCACTTGAGGAAGATGATGTCAAGGTATACAGTTAAATATATTCTCAAGAATTTTAGGCTTAGGATATGAGATGGGACCGATGCAACATCTCTAGCTTGTATCGGATTTATCCAAGATCTCCATCAGAAGTGTCAGAAATCGATCACGACTGATGCAAGCGATAAGGCCCATCGGATATTTTTCATTGGGCTTTATCGCTTGTATCGGTCATGTGTAGGAGTTGCATGCAGCATTGATAATAGATATCTAGCTTTGTAAGAATTCACCTCCTTCAGCAAATATAACATGTTTCTAGGTAGTTTGCAAAGAGATATTGATGACGACCGATGCAAACGATAACGACCATCTGAATTTCTCTAAAGGCCCTAATCGTTTGCATCAATCGTGTCTCTTGCTTTATGTCTAATTGTTTCAAGTTACTTTTCATGACTCCTTAAGTGTGCTTGCACTTCATCTGACCTTGTTTTTCATTTTTACCACAGTTAACTATATTGGATGAAGACAATTAACTTGGCAGGGGCAAGGGAACAAGAAAAGCCATAGAAGAGAAAGGAAAAGCAAAGGTGGATATTCATTCTATTATCCACTATCTTCCAAACTTGAACCTAGACACTTTTTGTGTTATTCACAAGCACTATAGTGAGGAGCCAGACTTTGCATTGTTCTCCTTGAAGACTCTATCAAAATACATGGGTTTTACTCCAATACCCTTTAATGCTTTCAGAGTTTTGCTGCTTGAAAGAGCAGTTGCATTCAGAATTTTTGGATATGCCCCAGGACTCAATGCTTCAAGGGCAGGGTACTTTCTTTGTTATTCAAGCTATGCAATGGATGCAGGGGTGTCAGATTTAAAAAGCATTGCTGGATACAGGAGAAAAGAGTTCCTCAGATATAGAGGTGATTTGCCTGAGCCAAGCTCTTTAAAGAGGCTCAAGGAATGACTTCATTTTTTCAAATTCTATTTCTCAACAAATGTACATATACAGAAATTGCCCAATGTGACATAAGAGATTGCAAATTTTTTTGGTGTAACTAATCCATGGCCTAATATTAATTGTTATTGATCCATGATCTATTCTCTGGTCAAAGTCATCCCTGGTCAAAGTCATCCGTGGTCAAAGTCATCTTATGATAATAGATATATTTCTTTTCAAAGCTTAATACATCATGAAATGTACATACATGACATCTTTATTTCTCAAAGAAATAAGAGACATTACAAATATTAAAGCTCTGTTTGAAATGTAGTCTTTTTCATTTTGTGATATTGATACATGATGATTTTGTCTGGTGATAGTCATATTCTTCTGATTATATTTGGCATGAGGTCCTTTGTAATTGTCTTCTAAAGAACCAATCAAAAAGCTCTCTGAAGGCATTGCTCTTTGTTACTCCTCCTCCTTTCCTTGTACACCTAAAGAAGCTTGTCCTTGCTTGATAATGAGATTTTTCCATGCCTTGGGTGTTCCACATGGCAAGTGGTTCTTTTTCTACAAAGAATGCACCATGCACAAGAAGAATATGCTAGAAGGGCAAAAGAATCTCATTAGATCTTTATTTCAATTAAAAACAAATAAATTGAATAAAATATATTTGGAACTCACCAAGTAGTATGTTATGTCTTTGACACCCCATGCCTCTATGATGGTTTCTATAAGCTCTGTGGTCGCCTTTCTAAAATCTGTCACATAACTTTTTGATGTTACTTGCTGCCTCATGATCTTAAAAAGATTATCTAGTTTTACCCACACCTCCATTCTCTTTTTTGCTATTTCTGGTTTGCTTTTTACATTAGTCGTGACCTCATAAAATGTTTTCCAACAATTCCACATGGCATTTAGTTGCTTGTCATCATGGTTGTTGAAGAATCTCCTTGCTTTTGCACCTCCCATTGAGACATCCTATAGTACGTCACCTGTATTTTGTGAAAGCTTTGGATCTTTTCTTAGATGAACATCACCACCATGAAATCCCATTTCTGAAAGAAGACATTCACATTTTTTTATGTTCTCATCTGCAAGAGTTGTAGGCTTGATAGAATATGCATAATACAAGCGAAGACGGACCAACTTATCAATGATTCTTAACTCTGTATGTAGTGTACATATGTGTACATTTGTCAATGCTATTGGAAGTATGGGATCCCAAATCATTGAAGAAGATGAGTAGTTATGAAGAATAACATTTTTTCTGGAAGGAGCCTCTTCAGCCTTAGCTCTAGCAATCCATCCATTTGTGCCTAGGCTTTGCATGCAATACAAGCAAGGGTACTTAGAATTTGCTCCCCCACTTATACCAAACATGCATTTGAGCATCTTTAGGTCTCCACTCAAATGGCACTCAACTTGAAAGTTCCTGTAGTCTTTGACATTGAACAATTCTCCTGCATGATGCCTTTGGATAACATTTGGAATGTTTGTCTGTGAGAATAACCATTTAAGTGTTTTATGGCTCTCAGATGGAACTTGAGCACAGCCAACCCACCATCAGTGCATTTTTTTTACTTTTAATTAAGGGGTGTCATAGAAAGAACAGGTTGAGTGTCACGGTCAATTCCTTTTTCAAATCCAGCTGCAGCTGCACGAGCCCTACCCACGTGCCAAAGGTGACCGACAAAAAAGAAGAATCCTAGAACAAAGTGAGAAGTTGATAACCAACTTCGAGGAGATACATAGTTAACAGCGTTGATCTCCGTAGCTACTCCACCCACGGAGTTTAGAGAGCCCAAAGGCGCATGCGTCATATATTCTGCGGATCGTCTTTCTTGCCATGGTTGTATATCTTTCTTTAACTTACCAAGATCTAAGCCGTTTGGCCCTCTTAGAGGTTCTAACCAAGGAGCACGAAGGTCCCAGAAGCGCATAGTTTCGCCTCCAAAAATTATTTCTCCAGTGGGAGAGCGCATTAAATATTTACCTAAACCTGTTGGTCCTTGAGCAGAGCCTATATTGGCGCCAAGACGCTGGTCCCTGACCAGGAAAGTAAAAGCTTGAGCTTGAGAAGCTTCTGGACCGGTGGGACCATAAAATTCGCTGGGATATGCTGTATTATTGAACCAGACAAAACAGCAAGCAGTGAAACCAAAAATTGAAAGAGCACCTAAACTGTAGGATAAGTAAGCTTCGCCAGACCAAACAAACACTCGACGAGCCTAGGCAAAGGGTTTTGTTAATATATGCCGAATTCCCCCGAAAACACAGATAGAGCCCAACCACACATGACCCCCAACAATATCTTCTAAATTATCCACGCTTGCGATCCATCCTTCTCCCCCAAACGGAGATTTCAATAGATACCCAAAGATAATGCTGGGACTTAAGGTGAGATTTGTGATTTCTCTTACATCTCCACCGCCAGGTGCCCATGTATCATACAACCCTCCAAAGTAAAGCGCTTTGAAAACCAATAGAAAGGCGCCAAGACCTAATAATATTAAATGAATACCAAGAATGGTAGTCATCTTATTTTTATCTTTCCAAGTACAACCAAAAAAGGGAAAGGATTCTTCAAGTGTTTCAGGGCCAATCACGGCATGATATATACCTCCAAAGCCCAAAACTGCGGAAGAAATTAAATGGAGAACTCCGGAAACAAAATATGGGAAGGTATCTGCTACTTCTCCTCTAGGGCCCACACCCCAACCCAGAGTAGCCAAGTGAGGAAGTAGAATTAGTCCCTTTTCATACATGGGCTTCTCCGATACGAAATGGGCTACTTCAAATAGATTCATAGCTCCAACCCAAAAAACGATAAGGCCAGCATGAGCTACATGAGCGCCAAGCAATTTACCAGATAGATTAATTAACCGGGCGTTTCCTGCCCACCAAGCAAAGCCTGTGGTTTCCTGATCACGACCACCTAGAGATAGGGTTCCATTAAAGAGCGTTTCCACGGGGTAAAACCTCCTCAGGGAATACAAGGTTTTCATGAGGCTGATCCTAAGCTGCCATCCAGGCACGGATCCCTTCGTTTAGTAAGATATTTTTTGTATAAAAAGTTTCAAATTCAAGATCTTCTGTTGCACGAATTTCTTGAGATACAAAGTCGTACGCGTGTAAGTTTAGGGCAAGACCAACCACTCCGATAGCACTCATCCATAAACCTGTGACTGGCACAAATAACATGAAGAAGTGTAACCAATGTTTGTTGGAAAAGGCAACACCAAATATTTGCGACCAAAATCTGTTTGCAGTTACCATCGAATAAGTTTCTTCAGACTAAGTTGGATTGAACGCCCTAAATGTGTTTGCGCCATCACCGTCTTCAAATAGAGTATTTTCAACTGTAGCACCGTGAATAGCACATAGAAGAGCAGCACCTAGAACCCCAGCACCTCCCATCATATGAAATGGATTCAACGTCCAATTATGAAAACCCTGAAAAAATAAAATAAATCGAAAGATTGAGATTGCTCTATAACCTTTCCTACTCACTCCGACGCTATCACAAATCTTCTGAATTTGAGATGGTTCTAGTAACAAATTCATTTCTGTCATGAGTTTTTGGAAAACAAAGCATTTCAAGCATGTGTTTTCATTGAGTTTCAATAATCTTAAAACATCGTTTTGACTCAAAATTTCATTAGAGAAATGTACGCGCTCAAAACTGCTCGACATATTGAAACTTAGCACATTTGTCACATGATCTCTTACAATTTTCATTCTTTTCTTTTTCTGGCCAGATTTTTTAGTCAAATCTAAAAAACCTTTTACTCGTTTTGACCGCATTCTCAAACCTATAGGAGTTTCTTTCATTTTTTTAAAAGACTCAAACTTAGAAGACAAAGTGGATAATTTGCTTTCTAGCTCCCTCATATGTAAATCCTTCTAATGTAGTGTGTTTTGTAGATAGTTTATGTATTGTACATAATTCCTTGAAATATCCCAGAGCCTTGAACAATAGCCTCGTAAAACATCCTCACGATCTCCTACAAATCTAATCAGATCATGAAGATTATGAAAAGGGGGATACCTTCGAGTTTGTGGATCGATTGGATAAACAGACCCATCTGTCCATATGTCAATATGTTTCTTGCCTTCCTTTCACAATCCATCCACTTCAGAAGGATGAAGAGCCCTTCGGAATACTTTTCTTGTCGTCGCATACTCATGACTAATTGCAATGTTGATATGGAACTTTTCACAATGATTTCGATTGTTTGAAAGCTCAGCGAGAGTATTTGGGTTAAGCTTCTCCATGGTTTGCTATGAAAAACGACTGGCAAGTGTCTAAAATGATGTGAAAGAGAGAAACAGGCCTGCTATGAAAAGTAGAGTAAAAAAGCGCAAAAAGTCATCAGCACACATTATATAGGTCCATGAACAAGAGAAGAATTCAAATTTTGATCAATGCCCGATGAGCACAAACTTCGAGTCATAAGATATCACACAAACTTTTCATGATTATCACATGAGTTTCTCTCTCTTCAAAATTTACATAAGATATGTGTTAAAAATGAACTTACACAAAATTTCTTAAAGGATTTGACAACTTTAATCCAGATTAAGCACAACTAATTGAAATCCTTACACGGCCCTTTTTGGGTTGTTTTTCGCCCTAATGTTCAAGAATGTACCATTGTTTCCACCACAAAAGCAGAGTATATTGTAGCAAGTGAGGCATGTAATGAAGCATTGAGGTTTTCTTGTCTTGCTTGTGATATGGGTCTACCTCACCATGTACCTCGTTTACTCAGTGATAGTTGGAGTGTCATTGCTTTGGCTAAGAATCCGATGTATCATGCAGAGATGAAGCACATTGAGGTGAGGTATCACTTCATTAGGGATTGCTTAGCCACTGAGCATATTATTCTTGAGAAGGTTCATACTCAAGATAATGTTGTAGATGCTTTGACTAAAGCTCTACCACAGGATAGCGTCCGACACTATTGTCACTTGATGGAGGTTACTTGATTCATGATCTTACACAGTCACATCTTACACAGTCACTTGTATACTTTGTAACATGCCCATCAGGTGGGAGGTATAATTTGTATACTTACACTCAGGTATTCTTTATCATTCCTCATTTTTCTCCCATATTTACTTTGGCCATATTGGCCTTTAGTGGGAGATTGTTACCGCTAGTATTCATGTGAAAGGCCAATTGGCCACTGGACACTTTTGTATATTATGTTCTTTAATAAAACACATAGTGGCCTAGTCAACCATAGACTGTAAGTTGGATCACATTTGTAACACCTTAGAAGTCTATGTTCGTGCTCCCTGTGTACTATTTTTTTGTGCATATTCTGAGGTCTTTATGCGGAGTACTATGTGCAGCGATAGGAGTTGGGTTTTCAACTCTAAGGATATCATCGTGGAGCTCTAGAGAAGGAGAATGCATCAACATTGAAGTACTTCAAATAAACCATAAATCCCAAGGGTTTCGCACCTGAAAAGCCAATTGTTTTACCCCTTAGACCAAGGTATGTATACAACTCTCTCTCTCTCTCGCTCGCTCTATGATCTGCATGTCTCTTCTTTCTCTCTCCTTACTGGTACTCATGCAGCATTGTTCTTCAAACTCTTATCTCTAATACCAATGAAACATCAAAACCTAGCTCTCTCATAAGATCATTGAAAATCTCAATTCTATGTATGATGATAGAGAAGAGCTAGATGATTCATGGAAATGCTCTAGCAATAGCCATTAGCCACATGAAACTATTCTCCAAAAAACATCACTCTGAATAATGATCTAATGCATTCGACTCAATAGCCTGAGTGGATACTCACATACGCCTATGAAATGATCGGAGGGAATTTACACTCTACTTAATAGGGAATTCACACTCTACTTGGTAGGTAGAATTTTATCACATTTATGATAAACAATCCTCATTCCCTTATGTAGAGTATTTTAGAAGATTATTTGGTGTGATTATAAGGAAAGACATCATGGAGTTGGCGCCTAAAAGTTGGAATTGAAGACTCTACACCTACTACATATTTAATCTTTATTTTCCTTTGTTCCAAATGAGCGTTTGTATCGAGTCTAGTGTCTATGATTGAAAGTGTCGATGGAGACATTTTTTTGAGTAGTGCTCATTTTACAAACTTATCATGAGCCTTGCTTTTTTTTTTAATCACGAGAGAAACAAAGAGGACTGTTTGTTTGTACAGTCATAACATGCATCAAGGTAAGAGCATTTTTCTTGTGAACGTACACTCCATTAAAGCACCAATCCACCTTTCAAGCATATGCTAGATAGGATCTTCTTCCATGGAACATATATCAAGGTAAATAGGTTATGTTTTCTCTTAACATTGAATAAACCTTCATATTTTAGCATTTCATGTATGTGCATTAATATATCGAATTCTGTAAAGAAAATGAAGATTGAATATTCAATCCCCATAAATGAGTCTGATATATCCCAAATAAGATCTTTGGGTGTAGTCTACATTCTGTTAACTTTGGCTTCTTGAGATGAAGGTCCAGAGTTCAACCCCAGGCTGGACATGTAATGGCTTTGGTCAGTTTAAATTAGTTATAACCTAGTGTAACTTGTGTTTTGTGCGATACGGAGGGTTGTGCAAGTACTATACACATTCACCTATACAATTATACTTTCAAAATTAAAGCTAAGAAAATAGATGTCTATCGAACCTCATTTTTTTTTAATCATCGGATGTATCTTTCTTTTTTCAAATTTAAATCCTAAAAATAAAAAAAAGGTTTTCAGCAAACAAAAGCTTGACGGTTGACCAAACATAGCTTTTTACGCAAGCTGATCACGACTCACGACTCACGAGTCCTATGATGTTTCTTGATCGGGAAGTTTGAATTTGATTGCGCCGCCCGCGAATGCGCTTAAAAACTGCACGATTTTCTCTCCTGCATCGTCTATCATCTCTACCGTAATTTCTATCACATTTCTCGCGACTCGCACCCGAGCAATCAGCATACCGAATCCATGGCTCAATCCCGAAAATCCCACTCCGCATATAGATGCACATCACAAGTAATCAGACCAAAGTATAGATGCTCACCTGTTCGGGGAAAAAATCGTGTGGCCGTCAAGGTGGCCGCCATGCTAATACGTATGCGTCGTCGAAACGTTGTCTTCACAGATGCGACGCACTTCCGGCAGCTTGTTGAAGAGATGACGGGCTGCGTCAGAGAAAATTCTGCGCCTGCGGCTGGTCACAACTGCTAGAATATCTGCACAAAAGGTAGTGATTTCCCATCCCGAACGGTCCAGTCCCTTCAGAGAAGAAAGGCTGTAGAGGCGTTTTGCTCCTCCTTTCTTGTCAAAAGGCTGTAGAGACTGCTTTGTAAATATTTTGCTACTTTGATCGTCTACGTCTTCTTTAAAACATGTTGATCGATTACGCTTTATGATGTAAAGCTATCAGTCTCATTTAGTATTAGAATTCGCACTGACATTCGTATGTCTGCTGTGTTTCTCCGTGGATCTGCGTAGAAATTTACTACGACTGTATCACCATAGCTTCTGCTTTTGTAAATGTAAGATGTCACTCTTCTTTTTCCTTATCATGTCTATCTCTGTGTGTATAGTTTTGCTGCGCGCCATCACAGAACTCACTTGTTCTAAAAATTGTTTATTCTTTATCTTTCAATGTTTTTCTCCTTCCGTGAACAATAATCCTTCAAGTTTTCAATCGCTCGCATGTTAATCGCTTCATTGCCACAATCGTTTCGTAAGTTAGGAGCATTCTGTTTCATCTTCAGATCTGTAGGAGCTCAGCCTTCTTCTGTAACAGTTATTCCACAGCTAACGAACGAGGAAATAAAAACGCCCCTCATTGTATTATTTTCTCTCTTTCTGCAGGACATGTCTTGCTCCGTACTCTTATTTGATCACCTGCGTTCAAGGGAGAGAGAATTCGTTAGAAATCTGGTTCGTCCTCTTATTACGGCTATTAGGCTTCATTAATAGTTTCCTCTTGCTCCGTGTCCAATACATTCAACCCTTCTATGAAGTTTTTTAATGAATAAATCAGTCCAAATGGATCTTAAAGACCATTTCTTTTTTACACTTCAAACCTGCTCAAATAGCAGCTCGAATTCTCTCTTCGTTCCTCTGCTTCACAGGATTTTTCTCCCTCAAATTCGAATGTCTTCTGCTACCTAGACTTCTCTATTTGAAGGGAAGGGAAAATTGTATAAAAAAAAGAGGAAATGTATATGTGAATGTGTATAATCGCATATGTGTGGAAGGTTTTTGTTCCTGAATTTGTAAGGTAGATTTTGCATTAAGGTATATTATGCTGTGGGCCACAACTGGACATTTTTTATGCATTTTGTATTTCGTAGTAGAAACCGTTACAACTGGGTGGCGGTTTAGGAAGTTCAAATTTTGATCTCTTAAGCCATAAAATTGTGTCATTATAGACACTTATAGAATGACACATATAGCGAAATATAAATTGTAGCATGAATGATTGTTTAGAATTGTCTAAACAACAGAATGTCCATCACATGAACATTGATGGGCCTTGTTCGTGAAACTCCCCGAAAAGAAATGGTATCATCTAAGCATCAAATATAAGTGTTTTTTATGCAGATAAATTTTATTTTTTATTTGAAATAACATAGATGACACTTGACTAAGGCTTTTTTAGATGAAAAAGAAAATATATCTCAAGTTGAATATTTTAATTGTGAGTCTCTTTGTCTCATTCTCTCTCTCTCTCTCTCTCTCTCTCTCTCTCTCTCTCTCTCGTATGAAGGCATTGCTAAGAATCAAACAAAAATTGACACACAAACAGAACATGGGATCATATGTTTATTGTAGCTATCAAAACTTACTAAAAAATCTTAAATTATCGAAATAATGAATATAGACCTGAGTGGAGCTTAGAGACTATAAGTTTTAATATTTACAAAGGTTTAAATAAGATATTAATAAAAGAAAGCATGAAATCGAAGAATTTATAAGAAAATAATAAGATATTGGGTTCATTTCACTTCTAGTGTGCAAATCTAAGGGATTAAATTCCATCAGTTGGTATCAGAGAAGTAAACAACCTTTGAAGTCTCTAGTAGAATGAGACAAAAGATTGAACATCAAGGCTAAGAGGTGCATTTTAGTGTAACCCTAATTTCCCATTCATTATGGCAGATCTAGGTCAAAAAGTGGAGTTGCTTGACAAAGACAACTATCAACCATGGAGGTTCAGACTCATGAACTACCTCATGAGCAAAGGTTTATGGCATATTGTGTGTGGAGATGAACATAAGCCTCATGTAGATCCCAAACATCCAAAGGTCATCAATCAAGAATTGAAGATGTTGAAGGATTGGGAGGAAACGAATAGGAGATCTATCTTCTACATATCACAGGTAATCTCTAACACTATGATTGGTCATATTTTAAAGTCTCATCATGCTAGAGATGTTTGGGAGGCCTTAGAGAAGACATATACCACTTCTACAAGAAGCAAAAAGATGCAGCTTAAGAATGAACTCCATTCTTTGAAGTAGGTAGTGGTCAATCTATTGTCGACTACACCTTCAAGGTGAAGGATTTGATGGAGCAATTAGCATCCATTGGCTGCAAAGTAGATGAGGAAGACCTTGTGCATATTACACTCAATGGGCTGAGAGGGGAAGACAAATGGAAACCCCTTATTAGTACCATCTTGTATAGAGATCTTCTACCAACGCTTGAGGAGTTGATCCCACACCTAGTGGCAGAAGAGGTTTCCATAGGAGACACATCCAAGAAGGATGGTCACTCACATGTCCTATATGATAGAAAAGGCAAAGGCACGTGTGGCAAGAAGGGGAAAGGAGAAAAAAGCAAGTGGGAGCAATCCAAGGAAGAAGATTTACATTCAGAAGGAGATAGTAAAGCATCATCTTCAAGGAAGGGCAAGAACGGAGAAGGGAAGAACAACCCTAAACAAGGTAAAGCTTGTTTTATATGTGCTAAACAAAATCATATCTCTTCAAATTGTTGGTTCAACGATGACAAAGGCAAGAAGAACAAGGAGCAAGGGAACTATGCTAACAACTCCAAGAAGGATGATGAGAAGGAGACCCTCCTAGCCATGAGACATGGCTACACTAGTGATCCCAAGGACACAAAGTGGTACATAGACTCTAAATGCTCTAATAACATGTCATGTACGGAGGAATCTTTTGTTCATATGTAGTTCCCAAGCTCAAAAGGTTGTGTGGATACATGACTATGACATTGAGCATCCCATTATACATGTGGGAGCTGTGAAGCTAGGTGAACGTAAATCTTTCAAGAGTCTTAAAGATGTGCTCGATGTTCCATTTATTTCCAAGAACCTTATCTCTCTAGAATAAATGGTAGAGAGAGGTATGCAAGTTATATTTAATGCAAAAGGATGCATGTTGAAGCAAGAAGGCAAGGTCATTGCCAAGGGAAGGAAACAAGGTAGATTATTCACTAGATGTTGCTCCTACACACAAAAAGGTATGTTATGTGATGATTGGTAACAAAAGGATTGCAGAGATTGATCTTTAGCACAGAGGATCGGACATATCAATATTCCCAAGTTAAAAAGTATGTGCAAAGTAGGTTTAGTGCAAGGACTACCAAATCTTGAAGGCCAATGTCTACACAAGTTTTGTGATGCTTGGCAGCGAGGTAAGCAAGCAAGGAAGCCTTTTCCAAAGATTGAATATAGATCCTCTAAGGTCTTGGAGCTTATACACTTAGTTGTATGGGGCCCTAGCATAGAGGATTGATTGAGAGGATCTAGGTACTTTGTCACTTTCATTGATGACCACTCAAGAAAGGTATGTCTATATATTATCAAGGAAAGATTAGATGTTTCTTCATGCTTTAAAAAGTTTAGCTCCATTGTTGAGAAATAATGTGATGCACACATCAAGACATTGAGGTTAGATGGAGGAGGAGAGTATTTCTCCAAGGAATGCACAAAGTACTTGTAGGAAAATGTCATAAAGAGGCACTTTACATGCACATACACCTCTCAACAAAATGGTGTTGTAGAGAGGAAGAATAGACATTTGATTGAGATAGCTAGATGTATCATAATGAAGGTATGTTACCATTCTCTTATTGGGTTCAAGCTTTGAATATAGCTTGTTACTTGATAAACAGGGCTCCAATAGGTGGTGTGCACAACTTGACTCCACACGAAGTCTATTATGGCAAGAAACCAACCATGGAGCACCTCAAGGTATTTGGATGTGTATGCTTTGTTCATGTTCCTAGTGAATTGAGAAAAAAGTTTGAGCCCAAGAGTGAGGAATGTGTGTTCATTGGCTACTCAAATGAGTAAAAAGGCTACAGGTGCTACAACCCTCTCTCAAAGAAGCTATATGTATCAAGAGATGTTGTGTTTGATGAGTCAAGGCCATGGTATGGAGATAAGGACAAGGCAAAGTTGGATGAAGAGGATCAAGAGGAGTATGCAAACTTTGATGTGCAGATTCAACCTCAAGAGTCAATCACAATTAGCGGACTAGAGCCTTTTACATCTAAGGTAATGTAAGAAACTATTTGATTGATGTGTGTGTGTCTCACCTCCCATCCATATATACCCTCTTGTAGATATCCCTCGAGCTTTGGACCTTGGCGAGCTGGCCCTTGTCCCTCACACACATGGACTGATTCCTATGGACCAATATCATGATCCCTATGGACCAATATCGTGATCCTTGTGGATCAATGTCTGACACTCTCTCCCCCTTCTAAAGATCATTGTCCTCAATGATCAATGAGGGAAAGTACTTGTGAACTAGAGCTTCTGATTCCCAAGTAGAGTTAGTTAGTGGTAATCCTCTCAAGGCTATTAGATACTCCTGGATGACATAATTCCTCAATCATTTCTGTCTCTAATTTAGTATTATATTTGGAGAATGATTTGTGCTAGCACTTTCCTACAAAGAAAAAAAACCTTCTATCCTCTCATAGGATCCCACACAACCTGCGTTCCCCGCTTGAGGCCCCTATCTCAGAAGAAGAAATCATTGAAGTCATTGATGCCCTCCCTAGTGGGAAAATCCGAGGGCTAGATGGGCTCACTAATGAGTTCTTAAAGGCCTTCAACTTGGTGATTGCCACCCCTCTTCATTTGTTCTGGCAAGAGGCACTCGAGTTTGGGGTGCTTCTGACTTGTCTCAACAATGGCATCATCAAGTTAATCCACAAAAAAGGGGAAAAGAATAGAATTGAGAATTGGCGTCTCATTACCATGCTTCAAACAAGATATAAAGTCAATGCCAAATTCATAGCCAACAAAATTTCCTACCATCTAACAACGTGGTTAACCAAGGAACAAAAACGTTTCTTCAAAGGTTGGTCAATATTGGAAGCCATTATAGATATTTGGGAAGGTCTCGACTTCGCGGGTGAGTAAAGACAAGATGTGGTTTTCCTCAAGGTTGACTTTGACAAAGCTTATGACAAGCTAGAATGGGACTATATTTTGCAATCACTTAAAGATCTCGGATGCAGTCATAAATTCACTAAGATTATCTCGACCCTTCTAGGAAACACGTCGACTCAAATTAATGTTAATGGCCAACTTTCAAAGATGATCAAACTAAAAAGATCAATAAGACACGTGTGCCCGTTGGCTCCCCTTCTTTTTGCTATTGCCATAGAAGGGCTTAACCGTCTTGTGGAACAACAGGTGGAAGTAGGTAATATCAAAGGCCTCCGCTTGTCCCGTGACCATAGCCAAATCACCATGAGACTTTTTGCTGATGATATGAACACATTGTCCACAACGATAGTACCAGCCTGGAGACGTTATGGAGGTGCCTAGATATTTTTTGCAAAGCCTTTGGATCCAAAATCAACCACTCTAAGACCACTTTCAAAGCTATTGTCAAGATCCAGTCCGACCTTCTCTTTGATCGTGGCTGTCAAAACATTCCTCTAGGCCAAATTTTCCAGCTTTTTGGGATTCTCTTGGGCTTTGGTATCTTATTGGAGTAGTGGTGGAATTGGGTCCTGGCCCAACTCGAAAGCAAGTCAAACTATTGGAGAGGTATGCAAATCAATCTCGCTGGTTCAACAATGGTTATCAACACGTTTCGCAGTTTGCTTGACCATTTACTTCGTCTCTTGTTGGAGACTGAAAGAGCAAGAGTTGTCCAAACTGGAAAGTATTTGCATAAACTTCCTTTGGACGGGCGACCATAACAGGAGGGGGGTGCTTAAAATCCACTGGTCTATGTGCACTAGCCAAAGGGATAGTGGGGGCCTTGACATTCTTGACATTGGGTGCATGGCTAACACACTTGTGGCAAAATGGATGATTAAGGCATGGTGAAACGGGTAGGCCTCGTGGGCCAAGTCGATCTTCAAAAACAAGAATGCGTTGACTTTTGTGGGATTCCTGAACTAGAAGAATCTTGACATTCTTACCCTTTTGTTTTCTCCAATTGCGGTTTTCCTAAAAGGCTCGAATCTTGTTTGTTCCCTATGGAAGAGTTGGAATAAAGTCAAAAGCTTCATAAGAATCAGTGAACATTGGAAGTGGGCAGTTGCTATCATACAGAATGACTCTATCTGGTTTCCGATCCAAGGCGTCCAGAACGTGGAATCTTGGAACATTTGAAATGCCAAGAGGCTATGCAAAAAAGGCTTCAAAAAATGGAAACATCTCTAGAAACAAGACACCAACTAGTGGATCAACTTCGAGGATATTGACCCTAGTGTCAACATTACCTATGAAGAATGAAATACTTCATAAAGAAAATGTGTAGCCTGGGATGTCTAAAGTTTGTCTTCCCATGGGGCACAACCCACCGTGCCCGCTTGGTCTCAAATGGCACAATGATAATTGCCTAACAAAAATCCCAAACATCAAAGAAATCATTGATTATCGTGATCACTATTGCAACGGATGTTGTGATGGGTGTTGCAACAAACTATTTTACATTAAAAAAACCTGCACATTGCGTGAGGAATTTCCCAAAAACATTTATGAGTGAGCAATGCAACAAGTATGCACTTCACTCTCTTTTCTTTTATTTTTCACTTTCTTACTCTCCATCACTCTCTTACTCACTCTCTCTTTCTCTTGCAACTAAACTTGTGGATCTTGCTTCTTATTCAAATATAGCTTCCAAACTATGCAAAGTACACAACTTCCAAACTAAGCAAAACTTCTAAGTAAGTTGCCTCTTGGTTTATTAACTTATTTTATTAAATTTTTTTACTATGTATTTTATTTGAAAAATCAATAAACATACAATAAAGTAACAAATAATACAGGTTTGTGCACACATACACATATACAACACATTTATACACCCATAAACACACACACACACACACTTTCATACGCGCATACAGACATACGTACATACAAACATATGTACATACAAACATACATACACACACATTCATACATACATACACTCTAACACTTACAGATGCACATGCACATACATACATACACACACACATACATACATAATCTCATACACATACACACACATACATACACGTACACTCAAACACATACATACATACATAAATACATACATACACACATAAACACACACACATACACAAACACATAGATAGACACCAACAAACATACATGAACACATTTGTACACACAAACACTCACAAAAATACATGCATACATAAACTTACACATATAAACACGCACACACACACACACACACAAATACACATGTAGATACAAACACACATACGCACAAACATGCACACACATACTCACATACACACATACAAACATGCACATACCTACATAGATACGCACACATTTATACACACATATAACACATTTATAGGTAGATATAACATATTTATACACACATACACACACATTAATGCAAACATACACAGACATTTATACATACATACATACATACATACACACACATACGTCAACACACACACATTGATACATACATACATACATACATACATACATACATTCACATACACACATTAAAACACACACACATACATACATATACACAAACATATACACACACATTCATAGACACATACACACACATATGTACATACACATAAACACATAGACATGTATATACACACACATACACATACATACATACATACATACACATTTATAAATATATACAACATATGTATACACACATACAACACATTTATACCCTCATACATAGACATTAATACATACAAATACACACATTAATACATACAAATACACACATTAATACATACATACACACATACATACATACATACATACACTCACACACGTAGATACACACACATACACACACGCACATTCATACAAGCATACACTCATCCACATACATACATACTCGCATACACATACACACATAGCGCACACATACATACACATGTGCACACACACATACTCACATGCATACATACATGACTGTATACATACACATACATACATACACATGTACATTCATACACACACATACATACGCACACAAATATATAAATAAACACATACACACGCATTCAGACATACATACATACATCTACTCACACACATATATATATATATATATATATATATATATATATATATATATATATATATATATATATATATATATATATATATATATATATATATATATATATATATATATATATATATACATACACCTAGATAAATTAGAATGTTTCATTTTGCAAGTAGATTGCTTCTTGGACATGTATTATTTTTTTGTAGGTGGCTTTAATTATGGCCTATCAGCCTTATTTGATATTTAGCAAGTGTAAGAAGAAGTCTTTTGTAGGTAGGATATTTTATTTGGTTATAGGCATGCATGCATAATTTGTTTACAAACCTGCATAGCTTTTTTGTTTATAGGCCTATGAGCATTACATGCATTTTTGTTTTAGCCCCATATCTATGAAAGAAGTTGGAGATTTTTGCCTTATATAAATACATACATACATATATACATGCATGCATGCATGCATGCATATATACATACATATATACATACATACAAATGTAGATACATACATACATACATACATACATACATACATACATACATACATCTTATATACATACATACATATATAATGCTTATATACATGCATACATACACACATGCATAAATACATAGATATATACATACATACATACACATACATATATAAATATATACATACATACATACACACATAAATGCATACATACATACACATGTACATGCATCATACATACACACATTAAATACATACACACATTTAATACATACACACATGCACACAAATACACCCACATTTTCTGAGCTCATTATTATTTTGTAGGTATAGGTGGAAGAAAAAAGGATTTGGAATTGTTTTCTGTTCAACCTATGTGACTTTTATTATGGCCATCTTGTCTTGTTTTCTTATAGACCTATGTGCGTTTTTTTTTGGTTCCATGGGAAGTGATGGGTTTTTAGCTATATTGTATTATATAAGGCAAGAAAGATTTAACATGTGTACATACATACATAAATACATACATTTAATACATACACAGATCACACAAATACACCCAAATTTTGTGCGCTAATTGTTGTTTTGTAGGTGTAAGTGGAGGAAAAACGTATTTGAAATTGTTTTCTTTCAATCTATGTGACTTTTTAGTATGGCCATCATTTCTTGTTTGCTTATAGACCCATGTGCATTTATTTATTTATTTTTGTTCCATAGTGAGGGGTAGTGATGGAGAATTTGTTTTAGCCATATGGTATTATATATGAAAAAAAAGATTTAACATGCATGCATACATACATACACATACATACATTCATACATACATACATACATACATACATACATACATACATACATACATACATACATACTAACATACTAATTTAATTCATACATACATACATCTATTCTACATTGATTCTAGATGCTTAAAGTATGTGGCATGAAATGTAGCATTGCTCTCAGACTTGGAAGATCCAGAGAACAAGCATGAGGTCCAAATAGGTGATGAAACAAGACATACTATGAAGAAGATAAGAAATGTGAAGACCTCCAATGGTAATATGAATCTTTTAAGTAGAGTTCTTTATGTGGCAAAAACTACAACAAATCTTATGTGTAGGCAGATTATCGAGAAAGATCTACAAGTGAGATTCACAAAGTACAGATGAAGAGGATGCAACTCAAGGTTTCAAGAAGATAAAGAAAGGAGAGAAAACATGTACATTTTTCATCTTTGAACTCCAAGACACCAGGAACATTTCCTTGTTCAATTATGGAACCAAGAACATTGTCTTTTTCAAACCTTATTGGAGCTTGAGGTGTGGCATAAGAGGTTGGCTCACATAGGAGAGAGAGCCTTCAAAACAAATCAGTAGAGATCACAGTGTGCTGGGACTACCCAATATCTCAAAGCAACACATGATGTACAAGTGTAGTGCATGTCAATTTCTAAAATCCCACATGCAACCATTCAACCAAGAAAGGATATATACATGGCGACCTTCTAGAGCTTGTCCACACAAATGTTTGGGGACCAAGCAAAGAACCATCAATCTCATGATCAAGGTATTATGTGTCATTTATAGATGACTATCATAGATGGACTATTCTGTACTTCACAAAGCATAAGGATGAAGTGTTCTCATGTTTAAAGAAAAATTTATCTTCTGTGGAGAATCAAATAGTTATAACCTTAGAAAGACTAAAGTTTGATGGAGCGGGAGAATACTTATCCTAGGATTTGGATTCATATCTTCAAGATAGAGGAATCAAGAGAGATATTACTACTAGGTACACACTTGAATAGAATGGAGTAGCAAAACGAAAGAATATGAACATTGTTGAAGCAGCATGATTCATGCTAAATGAGAAAAAGCTACCAAATTATTTGTGGGGAGAGGTAGTGTCTAGTGCTACATACTTGATAAATAGATTATCTTCAAAGCTTAGATCGTATGAATCCTTATGAAGCTTGAAATGAAAGAAGACCAAGCTTGGATCATTGCAAGATATTTGGTGCATTGCATATGCCACATACCATCACAAATAAGAAGTAAATAAGACCCTTAGGTAGAAAAGTGTGTATTAATAAGTTATGACCTTAATGAAGATGGTTATAGACTATATTACCATAGGAAAAGTTTCATAGTCACTCAAGATGTTGTGTCTTATGAGGAGAAATCATGCTTTGAAGATGATTGCAGGAAGATCAAGCTACCATATGATCTAGACGAAGACTTCCCAACACTTTCAAGAAGCAATACACATACACTTGAAACATCAAGTCATTTTGAAGATGATCACAAGACTCTAAGATAAATCAACTCATGGACATCCAAATGGAAGGCCAAGGTAGATGAGTTGAAGGATATTGTAGAATTCCCTCAAAAAATAATTAGAAAATCTAATAGGGGGAAGAAGAATCTAGAAGGTTATGGCTATGATACATCTTTAGTGACTAAACACTCTATCTAAAAATCAAAAGACTTAAACTCTTAGGAACCCTCATTTTATAAGGAGTCAAAGAAGAAACAAGAATGGATGAATGCTATGGAAGAAGAAATTGAAGCCTTGCAGGAGAACCACACTTGAGAATTGGTGCACAAAACTTCAACCATGAAGATCATTGGATCCAGATGGGTATACAAAATGAAGAATAATTCTGATGGAACCATCTATAGATATGAAGTAAGACCTAACAATCTATCAAAGTAGTGGGAAGTTTGAATTATGCAACATTGACTAGAGTAGACATTTGCTATAGTGTAATTGTTCTAAGTCAATTCATGCATACTCCTAGGAAATGCCACATGGAAGTAGCTAAGAGAATACTCAAGTATCGAAAGGGAACCATGAATGAAATTCTGTGGTATGCATATACTTATAATATACACATAAAGTTATTATCTCATGTAGATTGGGAACATTCCAAGGATGACAGGAGAAGTGCTTCCACTTATCTTACATTTGTAGGTACAAAGCTCATTTCATGGTCATCCAAGAAGTTGTTGGAATTTGAGGTCTTTGGAAGCATGCGAACAACATGAGGAAGAAGAGCATTCTCATCACAAAGACTAGAAGCATCCATAGCATAGCAATTTGATGCAAAAGAAGCACTATGAGAGCCTGAACGAGTATGATATGAGAGAGATGCATCTAATTTGCTATCTCGCAAAGTTTTCTTGAGCCATTTAGGCATAGTTTTTGCCTCCTCTATATCACTTCTCTCATCAATAAGTGCATCATGTAGATCTTCATGAGAAATGGAATGATCTGCATCATCATATGAAACCTGTAAAGGTTGAGAAATTGCCTCATTTGGACCAATACCAGACTGTCCACCTGTAAAAAGAGGCAGCAAAGTGTCATACACATCTTTGGAGCTAAGTGATGTCTCCTTAGTACATGAAAGTGATGGCTGAATAGCATCTTCCACAAAAACAACATCACGGCTAACCAAAATATGTTTACTCTATGGATGATACAGTAGCCTTTGCTTTCAGAATACCCAACAAAAATACATTTCACTACTTTATCATCCAATTTTCCTACATTTTTGTTCAAGCTCTAATGCATATGCTAGATAATTAGAGACAGACATGAGCAATAGATGGTTTACAACCATGTGAAGCCTCATATGGAGTGATAGATTGCAGTGCTTTAGTGGGACACTTGTTAAGTACATAAGCTACACACATAACATGCTCAAGCCAAAAACTATGTGATATAATCTGACTCTTGATCATACACCTTGGCGTCTCCATGAGTGACTTGTTCTTCCTTTTAGCAACTCCATTTTGTTGCGGTGTATATGATAATATACACTAATTTTTTATCCCACATTTGGCCAAAAATGCATTAAAGTCAGAGGACATATATCCTCGCCTATCAAAATGGAGGGTGCCAAGTTTACATGTTGAAATATTTTTAGCCAAAACTAGAAACTATTTGAAGCACATAAACCCTTCTAACTTTGCTTTCAGTGGATACACCCATGCATTCTTGGAAAAATCATCAATGAAATTCATGAAGTAAAGATAGTTCCCAAAAGAAGGTGCTTTCATAGGACCACAAACATTACTATGAACAAGCTGCAATTTCTAATTAGCACGAACTGAACCATCTTTTGGGAAGGAGTAAGGATGCATTTTTCCCAAAATATAGCCTTCATAGACATGTTTAGTAGGTGCCTCAAGTTTGGGTAGACGACATCATTTCAGATTTCTACAGGCATAGCAAACTAGCAAAATTTAGATAACCAAAACATGCATGTCAAAGCTTTGCATCTGACGTAGTCTCAAAATCTTGAACTCCACATGTTGAATCATTCATAGATTTTGCATCATCTATGAGCTTATACAACCCACAACATGAAATTCGAGAAGCAATAATGATGTTGCCATTTGATAGATCATGAATTATACATCTATCATCAAGAAATTTCACAACCAAGCCGATCTTAGCTAATTTTGAAATTGACAAAAAATTTTCTTGATCCATGGCACAAATAAAGCATCTAACAATGTAAAAAAACTCCCATGAACAATAGCCAAAATGATCTTACCAACTTACATGATAGGATAAGAGGAGTTGTTGGTGCATGTGACAGAATTCCCTATAGGGGCAAGCTCAAGTGAAGTGAAGAAACTGTGTTCCTAGGTAATATGTTTGGTTGTCCCATTATCAGAGTACCAAAACATTTGAGTCTACTCCACACATACATTGTTCATGAGAATATGGGTTGCAAACAATAGTAAACACCCATTCTTCATTATGCACAAGATTTGCAGACTTTGATTTGGCCCAACAACCATTATAACCTCTTTTGTTTCCTCTTTTGTAGCTATTTTTGGATAAATCTTTATGAAATCATCATTTCCTTTATAGTATTATCAAAAAAAAAATTCCTTTTCTGTTTTCTTATCATCCTTCATTGATTGTGCAAAATTAGTAGAATTCTGCTTACTAGTAGATAAGCTTGATTTACCTTTGCCCTTCTGACTAGCCAGGAAAGCTTGATCTGCAACACACGTAATGGATTTGTTCTACCTAGAACAATCTTCCTACAACAGAATAGAAACTAACTCCTCAAATGTTAAGGCATTTGGACTGCCTTTCATCATCAATCAAAAATTAGAAGCAAAACTCTTATATGAATCTCGAAGACCATTTTGAATAGTCTGCACAAGTGAACTCTCAGACACAACTTCATCAGCAGGAATCAATTGCTCCTTCAAATCTTGGATCTTTGTCAGAAAAATATCCATGGAATCTCCTTCATTCATGTAATCACTCTCCAACTGTTTTTGGAGGTAAGCAACACGAGCCTCATTCCTTGCCTAGTATAAAGTGGTAAGTGTATCCCAGGCATCCTTTGCTATTTTGCAGGAGTGAATGTGAGGATTAATGGCATGTTTGACAGACAAGGCTATCAATGCATGTGTCTGAGCATTTCTGCCATCCCAACAAAGTTGCTTTGCAATAGGTGCAGTTGGAACTGCAACACAAATGGGAACCTAAAGAATATCACCATCTTCAATGCCATACGCATCACCTTTAGTAACTATATTTGCAAGTGTAATATGACATTTTTCAACACCCCACACAATATTCTACATTCCTTTTGCAACCAATGCATGACACATCATATAAGCCCATAATGGGTAATTGGTACCATCCAACTTATCCTCAACAGCCCACATAAGAAATACATCATTGCTTTTAGCGATGGCCACTAACTAAAATACCCTAATGCAGAAAAATGATTGTATCTCAAAATGTTGAGAAAAATTACCCTGTCAAGCTCTACTAAACATGTAGTAGACTTCAAGATGCTTATACTAGAAAATCTAAACTTATATATATGTTTGGCACAAAAAGATGCAATCGCCTACAAAGTTGCTGTGATAGTGCATTCAGAGGCTGAAACAATCTTAGATCATGATTTTGACACCGCAGATCAAAGCCGTTTTGAGTTTCTAATCATCCTAAGCATGCTCACCAATTTTCATGTGATTCTAAAATTGTGATGGAAGGGGTGTCGATGATGCCCTACATGAAGCAACAACCTACTCTGATACCAATTGTTGGAGTTTGAGGTCTGTGGAAGCACGTGAACAACACAAGGAATAATAGAAGGTTGGAGCACAACACACAATAATGAATGCATTATCAAGAGAATGTACAAAGATAAATGACCCGTTAGGGTTATAGGCATATATAGAAGTTGAGGGAACAAACCTCCTAAAGAGGGAAAAAAGTGCCTTGACAGACCTAGTGTGTTCACACACATCATTACCTAAATATATCAACTGAAGCAACCCACTGTTGCTATTTCATCAACTTAAGTTGAATATATAGGTTTGGTAAATGCAACTCAAGAAGCCATGTGGATCAAGCCTCTATACTCAGAGTTGGGTATAAAGTCTTCTACTCCTCGTATCTTTGGAGAAAATATAAGCTCAAATAATCTTGGAGCAACTCCAATTTATTATGTTAGGAAAAAACACATTGAGGTCCATTATCATTATGTTAAGGAGAAAATCACAAGAAAGGAGACTGAAATCTCATATGTATCTACTCAACAACAATGTGTGGATATGATGACCAAAGCATTGGATGGAGTAAAATTAAATAGGTTCAAACATATGGTTGGAATTCAAGAGATTTCAAGGGATTGAAGACTCAAGCATCTAAGGCTTGAGGGAGATCTCTTGGTGCATGGTACATGCCTAAGTACTCAACCTATCAACAAAGGATCTATCTTGATACATGAGGTTTAAATTTACTCATTGCAATATATACTTAAGGAGCTTCAGAGGTTAATGACTAGTTTTATCTTGGTCAAAGGTAAATGAGATAGGTAGAGAGAATATTGAGGATTTATAGGAAGCCAAAAACCATGGTTCTCTTTGAACTCAAATTTTAAATCGTTTCCTAAAATTTTTGATCACTTTTAAATGGAATATCTCAACAATCATCAAGCAAAAGTGTATATATACACTACACACTTTAGCCGCATATATGAAAGCTAATATGAGCTAGTCTCACACTGATTTTGAGTGATTTATGTCATGCATTGAAGCTAGATAAGGTTTCCACTCTCTCATTATATTATATGCCAATTATCAATACATTTATATTTATTTTTTTATTGCTACATGTATCTCTGTTCACTATCACAATACATTGAGTAAAGTTTGTCAAGTTATCATGCTCATTTCTTTGTGTGTATGTATTCATTACCCAATCTATAAATTTTAATACAAAGATAATAATCTTAAAAGCATAAGTATAAAGTTTCATAGTCATTGCATCTATAGAATTTAGTTACAATTAAATCAAAGTGACTATGTATCTCTATCATGTTCTTATTAAAACGTGGGGATCACCCCCTGATTTCTTATGCACATTGCTCTATGTATTGTACTCCTAAATTGATGAAATACCTTGGTATAACTCAATCAATACTTTGAGGTCTTGGGTCAATTGCTACCAAGTTATGAGATTTGAGTAAAACTTTGAGTGCCTTATTCAAAAGGTCTTGGGTCAATTGCTACCAAGTTATGAGATTTGAGTAAAACTTTGAGTGCCTTATTCCATAAATAAAAGAGTTTGTGAAATTACTTTGAACACATAAGTTATTTGTTTTGACATAGTATTTTGGGAGTGATATTCCAAAGTACTATCTAGATCTAAATGCATATATTGGAAGCCTAGAGAGCCTTTAAAGCATCTCTATATCTACTTAATTTGTTCTAGATCAAGCTTGTTCCAAGACCTGCTCATCTCTGTGCATCATTCATACATGCACACATACATACATGCACACATACATGCACACATACACACACACATACATACATGCACACATACATAATCACACACATTCGTACAAACTCACATGCACATAAATTCATACATACACATACACACATAAACATAGACACATACACATGGACATACATGCACACACATAAACATATACACACATACATACACACACATACTCGCACACACAAATACATACACATAAACATAGATACATACATATTTATATAGCCATATGATACATTTATATTCACACACACATATGCAACACATTTATGCCCTCATACACACACATTATACATATATATATGGACAATTATATATACATATACACAAATACATAGATACACACCCACACACACACATTCACATACATACATACATACATACATGCATATATACATACATACATACATACACACACACATACATACTTACATACATACATACATACATACATACATACATACATACATACATACATACATACATACATACATACATACATACATACACATAATGTAGAATCACACACACATAAATACACACATATTCATACATAATACATACACACATACACTCAGACACATACACACATGACACACATACATACATACACACATAAATACATACATACATACATACATACATACACACACACACACACACACACACACACATATATATATATATATATATATATATATATATATATATATATATATATATATATATATATATATATATACACATGAACACATACATGCTGCTTATATACATACATATGTACATATATACATATATACATACACACATACATACACATACATACACGTACATACACATACATACATGCACAAATACATACATACATATGTACATGTAATACATACACAAATACATACATGCACACATACACACACACAAACACACAATGTTTGTGAGTGAGTTGTTATTTTGAAATTACAAGTGGAAGAAAAAAAGTTTTGGAATTTTTTTTTTTGTCCAGATTATGTGAATTTTTATTATCTACGTCATGCCTTGTTTGCTTACAGACTGGTGTGCATTTATCTTAGATTTTTCTTCTTAGTTCAATGTTTAGGGGCAATGATGCTGAGTTTTTTTTGCCATATGGCATTATATATGGCCAAAAATATTTTAACATGGATACATACATACATACATACATACATACATTCATACATACATGCATACACACATACATACATACATACATACATACATACATACGTACATGCATACACACATACATACATACATACATACATACATACATACATACATACATACATACATACATACATGCTTACTTACTTATTTTCATACATATGCACATACATACATACACACATGCATACATACATAGATGTGTACATGCATACATACATAGGTGTGTACATGCATACATGCATACATACATGCATACATACATGCATACATACATATATATACATACATACATACATACATAAATACATACATACAGACATACAAACAACCATACATACATACATACATACACACATACCTAAATACTTACTGACTCACTTATTTTCTTACTTACTAACTTCCTTACATACTTAATTAATCTTTACTTAGTTACATACATACATACATACATACATACATACATACATATGTGCATACATACATACATAGAGGCATATGCATACTTATATAGTTATATGCATACATAAACGAATGCATACGTAAATGCATGCATACATACATACATCTATGCGACTCCAAGAATTTTCAAGTTATTTTTCTTGCCTACATGGAAATACATATTCAATTGAGAGGGAAAAAAATGGATGAATATAAGTAACATAGCTTCTTTGCTCTTTGGATGCTGTCTAATTCAATTTCTTTGATTCCCTTAATACAAACCAAATAGAATCATTTTGCCTAATCCCAACCGCCCATTTTCTAGTCTTCATTGACCTTGATATATGATTTCATCTTGTTCCCACTCTTCAATATGGAGCAAACAAGGTCGGTGCCTTTAGGAGTCATCGGATGTTAAAACATCAAGCTGAGTAGATTGAGATCCTTCCACCTAGGTATACCCTTAAGCATAAGAGACAATCCATATGAATTCCGTCTTTACATATGACCCCTTCCTAGGTACACAGGTTTGTCCTTAGCAAAGAAACACTTACTCATTTTTCCATACAATTTGTGCTCTCTAAGTGGTTGCAAATTTTTCTTGAGATGTGCAACATGCTCACCATCATCTTAAGGGTATACAAACATATCATCAAGAAATACTAAGATGAATTCATCCAGATAATAATGAAAAATATTGTTCATCAAGCACATGAATGTGGCAGCAGTGTTTTTTGATCCGAAAGGTAAAATTGTGAACTCATAGTACCCATAACATGTTTGAAAAGTTGCCTTGGGTATGTAATCTCATTTGATCCTAATTTCGTGATATTGAGATCTTAAGTAAATCTTGGTAAATAGAGTCGCTCCACTCAATTGACTCAAAAATTCATCTTTATGAGGGAGAGGATACTTATCTTTATTTTTTCTTGTATTGAATCCCCTATAGTCAATGCATAATCTAAAAGAGCAATCTTTCTTCTTTTGAAATAAAATAGGTGCTCCTGAAGGTGAAACATTCAAACTTATTAAGCCGTTCTTCAGAAGGTCATCTAACTCAATCTTGAACTCTTTTGATTCATCTACGTTAAATCTAGAGGGTTCTCTAGAATATGGTTCACTCCCCAAATATAGATGAATAGCATGTTCAATCTACTAAGGTGGAGGTATACTAGGTAGGTCATAAGGAAATACATTTTCGTATTATTTCAAAAGATTTTCTACATAATTCGTAAACTATTCCTCATTATCTTTCCCATGTCGATTATTCACATACTTCACACATACATACACACACATTCATATATATACACCCACACACATACTTACATATATACACGTACACACATAAACACACACATATATACATGTACATACAAACACACATACTCACACACACATACACAGATACATACTTACATACATACACACATAAAACACATTTATACACACATACAACACATTTATACACACATATAAGGACATTATTACAAACATACACACACATTTATACATACATACATCATACACCATTAGGGGAAAAAATGAACCCTGCATGGGCCTTTTAGATTAAGGGGTGATTAGTGATGGACCAATGAGAGGAGGGTGGTGGCCATAGTCTAGAGCCTCAATCAAGTAGGCTTGGCCTAGGCTTCCATGGGTTTGGAGTAGCCAAAACCACTAAAATCTACTAAAAAGTGTGAAAATTCCTCCCTTGGTGGTTTTGTGGAGCGCGAAATTCCAAGTCGTTGATCGTAGTTTGATCTCTACCCTTGGATATTGAGGATATCCAATGGTGGAGCTTGAAATAAGAAGCAAACGCTCCTTTACTTGTGCACCGTGCGATGGGGTATCAATCCAAAGCATGAGATTCTCCTTGGAGAAGCTTGAGAATCTTTTAATAGAGTCCATTGGATATGATATTCATTGGATGGCTCTCAGGCCATGGCATTAAATATACGAAAAGTTTGTTTTTAGGCTATTAGATGTTCAAAGATCCAACGGTTGGAGTTTACTTCGAACCACGCCAAATCTGAGATGAATGCGATATGTTCGATCTTCATGCATTGAACGGATGATAGAGAATCTGCTCCCGATTTCGGTACTCTCTCTCTTACTTTCTCCCCATCTCCCTCCAATGATGTTACTTTTTTTGTCCTCTTTTGCCAGACCCAAACTTCAATCGCATGCGTTCGTGAGAGAAATCAGATGTTCGTCAATTAACGGCAGGTTTGAATTCTTTTTTTTTCTTTTTTCGGACATCTTTCAACTGATGTGATTGCTTTCTTTTGTTGTTTTATGCTAGACACTTAGTTATCAATCGTGCCCGTCCATGGAGAGCATCTAACAGCCTCAAATGCCCATGAACCAAACACACTGAGCACTCTATTTTGTCCTTTTTTGCTAGACAAAACTTGGTTAGTCTCCTGCATTTATCGGTAATATCCAACGGCTATTAAAATCTGCGAATCCAACACAACAAAAAACTCAATTATGATCCCTTGGAAATAGTATTTTTATATTAAAAACCACTAGTGGTTTTTTTTCCTCAATACCACATAAGATTAATTTTAATCCCTAAAAATTAGGGATCCTTACAAAGCCCATGCAGGGTTCACTTTTTTCCCTAATGCTCACATGCATACTAATACACACACACACAAACACACATTCATATAGACATGCTCTCAAACGCATACATAAATACATAGAAATGTGCACATAAATTCAAATAGACAGACACACATTGACATGCATACATACATACACACTTACACTCACACACATACATACATAGACATACACACATAAAAACACGCACATACACACACACGTACACCTACACACACGTACATGTATGCACATACTCACATACACAAATACATACACACACATACATACATACACATTTATGCACACATACATACACACACACACACTCAGATACAAAAATACAAACACACACACACACATACAAATAATCAAAATTATACATACATACAACACATTTATACCCTCATACATAGATGTACACACATTCATACATAGATACATACATACATACACTCACACATAGATACATACACATATACACTCACACATAGATACACACACATTCATACACATATACACTCACACAAATATGTAAGTACATACACACACACATAAATACACACAAACAAACACACACTTATACACAAACATACATACACATATACACACAAACACATACATACATACACACATATATACACACATACATACAAGCACACATAAATAGACACATTTAATCAGAGACATACCTACATACATACACATACACACATTAAAGCGCACACACACACACATGTACAAACACACACACACACACAAATACACATATACATACATACACACATACATATATAGACACACAGAATAAAATTCACAAATATATATATATATATATATATATATATATATATATATATATATATATAATCACACTATATATACATACACATATGCTATACATACACATATGCATGCAGTAGAATGTTTAGTTTTGAAAGTATTTTGTTTTTTGCACGTGGATGTTTTTTTTGTAGGTGGCTTTAATTATGGCATGCATGACGTTTCTGATTTTTAGCAAGTATAATGAGAATACTTTTGTAGGTGGCGTGCTTTATTTGGTTATAGGCTTGCATGCATTATTTGGTTACAATTTGTGTGTCTCGTTTTGTTTATAAGCCGATGTGCTGTACATGCATTTTTGTTTTGGTTCCATATTTACGGGAAATGTTGGCAAATTTTTTTTCCCTCATGTGTTATCTAGGGCATTATATAAATACATACTTACATACATACATATATAAATACATACATACGTACATTGATACATACATATATACAAACATACATTCTTACATACATATATAGACACATACATACATACAAAGACACATATAAGGTACATACATACACACTCATACATACATAAATACATACGTACATAAACACATATATGCATACATGCATACACACATATGCACACACATACATACATAAACACATATATACATACATGCATACACACACATACATACACACACATACATACATACAAAAATATAATAAATACACACATACATATATACAGATATATAAACGTATATACACAAATTTTATGACTGAATTGTTAGTTTGCAAGTACAAGTGGAAAAAAAAAATTTGAATTGTCATTTTTTTCTACCTACGTCACTTTTGTTATGTACATCATGCCTTGTGTTCTTGCAGACCTATGTGCGTTTTTGTTTTTTTTTTTTTAAAGGAAGTTTGGCATTAGCCTACTCTCCCGGACTTGAATTAAATAAAGAAAAGTACAAGAGAAGGGGACTAGTGCCCACGGGACCCTCCAAATCCCACAAAGCAGGGGAAGCTTTTACAGAGCTTAGATGGCATTACAAAGAAGGTTAATCACCCTCTCATCACCCTCATGAGGGGCCCACTTGGGTTTAAGGTTGTTATTGATCAGAAGGAGTACTTGATAATGCCTGAAGGGGGGGGATTTCTTACAGTTAACAATCCTTTTGCCAAGGAGGAACAACGATCTCTCAATTGACCACTCTTTGGGGGAGTCACCAAAGTTGAAAGCACATCTTTCCTGCCAGATTTTCCATAGGACCTCCCCTCTGATGGCGTTCCAGAGAGTCGCGGAGCAGCCGATCACTTCTCTCAGCAGGGCCTGCTGCCAACTGAGATGTTTCTGAAGTCTAATTTTCTTTCCAACCGTCTGCCAAAGTTTGTTGGAGTTGGGGCAGGTGAAGAAGTTGTGTGAAACATCTTCGATAGACTGGTAGCAACGTTTGCGCCAGGGAGGAATCCCACAAAATTTGCTAGCCTTAAGGTTGGTCCAGATTCCATGATGAAGAATTTGTCATAAGAGGACAGACTTTTTGATTTCTATGAGGGGGTGCCAGATAGCCATGAACTTCATGTCCCACTGAAGCCGCGTCCATGACAGGCACCACTTCTTGTTGAGGTTAACCTGATAGTCAATCATTTCTTTGATCTTCGGGATTTTTGATAGGCTATTCCCATTGTGCCATTTGAGACCAAGCGAGCTCGATGTGTCGTGTCCCATGAGAAGGCGAACTTTGTGTCGGTCCCAGACGAGACATCTGCTTTGCAAAGTGTTCCATTCTTCGTACGAAATGTTCACGCAAGGGTCAATATCCTCGAAGTTGATCCAGCGGTTGGTGTCTTGTTTCCAGAGATGTTTCCATTTTTTGAAGCCTTTGTTCCATAACTTCTTGGCATTTTGAATGTTCCAAGATTCCACACTCCAGATGCCATGGATCGGAAACCAGATAGAGTCGTTTTGTCTAATATCGGCTGCCCACTTCCAGTCTTCACTAATTCTTGTGTAGCTTTTGACTTTATTCCAACTCTTCCATAGGGAGCACACGAGATTAGAGCCTTTCGGGAAGACCGGGATCGGGGAAAACAGCAAGATCAAGATGTCAAGATTCTTCCAATTTGGGAAACCCATGAGAGCCAACTCGTTCTTGTTTCTGAAGATCAACTTGGCCCACGAGGCCTCCCCGTTGCACCAAGCCTTAATCATCCATTTGGCCGCTAGTTTGTTAGCCATGCACCCAATGTCCAGGATACCAAGTCCCCCACTATCTCTATGGCTGGTGCAGATGGACCATTTGATTTTAGGCACCCCCTCCTATTGTGGTCACCCGTCCAAAGGAAGTTTCTACAAATACTATCCAGTTTGGACAGATCTTTCTCTTTCGGTCTCCAACAAGAAAGGAAATAAATGGTAGATGAAAGGAGGAATGTGTTGATAACCATAGCACAACTAGCAAGATTGATTTGCATACCTTTCCAATAGTTAAGCTTGATTTCGAATTTGGCCAGCACCTAGTTCCACCGCTGTTCCAAAGAGACGCCAAACCCCAAGGGGATGATTAAGGGAGATGATGCGAAAAAACATTAACAAGCAGATATACTTACATACGTACATGCTACATACATAAATATATACATGCTTACTTACTTAGTTACTTTGCCACATTCTAAAGAAATCATGAGATGCAAAAAGTGGCTTTTCTCTTGGGTCCCAAGAAAACTTTCCACACGTAGGCATCACTTTATCCACCACTATCGTGATGGAGAATGAATAATTGTAGAACCATATAGTGACATATATAATGATGGCTATTGTGTTAACATGTTTTACATAAAAGAAAACCTACATACTGCGTGCAATATTTCCGGAAAGTCTCTTTGAGACGAGCGATGCAACTCATATGCATTTCGCTCTCTTTTCCTTTTGCTTTCAATAATTTACTCTATATCACTTTCTTACTCACTCTCTATTTTTAGGTTTCTTATGCAAATAAAGTTTCTAGGTTTCTTATGCAAATAAAGTTTGTAGGCTATACAAAGTACGCAGACCTTCTAAAAAGGTTGCGTTTTGGGTTTATTTAATACTTTTGTTTATTGTAAACATGTATTTTATTTAATGAAACACATTAAAAATACAAAAAAAACAAATCATACAGATAAACACAAGATCTATACACACATACACGTATACAATACATTTATACACACAGAAACACACACATAGAAACAGACATACGCACACATTCATATATAAATGCATTCACACACATACATAAATATATACAAACACACACATATACACACATATGCATTCATACATACATACACTCACATACACGCATATACATACACAAATACATACATACATATATAAATACATACATACTATATATATACATACATAAGTACATACATGCATGCAAACATACATACATACATACATACATACATACATACATACATACATGCATACATAGATACACACATACACACAAACATACACACACACACATTCATACACTCATACACATACACTTACACGCATACATATATACACATACACACCTAAAAACACACACATACACCTGTAAATACACACACGTACATACACACAAATACTCACATAGAAACATACATACACACACATACCTGCTTACATACACACAAATTTGTACATACATACACCACATTAATACACACATACAACATGTTTATACATGCATACACACACATTAACACAAACATACACACACATTCATATAGACATACACTCACACACACATTCCTTCACACATACACTCATACACGCATGCATACATAAATACTTACATACATACATACCCATATACACACAAATATGCACACATACATAAATGCACATTTATAGACACATATACACAGACACGTACATACACACACATTCATACACTCATACACGTACACTTACACGCATACATATATACACATACACACCTAAAAACACACACATACACGTGTAAATACACACACATACATACATACAAATACTCACATAGAAACATACATACACACACAAACCTGTTTACATACACACACATTTGTACATACATACACCACATTAATACACACATACAACACATTTATACATTCATACACACACATTAACACAAACATACACTCACACACACATTCATTCACACATACACTCAAACATGCATGCATACATAAATACTTACATACATACATACCCATATATACATATACACACATACACACAAATATACACACATATACATACATACACACATACACATGACATACACACATACATAAATGCACATTTATAGACACATTTACACAGACACATACATACATACACATACACATAAACACAAAAATATACACATGTAAATACACACACAGCACATACAAACACATACACATACATACTTTTATACACAAATACATACACATACATAGATACATACATACACAACCACACAATTATAACCACAAGACGCATCTATACACACACAACGACACATTTATACCCTTATACACACACATTAATACATACATACACACATTTATACATACATACACTCATGCACATAGATACACACACACACACACTCATACACACATACACATATACACATACAAATACACACATAAACACACACATACATACACACACATAGGTACACATACATACATATATACACACGTGCATAGAAACACACATAAATACAAACATACACACATGTATGTACATGTGTGTCTCTATGTGTATGTGTATGTGTATGTCTCTATGTGTGTGTAAGTATATGTGGGTGTATGTATCTATTTATGTGTATGTATACATGTGTGTATGCACATGTATGTATAGTATGTGCATGTGTGTGTATGTATACATGTGGATACATGCATATGCGTGTGTGTATACATGTATATATGTATGTGTATGTATACATGTGTATGTATATGTATGTGTGTGTATGCATATGTATGTATAGTGTGTGCCTCTGTATATGTGTGTTTTTATATGTGTATATGTGTGTAGATTTGTGTGTATGCATGTGTATATGTGTGTAGGTGTGTCTCTCTATGTGTATGTATATGTGTATGTCTCTATGTGTGTGTATGTATATGTATATTTGTGTGTGCATATGTGTGTAGGTATGTGTGTGCATGCATGTGTGTCTATGTATGTGCATGTGTGTGTATGTATGTGTGTGTAAGCATATGTGCATACGCATGTATATGTATGCATGTGAGTCTATATGTGTGTGACTATGTGCAAGAATCTATATGTTTATGTGTATGTGTGTGTATGCATATGTGTGTGTATGTGTGTATATGTGTCTATGTATGTGTGTGTATATGTGTGTATGTATGTGTGTGTATATATGTATATGTGTTTATGTATGTGTGTGTATATATATGTAATGTATGTGTGTGTGTGTATGTGTATATATGTATGTATATGTGTGTGTATATGTGTATGTGTATATGTGTGTATGAATGTGTGTGTATGTATATGTGTGTACATGTGTGTGTATATAAGTGTATGTGTGTGTATATGTGTGTATTTTTGTGTATATGTGCATGTATATGTGTGTATGTATGTGTGTGTATGTGTATATGTGCATGTATGTGTGTATGTATATGTGTGTATGTATGTGTCTATATATGTGTGTATATGTGTATATATGTATGTATATGTGTGTGTATGTGTGTGTATGTGTGTGCGTGTGTAAATGTGTGTGTGTATATCTGCTTATGTATGTCTGTGTGTATGTTTATATGTATATATGCTTGTGTATATGTGTGTATATATATGTATATGTGTATATGTGTATGTGTGTATATGTGTGTATATGTGTGTATATGTGTGTATATGTGTGTATATGTGTGTATATGTGTGTATATGTGTGTATGTATATGTGTGTATGTTTGTGTGTGTATATTTGTGTGTATATATATGTATGTATATGTGTGTATATGTGTGTATGTATATATGTGTATATGTGTGTGTATATCTGTGTATGTTTGTGTATATGTGTGTATGTATGTGTGTGTGTATATGTGTGTATGTATATGTGTGTATGTATGTGTGTATATGTGTATGTATGTGTGTGTATGCATGTGTGTGTATGTATGTGTATGCATGTGTGTGTATGCATGTGTAAGCATGCATGTGTGTGTATGCATATGTGTATGTGTGTATATGTCTATATATGTGTATGTATGTGTGTGTATCTTCATACATCTGCATGTGTGTATGCATGTGTGTATGTATGCGTGTGTATGTGCATGTGTACCTGCCTAACGACTCAGTTGCAACTAGTACAATCGCTCTCACTCTCTCTTCGTGTTCATTCACTTGCTCGATCCCAACACAAATGTGTCGGGAAAAAGATATATTTTTTCGACTCTTACACTATCGCTTATGCGATGCACAAGCATCGTAGGAAGTTTGTCTATGTTGCTAGAAATGTCGCTAGGCTTCGATGCTGTTAGTGATGCTTGAGCTAATCATCACATAAGCAACACTCACCATCACATATGTGATTGCCTCGATTGATGTTTCGGGTTTTTTTTCTTAAACATCTCTTATCCGACACGTTTTTTAAGAAGTTTTGCATAGGCAACAAAATCCGCCTTTTTCTCAATCAGGGGCATCACTACGCCCCCATTATTCTTGCAGTGTAGATTAAATTTCAAGAAGATCAATTGTGAGAGCTATCATCCACTTGACCTAGTCCATACCGATGTTTGGGGACCATCAAAACATAACTCAATTGTACATAATAGGTACTTTGTAACTTTGGTTGATGATTTCACAAGGATGACTTGGCTTTATTGCATGAAGCATAAGTGAGCTGTCTTTTTATTACTTCAAGACGTTTAAAGCTATTGTGGAAAAGGAATGTGATAGGTATATCAAGTCTTCAAGGTTATATAGAGGAGGCGAATACCTCTTCCATGGATTCTCTAATTTCTTGGAATCAAATGGCATTAGGAAATAATTCACATGTAGGTACACATAACAAAAAAATGGTGCAGCACAAAGAAAGAATAGGTACATTGTAGATTATGCTGGAGGTATGATGAAGGAATGGGAATGCCTAATTGCTATTGGGTTTATGTAGCAAACACTACAATACACATAATGAATGAAGCTCCCATGTTAGATATACATGCTACAAAACCCTATGAATCTTGGTAAAATAGGAAACAAGATGTGTCATACTTAAAAGTATTTGGATGTACATGCTATGTGTCAATTCCATGTGAATTAAGGAGAAAATGTGATAAGAAATCAAAGAGATGTGTATTTATAAGGTATAAAAGTGAACAAAAGGCTTATAGATGCTATAAACCCACAAAAAAGGAGCTAAAGGTATCAAGCAATGTCATATTTGATGAAAGTTTACCTTGGTACTCTTCAAACGAATCTATGTAGGCAAATGAAGATGAAGGTAAGACTTCAAGTGAGGAATGGCAAAGCATAATCCTTAGTGGACCAAAGGATTTCTATAACCACTAATCATGTCATGGAGGAAGTCCTAAATCAACCCAACTTAGTGATGCAAGGAGCAAGGGCAAGGTTCAATGCATAGAGATAGAAGAAGATGAAGGCTTATAGATTGAGCTCAATGCAAAACATCATGCAAAGAAGGGGGAGAGCTCAAAGGTCAACAAAAAATATTCAAATCAATGTAATGATGGGATAAGAAGGTTTGATAAGGTAAGGTATTGTAGCTCAGTGATGAGTAGTACCTCCTTTAATGTCAATCTGGGAAGACATGAGGATGGTATGATGACCTCGAGCAAATGAAGGCACAAGTGTGTGAGTGAGAAGCACACTAACATGCACACACATACACACACACACGCACACAAGGTAAGACAAAGAGAGAGAAGCAATGGAGTTCCTTTAGATTACTTCAAAAGTGCCCATACAAGTTCAAATCTATTACAAGCTAACCTCAAAAATGAGCTCTCTAGCTCTATTTATAGTTTTTGACTAGTTTTTGGCCTTGTCCAGACCTATTGTCCGGCCTAGTTAAAAATTAGGTTCTCTGGCCTATTTGGAGGTTCAAACGGAGTCTAAAAAATGTGAAAACTGATGGGTAGGTACTTCTAAAGCTCCTCAAGCTCAAGGACGCCTTGACTTGCACAAAATGGAGCTACAAAAATATGAAATGATATTTACAATGGTTTTTAGTGATGAAAATCACTATTTTTGTAGGGATTTCTTCTAACAGTGTGACATACATTTCCTGGAGCTCCCTACTTGCTCCTCCTTCTTGTGTGCCCACCTCTTTGATGCATGAAAAATTTAGATGGCCCTACTTGCCAGATCTTCTCTGACTACTCTGTCTGCTTGTGCCTTCTCTTCGCTCTGACTCCCTTCCTAAGCTTCCGTGTATTGTGAGTCCTTCAGTTCCTTGACTACTGCCAACACCCCCCCCTCTTTCGCGGCTGGCGTCTCTGACAGACCCTTGTTGAGTGGGTCGATGGATGTAGTACTCCACAACGTCGGTAGCTAAATGATGTTCTGCTATTCTCAACCCTTTGGCCAAATCAGTGAGTAGGGCATCCGAGTCTACTGGCCCTGGAACTTCTGGATGTGGCATACATAGCTTTTCTGAATGTAGGGCTTGTTCCACCGCAACTAACTGTAATAGATGAGATGGTCTGGGAATGAATATCTCGGAATGATATTCCCAGAACCCGGTGATGAACATTTCTTCAAACGTCTGTTTGAAGCAGGCAGGTAGATACTTTATCTGAGCATGCCACGCATATACGACGTTAATGGATGGTGTGGTGCTCATATTGTAGACAAGGTCCTGATTCCCTTCATTAAATCCAATAGCGGAAAGATGAGGTTCTTTGATGTTCTTAAATGTCCTGAATGTAACCAGCATGAGCTCAAAAATTTTTAGGCACATCGGTGCCATGACATCTGGGACATCCTTGAACCTGACTACCTAGTGTTGGATGGTTGAAATCATGTAGTTGACTGTGGGCTGGCCATTAGGAGGTGCTAGGTACACATAATTTAACCACTTTTCACATCCTTTAACCGTCAAAACTATTTTGGTGTACTCCGGTCAAGACCTTCTTCGAAAGACAGGGCAGTAGTAGGGATTATACTTGATATATAGAGGCATGTTATTCCACGTGCGTACCATCTCAGGGTAGGTTTCAAGCAGGCAGATCCTCCAAGTAGGTTGATGTATATCCCCTGCTTGGCACTTGCAGGGATATCATCCGGTGCAAATTGTGTCACCGAGGTTGGTTCTTTTGTTGTGCGTTGCTTTTTTTTTTTATATATATATAAAGGAAGTTCGGCAATAGCCTACTCTCCCGGACTTGAATTAAATAAAGAAACAAAGTTACAATAGAAGGGGACTAGTGCCCTCGGGACCCCCCATATCCCACAAAGCAGGGGAAGCTTGAAAGAGTTCTAGGTTGCATTACATAGAAGGTTAATCACCCTCTCATCGCCCTCGTGCGGGGCCCACTTGGGCTTGAGCTTGTTGTTGATCAAAGTGAGGACTTGATGGTGTCTGAAGGGGGGGGATTTCTTACTGTTAACAATCCTTTTGCCAAGGAGGAATAGTGTTTTCTCAATCGACCACTCCCTGGGGGTATCTCCGAAGTTGAGAGCACACCTCTCCCGCCAGATTTTCCACAGGACTTCCCCTCTGATGGCGTTCCAGAGAGATGCGGAGCAGCCGATCGCTTCTCCCAAAAGGACTTTTTTCCAGCTAGGTTGTTTTTGAAGTCTGATTTTCATTCCAACCGTCTGCCAGATTTTGTAGGAGTTGGGGCAAGTAAGGAAGATGTGTGGGACATCTTCGATAGCACGGTGGCATCGTTTGCACCAAGGAGGGATTCCACAGATCTTGCTAGCCTTATGGTTGGTCCAGATTCCTCGATGAAGGATTTGCCATAAGAGGACCGATTTCTTAATCTCTATTAGGGGGTGCCAGATACCCATGAATTTCATGTCCCATCGGAGCCGCGTCCAGGACATGCACCACTTCTTGTTGAGACTGAACTGGAGGTCAGCCGTTTCTTTGATGTTCGGGATTTTGAGTAAGCTATTTCCATTGTGCCATTTGAGGCCAAGCGAGTTCGGTGTGTCGTGTCCCATGAGGACGCGAGTCTTGTGCCGATCCCAAGCGAGGCATCTGCTTTGCAAAGTGTTCCATTCTTCATAGGAGATGTTTATGCGAGGGTCGATATCCTCGAAGTTGATCCAGTTGTTGGTGTCCTGTTTCCAGAGGTGTTTCCATTTTTTGAATCCTTTGTTCCATAACTTCTTGGCATTTTGAATGTTCCACGACTCCACGCTCCGGATGCCATGTATCGGGAACCAGATAGAGTCGTTTTGTCTGATTCCGGCCGCCCACTTCCAGTCCTCGCTGACTCTTATGAAGCTTTTGACTATATTCCAGCCCTTCCAAAGAGAGCACACGAGATTGGAGCCTTTCGGGAAGACAGGTATCGGGGAGAATAGCAGGGTCATGATGTCAAGATTCTTCCAGTTCGGGGACCCCGAGAGGGCCAACTCATTCTTGTTCCTGAAGATCAGCTTGGCCCACGAAGCCTCCCCATTGCACCAAGCCTTAATCATCCATTTGGCAGCTAGTTTGTTGGCCATACACCCAATGTCCAGGATACCAAGCCCCCCGCTATCTCTAGGGCTGGTGCAGATGGCCCATTTAATTTTAGGCACCCCCCTTCTGTTATGGTCACCCGTCCAAAGAAAGTTTCTGCAGATGCTATTCAGCTTGGACAGGGCATGCTCATTCGGTCTCCAGCAAGAAAGGAAATAGATGGTAGACGAGAGGAGGAACGTGTTGATAACCATCGCGCGTCCAGCGAGATTGATTTGCATGCCTCTCCAGTAATTAAGCTTGTTTTCAAGTTTGGCCAGCACCCAGTTCCATCTCTGCTCCATCGAGACGCCAAACCCCAAGGGGATACCCAGCAGCCGAAAGATTTGGCCCTGCGGGATGATTTGACAGCCATGATCAATGAGGAGGCCAGGCTGATGTCCGACAATAGCCCTAAAAGCGGTCTTACTGTGGTTGATTTTGGATCCAGAGGCCTCACAAAAGGTATCAAGACACCTCCAGAAAGTCTCCAGGCTGGTATTATCATTGTGAACGAACGCGTTCATATCGTCGGCAAAAAGTCTCATGATGATTTGACTGTGGTCGTGAGGCAGCCGGAGGCCTTTGATATTGCCAGCCTCCACCTGGTGAGTCACAAGTCTGCTCAGCCCCTCAATGGCGATGGCGAAAAGAAGGGGGGCAAGCGGGCACCCTTGTCTAATAGATCTTTTAAGATGGATCGGCTTCGAAAGTTTGCCGTTAACGTTAATTTGGGTCATTGCGTTGCCGAGAAGTGTCGCGATCATCTTGGTGAATTTCTGACTACATCCGAGATCTTGGAGCGACTGTAGAATATAGTCCCATTCTAGCCTATCGTAGGCTTTGTCAAAGTCGATCTTGAGGAAAACCACATCTTGATTAGACTCATTTGTAAAATGAATACCTTCCCAAATATCCATAATGGTTTCCAGTATGGACCTGCCTTTGATGAAACCTTTTTGGTCCTCACTAAGCCAAGCTCTCAGGTGGCACGAGAGTCTGTTGGCAATGACTTTGGCGACGATCTTGTATCCTGTCTGGAGCATCGTAATAGGCCGCCAGTTCTCGATTCTGTTTTTTTCCCCCTTCTTGTGAATCAGCTTGATAATTCCATTATTTAGACAGGAGGGAAGAGCACCAAACTTTAGCGCTTCTTGCCAAACCAGCCGGAGAGGGGTGGCAACCACCGGCTTGAAGGATTTAAAGAACTCGTTAGTGAGTCCGTCGGGTCCCGGGCTTTTACCGAGGGGGAGGGCATCAATGACTTCAATGATTTCTGATTCAGAGATAGGGGCATGAAGTAGGGAGAGGAGGTTGGGTGGTATTCTTCGGGGGGAAACCCTAGAAATGGCAGCCATGCAGTCCCTTCTATGGTGGGAGAGGGGGTTCGAGGTTCCCAGGAGTCCCGTGAAGTGCCCTTCGATGATGCCAAAATTATCTTCTTCCGAGTTGCATACATTTCCATGTGGGTCTAGCAGTAGAGGAATTACCTCTCTGTTGTGTTTCCTTTTAAGGATACTGCACATCTCTTTGGTGGGTTTGTCAGCTTTGCCAGCCCACCACTCCTTGAAGAAGATTTGCAAGTTTTTCCTTTGTATTTCTTCCTCGTATCTCAACATTGCTCTGATTTTTCGGAGACCTTTCTGGGCTTGGAATTTTCCTTTGTTCACTTCCTCCTCGAGCCGCCAGAGTCTGCGGTAAAGAGCTTCCCTACGAGTCCGCCGAACAGTCTCGAGCATCTTCTTAGTTCTAATCATGATCTTGCGAGACTTATCGACCGCACTTCTCCAGCATTTGGCTGGGGCCAGGCCAGAGGCGAACTCCACCTTCCACACCTCGGCGATCGCTTGATGGACGGAGGGGAGAGAGAAGGAGGAAGCGCTGGCATGGAACCACGGAGCCTTGTGAATCCTGTTGGAAGTATGAAAAGTGATAACGATCGGATAGTGATCAGAGATGGTGAGGTCAGTGCGTTGCGTGATGGTAGGGTGGCCCCACTGACGAGTAAAGCTTTGAGAAATGTAGCATCTATCAAGTCTAGCTTTCCTCAGATCCTCGCCCGCTTGGAGATTCGACCAGGAAAAGCCATTCGAGTCTTTGAATTCGACCAGGTCCAAATGGAGTTTGGTCATGTCCCACGTTTCTTTCTCCCGATTGTCGATGACCCTGCCCTTGCCCATCCATCTGTCCATAGGGTCCTCCACCATGTTGAAGTCTCCACAAATAAGCACATTGTGGGGAAGTGAGTCTAATGAAGCCCAAGTGTTCAGCCTCTCCAAGTCCCCGTTAGGGGCGTACAAAGAAACCATAGTAACACAGAGGGGGGCACCAAAAGAAACCGCAATCCAGCGGTGATTTACATCTTCAATGTGGTTCTCCATCTTTTCAAGCCAGAGTTGTTTTACACCGATAGCCGTTCCTCCGGACCCCCGCTGGTGCTTCGTTGGGATCCACACATGGGCCGAGGAAACCTGTCTGAGTCGTTTCTGGAGGTCTTCTCCGTCAATTTTAATCTCTTGAATACATATAATGTCTGGGTTTAAGCTAATGTCGCGGAGCCATTGGCCAATGATGGCCGCTCTTGAGGGGTCGGTTAGCCCTCTAGCATTTAGCGAGATGACAATCATTTTTGTATTGATCCCTCTTTGCGGGAGGGAGCCTTGTCCTTTCTTCTCTTGGCTTCATCTTTCTTTTTCGCTGGGATTAGATCCCGACTTAGAAGTCGGTTCTTGTGGGGGCTTTTCCAGGGTAACTCCATAGGCTGTTTTCCTTTGCGGGAGGTCTCTTGCTGGGGAGAATTAGGCCCCGTGTTCGGCACTGTTTCCGGTATCGTCGATCCAATGATGGAACTTTCACTGTCCATGTTGTCTTCATTACTAGTGGTGAAACCATCTTCTTTGCTTGTAGTGTATCCCTCCTGGGGGGTTTCTTTGTTGTCAGGGATCTCTAGGCCTTCGTCGTAGATGTCTACCTCAGGTGGCATTCCACCTGGGTAGTCGAGCTCGTTGATCTCTTTTCCAAGATTGCATTACAAATTGCTATGAGGGGTAATTGGCAGGTTGTTCCTCTCACCGTTGGCCCTCGGACTTCTTTTTCTTCTTCTTCTAACTTCAGTAAAGCCATCGGCATCAGCGTGCGGATTGAGGGGGCCCTTGTCGTCCCCTTCCTTGGTCGAGTGGGTCAAGTCGCCCAAGCTGTCTTGAGCAGTTTTGGAGGCTCCTTGAGATCGCTTGTTTATTTGCCTGAGAGGGCAGTCTTTAATCCTGTGCCCTTGCTGGCCACAGCGAAAGCACGCGTTGGGAAGGTTTTTGTAGGTGATATCCTGCTCCCAAACATCTCCTTCGCCCATGTCCACTTTGATCATTGATGGAAGCGGCGAACTGAGGTCGGCCTCGACGCATATTTGTGGGTGCCATCTGGCGTTGAACGAGTGTCTTGCACCCTCATAGATGAGACCACCAATGTCCTCACGTGAAGCCAACGGCTTGCCAATAGGAGAGACAATGTCCCACACGAAGTTGTACAAGAAGTATGGGAGGTTAGGGAGCTCAACCCAGAGAGGATACCGGAGTGATTTCGATTTGTCGGGATTAAAATCCGGGGACCATCTGAATAGGCACAGGGTCGCGCGACCGAGTTGCCAGGTGCCAACGCTTAGGGCTTGGAACGCCATCTCTTCATTTTCAAAAACTAACAACATGTGATTTGCTGGTAAGAACTGACATTTGCTGACAATTAGTCCTCGAGGGAACCATTCTTTTCTAAGCCATTGTCGCACGATTTCTAGCGGGGGCCTAGGGCCAAACACTTGGCCGACAAGGCAGACTTTCTTGAGCTCCTCCTGAGCAGACAGAACTGCGGGTCTACTGAGGGACACGATGGGGGATTCAACGCTTTCGGAAGCCCCAAGGGCGGCACATGACCCCCCCTCCAGCAGAGCGGCCAGCGTGCCGGACTCCCCAGGGAGGGGGGCCCGATTACTTTTCACGAGGGAGGATGAAGCCACATCCATGACCGATGGAGCGAGCACCACTTTTACTTTAATGGCAAACCTCCCCCCACCGATCACACCGCTGCCAAGCCCTCCACTTTAAAGGAAGAACTAAAAGGCCAAAGATCCTCTTTCGAAACTTTCCTATTTTCCTTTTTTTGTCCTCTTCTTTTTTTTTTTTCTCTTTTTTTTTTTTTTTTTTTTTTCTCTTTTTTCTTTTTTTCAAGAGAATCTTTCTATTTTCAAATTTGGAGCACCCGGCGACCGCTGTCGGCGGCTGAGAGTTCCCCCCCGCGCGCGATCGTTTGATGAGGTAACGGGCCGAAAAACCGCCGGGAGATCGGGCGCCCGCGACGATAATCTTCTTTCCCGAAAGAATCGCCGGCCGGAACCGCTCGCCGGCCAGAGAGGGCCGCGAGTATCGCCGATCCACGCCCCGCCGATCGCTGGACCCAACGATCGCCCCGCGCGCGACCGAAAAGTCCGAAAGAGCCGCGATTATCGCCGGCCAGAGAGGGCCTCAAGCGTCGCCGATCGCCCGCCGACCAGAGTGAGCCGCAAGTATCGCCGCGCTCAGCCGATCGCCGAGCAAAACGATCGCTCAGCCGCAGATATCGCCGCGCTCATCCGATCGCCTAGCAAAACGATCGCTCAGCGGGTATCGCGATATACGATACCGCAAGAGTCGCGACCGGCGATACCAGTCTCAACCCGGGCGTATCAAGCGATACCTCCAGTGGAGGTATCGCGATACCGGCAGGCCAGGGAGACGATCGCCGAAGCACAGGAGAAACCCCCCTGTAGTACTGAAGCCACCACGACCACGAGACCACCTGTTCTAAGCCTGCGCATCCGCCATAGCCCACCTGCACTAAGCTTGCGTATGCTCTGTGTTATCCGCCAACAGTAGCCGAACTCACCACGACCACGAGACCACCTGCTCTAAGCTTGCTTATGCGCCGTCATGGACGCCATGGCCATCGAGCTCTGTTCATCTTACCTACCGCCTGCCGTCATCGCTTTTCGACGTGGGCACCTTGAACGCAGCATCAAACCTCCATAAATTTGCAGTGGCTGCTCCCACCAAAACTAAAAACCCATTCGAGAAATCTGTAGTTTTACGACTGTGGCCTTGTGCGTTGCTTGATTTCAGCATTGTAATCTGCCATTAATACACAGAATGGAACATACAGATCATCGGATGTGCCAATCCACCTATGATGGGAGAGGTTTCTAAAGTAATCCGATTTTATGATGACTTCTTCCAATCGTGACATAGACGCTATCTGAACTGCAACTCTCTCATCATGGGTTGTAGCAACCTTCTCCAGCCTTTGCATCCATTCAGGCGCTTCGATCTCAATAGTGTCCATTCCTTCTTTTGTTTGCTTACCGCCGGGTGTTGGCATGGGAACATATGGATCTTCAAAAGTCTCCTCCACTTCAATTGGCACTGAGTCTTCAAGTTCCGGTTCCGCCAGGGGAGAGGGTTGACGTTCGTATTGAAGAACTTTACTTCGTAGTTCTTCTAGTTCTGCTCTGAGTTCTGTGACTTCTGCAGATGTGTCGACTGCGGTTGTGACTTTGCTTGGTGACTTCTGCTGAGTTGCGAGTTGCTTTAGTAGGTCATCTCTTTCTCTTTCTAATGTTGCGTGGGCTTCGAGGAGGTCGGCATGGGTTTCCAAGACGATTTGCATACTTTCAGATGGAATAGCCTTGAAATTCTCTAGGTCGATTTCATGCGGGGAACATTCCATTGCTGCTTCCAAGTTCTCTTTGTTCTGTTTCTGTAGTCTTTTATTCTCTTCGAGTGCTGCAGACATGTGCTTCCGTAGTAAGGCAAGGTTGCGTCGAAGTTTGAGATTGTCTGTGATCTACACATGTAATATGTCATCGAGTTGTTGTTTTTCTTTAGTATCTGACTGGGGTGGATTGGCTACTAATTGCTCATGTTGTTCCTGCAAAGTGGCATACTATTGTTGTAGTAGCCGCTTTTCCCTCTCTAAGTCAATGATTCTTCCTTGTAATGTTTCATGGCTTCTGAACAGACTTATATGCTGAGCATCTAGGTGCTGATAATGTTGTTGTAGCTGAGACATACACTGGTACATGTTATTAAATACATTATTAATGGGAGTGGATGCGGGAAAGGTGTTGAATGCAGAAGGGAAGGGAAAAGGGAAGGGGAGCGTGTATGCTGTGCTTGAAAAGGGTGAAGTTGGTGGTGGGGGAATGGGAGACTGTGGACGTATGGGGGGAGGGAGAGGTGCGGAGGTGGGTGATATGTCCATGAGATCAAAAGTGGATGCAGTCGTGGGAGTGATTGTGAACATGGGAATTGTGGGTGCGGTGATGGTGGTGAAGGTGTAAAGTGGCGTGTGTAGTTGTGAATATGAACCACCAGGAAGTGTGATAGGGGGAACGGGGTTATCTGAGGCTACAGTTAGAATTACAGAGTCAGTAGTAGTGTAAACAAGAGAGGTGGTGAGCGGTTGTGTAGGTTGTGTGGGTTGACTAACGGTCTGTGCTTCGGTATGGGAAGTGGATCCTGAAGCGGTGACATTAGTGGTTTCACTGGTTGTGGGAGGTGAAAGTGGCGGAGTTGGAGGGAGAGGGGGTAAGGGGTGTGACAGGGGTGCACTGGATGTATGGGCTTCCTCAGTGTCATGAATGGTATGAGCTGTGCCCATGGTTGTGGATGTGGTGCCCTGTGGTTCTAATACTAATACATTCATTTGTTTTCCAGATTGAGGGGGCGTCTGCCGTATCGTCGCTCCGATCGTCGTGAATATGCGAGAGCGGTATGCACCGTCTCAGGTACCCCCAATGCATCAGATATCATGTCAAGGGTTGCTCGGTATTGCTCATCCACACCTTCCTCCTCAAGGATTTGGTTCATGAGGGCTTTTCCTACTGCCAGGGACAGTTTGTGCTGTTCTTGAACTCAGTTGACAGTATCATACAACTTGTTCAATTGCTTCGTATAAGCCGGTGCACCCTCAAGTTCCTGTAGAACTTCTTGCTCATATTCCTGCTCTTCTTCCTCTGATAGTCCCTCTTGTTCATCCTCTTGCTCGTCTTCTTCATCATCCTGCACTTCGACTACTTTTGGTTGGACGGGGTGGGGTTGGTCTGTGACTGTGTGCTGCCCGCTTGCCTACTCTACCTCCACTTCTAAATTCGTAGCATTGATTATTGTGGCTACCTCTTCATCAGTTAGATCTTCCAATGTAAAGCCATGAGGAAACTCTAAGTCGGTTGGTATAGGTGGAAACACCAGATTTGGTCCATCTGTGCTATGTCTCGGTAATCTCATAGTGAAGGGTTGCACACGCCGTGGAAGCCGTGGAGTTGTCTCTGGTGTCAGTGTCGCACCGCGGGCCTATGCACAGGGCATCTGAACTGCACCTCTTATTTTCTTGGATGGAGGCCCTGCGGTGGATAGTCATCTTGGCTTGGTCTTCTTATTAACTCTTCTTGAATGTCGTGCAATCCAATCATAGACTTAAACCAACAAAGTTTAGTACAATCTAGTGCTTTAGTCAATAAGTCTGCACATTGCATATTGGTTGATACATATGCCAACTGAATTTCCTTGCTCAATAGCTTCTCTCTCGAATAATGATAGTGGACCTCTATATGCTTGGTCCTAGCATGATAAATAGGATTTGCTGCAAGATGTAAAGAACTTGTATAATCTCCAAAAATCATTGGAGATGTAGGATGCAAACCCAAATCTGTATATAACAATCTGATCCATATGGCCTCTTGAGTAGCATTTGCCAATCCTCTATACTCTACCTATATAGAAGATAAAGCAATAGTAGGTTGCTTCTTTGAAGACCATGATATAGGTTGGTCACCTACAAAAGATAGGTAACCTGAGGTACTCCTTCTATCATCTTTGCAACCTGCCCAATCTGCATCTGAATATATCTTGATGTTCAAATCTGAGGTATAAGGAAAGTATAATCCTTGATTTTGAGTGCCCTTAAGGTACTTCAAAATCCTCTTGGCAGCTTCCAAGTGAGGTGCCCTAAGTTTGTGCATAAATTGACTTACGATACTTACTCCATAAGCAATATCAATCCTTGTCAATGTAGCATAGTTCAAGATTCCCACTATGCTTTGGTATCCTGCAATATTATCAAGCACATCACCTTCATGAGAACTTAAATTTTGGTTTAGCTCTATTGGAGTGCTTGCTACCTTGGCATCCTACAAATGAAACTTCTTTAACATGTTCTGTATATACTTTCTCTGAGTAATGTAAATTCCAGAGTTAGTATAGACTAACTCAAGTCCAAGAAAATACTTTAGTGATCCTAGATTACTGATTTTGAACTCCTGCATCATTTCATTCTTAATATGCTTGATGCCGTTAGCATCATTACCTATGAGTATGATATCATCAACATATACACATAGGTATATTACTTCTTGTTGGAAGCAGCCAGAGGCACAGACGACGCAGAAGCATGTAACGACGGAGCAGGAAGCTAGTGGAATCTTTTTTCAAAGAATCATGTTCTAAAAATACTTTTCAAAAACCTCCAATAGTGATTTTCATCACTATTGTAACATATGTAACATAGAAAACCCCATTTTGTAATCCATAGCTCCAGTTTGTGCAAGCCGAGGAGTCCTCGAGCTTGAGGAGCTTAGGTAGAACAAGTGTATCAATTTTCGTTATTTTTAGACACCGTTTACCCTTCCAAATAACATCTAGATCCTAATTTTTAACTATGCCGGTCACTAGATGTGAAACCAGTCAAAACTAGTCTAGAAACTATAAAAAGAGCTAGAGAGCTCATTTTTGGGGTGGTTAGTGTGAGTTTGTTTGAGGTTAGAGTTCTTTTGAGCTTGTAATAGTGTTCTTGAGTAATAGAGTTGATTTCTCACCTTCCATTGTGTCTTGCTTGTCTCTTCGTAGTGTGTGTATGTGTGTGTGCATTTCTATGCTTCTCACCTTCACTCTCACTTCATCTCACATTCACGATCTTCATATCACTCCTATCTCTTCCGCGGATTGACATTAAGGAGGTGGAGCTTCTTAACGTGGTTCTCACCATTGTGCTAGAGCAACACCAAATTTGGCACCGTTGCCGGGGATCGAGTCTAGGACGAATGTGTGATGGTAAGAGTATAGCAAGAAGTGGCGTTGGAAGGTAAGAATTTCAGTTTTGTTGTTGTTTTTACTTAGTTTTTAGTGTTTTTTACCTCCCCCACACTCCATCTTCATCACCGCATCATCATCTTCATCTCCAAAAAAATCAGAAAATTCACCATATCCACCCATTCTCCTCATTTCCTCTCATTTGTGCATGCGAGAGAGTGAGAGAGAGCTTTTGTGCTTGTGTGTACTTTTGTTTTCTTGAGTTTTCTTGCAGGTACAGAGCTCTAGTGCATCAGGAAAGCTTGGAAAAGGTAAAATTCTCAGTTTCTGTCAGAAATTTCCGACTGTGTCAGACCATCGCGATGGTCTGCAAAGTTCGGAATTTGAAGAAGGCGACCACACCAGCGTGTAGAGCACACTTGCGCCTCTAGGAATCCATACTTGCATTGCAAAAAATCATACTTTGGTGGACCATCGTGGTCGCAGACCATCGCGATTGTGTCACACCATCGCGATAGGCTCACGCCATCGCGACGGCTCGGCTGGACCATCGCGACGGTCTCACGCCATTGCGACGGTTCATTTGGACCATCGCGACGGTTCGCGGACCATCGCGACGGTTCGCGGACCATCGCGACTATTCGGTTGACCCCACACCATCGCGATTGGCTCACGCCATCGCGCCCACGGTGCCACGTGGCAAGCTAGACCATCGCGACGGCTCGCACCTCACGCCATCGCGACGACACCCTTACACCATCGCGACAACCCGAATTTTTGACCATCGCGATTGGCTCACGCCATCGCGCCTAGACCATCGCGATTGGCTCACGCCATCGCGCCCAGACCATCGCGATTGGCTCAAGCCATCGCATCTGTGACCATCGCGACGGTTCACTTTGGACCATCGCGATTGTGCACGTTGACCGTTGACTGACGCCATCGCGATTGTCCGCCTGATCGAGCCATCGCGACGGTTCACACTCATGCCATCGCGATTGTCCACTTTCACGCCATCGCGACGGTGCACTTCAGACCATCGCGACGGTTCGCGCATCACGCCATCGCGATTGTTCACCCTCATGCCATCGCGACGGTTCACACTCACGCCATCGCGATTGTCCACTTTCACGCCATCGCGACGGTGCACTTCAGACCATCGCGACGGTTCGCGCATCATGCCATAGCGATTGTTCACCCTCACGCCGTCGCGACGGTCCCAGACCATCGCGATTGTCTCACACCATCGCGATTGTGCACCCCAATCGCAAAATTTAGGGTTTCATTTTTTGGCCAATTTTGGGGCTATTTTTGGGTGATTAGACTCATAGGCGACCCCTTAGCTCATATTTGGAGAAACACCGGTTTGTCAGTTTTTACCCCCCAGGGCCTGAACGGTCATAACTTTTTCATCCGAAGTCCGTTTTTTGAGCTTAATAGCTCATTAGAAAGCTCTTGACAAGTACTACGTGATCTCAACTATTATTTTCTTAAAGGATACGTCTATTTTTAGATAAGCTATTTTGAGGTTGACCTAGTTTGGGACTAGAAAGCCAGGGGGCAAGCATTGAAAAGTTGGGCAAAAGGGAAGGGATTTAAAAGGTGTATATGCTCAAGTGTTTGATCATCCAACTGTGAATTGGTCTAATATTGGATTTTTCCAGGTCTAGCAAGGACAATCAAGGGCAACCAAGGCAAGGCAGTGAAGGGCATAAATCTTGGGGAGCGCGGCTTCTTGGGCATCAAGAGCAACCAAAAAAGCTGACTCGAGGTTGGAAGATTACTCAACCCCCTCAGTCAATTCTTAGCCTAGGATAAACGGTAGTATTGTGGATTTAAGACGATAGGAACGCCTCAAGTGCAAGAGAATTAAAGTTATCAAGTTCAAGACTAAAGATAAAGGTGTGTGACACAAAAACCTAAAGGAAAGAACATAAGTCTGACGGAACGAGAACTCAAAGTACCACGGAAAGTCGAATTCCTGACGCATACATTAGGACAAGAATCTAAAGAAATCTAAAAAGAATCAAGACAGTAATAACAAAGAATCATTGACGATCTGAGCGTGTACTAAGTGTGCAAGGAAGAAAATTAATGAACCTTAGATCGGGCAAACATATAGGTAAGTCAGACCGACGAAGCTTTAGATCATCAGAGGCAAGTGTAAGAACTACTGCTCCATCGTGGGCTCAGCAATTGAATAGTAATTACCCCTACGAGAGCTCAGACACTAGTGATTCAGAAATGGCATTTAGCACAGAAAGACCAGAAGGAGGGTCTAATGTAGCCTATTTAGAAAAACCAGAAGGACCCTATAGAACACAACTAGAGTTTCTTCGGACCAACCGATTAGGTGCTCACATCTATGAGGATGGTTTGCGAAGGCAAGTGGTGCAAATGCACAACCCCGATCAACCCATTGGATTGGAACATCCAGTGGTGAAATTCGAGAGAGACGCATACATAGACAAGGAAGGAACAATGTACATATTAAGTACGCAGCCAAACAATATGAATGAGTTTGGCGTGATTCAACCAGAGATGGAAGCAAAATCTCAAGGAAAAGAACCATTAGAAGAGCCTAGAACACCTAGAGGGAAATCTGTACTGACACCAGTACTAATCCCAGAATGGATCCCTCAGGATAACAGAAGCATAGAGTTGTTTGTAAATAAAGAAACTGATGAAGCCTTTTGGAGATACAAGACAGAACTACTTAGTGAGGTAGGTATCATCACTATATACGAGTGCAAGGACCCGGATACACCTAGAAAGGTTGTATACCTAGATGAGACTTCAGAAAGAGTCTTTGTGGTGCCTGACCACGCTAAAAACACATACACATGGAGAGGTGAATTGGTATTCCCTCCATCTAGAACGAACATGAATACAAGTCAACAAGGGGCAGGAACATCATCAGCCCATGGAAATCAAAGAGAGCAAAATAAAGAAAGACCCAAAGTAAGCTTCACTCATCCCGTAGGGAGAGATAGAACAACCACGGACACTAATAGAGCGGATAGACAAAGAGATCATGGAATACCAAGTGGTAGAGATGATTTTCCTCTACCTAGACCACGTGAACATGCAAGAATGTTAAGACCCACTCAATTAGTAAAATCAATGAAGAATTATTTTGATGGGACAGGAGATCCCTATGACCATGTCGTAGAATTCAAGCAAGTACTAAGAGCATAACAAGTTGAAGACATGTTCACGCAATAGAACGCATTTGGACTAACGTTAAAGAATACAGCTTTAACTTGGTTCCAACCTTTGCAACAAAGGCAATTTAGAGACATCCATCACTTTTTAGAGTCATTCATCACTGAATTCTCTAAAAGTGGGATTAGACATGACACGTCTTCGTTGATTCATAGCTTCAAACAGACCCCTCAGGAAACAGTCAGACTGGCAGGACGTAGGTTTAGACAATATGTTGAACGATGTCCAATGCAAGAGCTACCCTCACAAGCCAAGCAAGTGTCATTGTTTCTAGATGGCTTGTTGAGCTCTAAACTACGCTCCTATGTGTACCTAAAAGAACCCAGAACGCTAGAGCAATGTGTGAGAATTTGTATAGAGATTGAGGACAACTTAGGAGATGAGTTGGAACTCTCAAAGGTCTATAAGGACTCAGACTGTTCATCTCTCGCATCCACAAAATTGTCTAGCTCAATAGAAGACCTAGCAGAAAAAGTGGCCCAGAAATTAGGAGTTTCTAGCAAACCTAGGGTACTAATGAACAAGCGCTGTTACACCTCTGGTGGTGATCATATGGCAAATGTGTGTCCCAATGCACCACAACCACAAGCCAACCCTAGTTGCCAATACTGTACAATTGAAAGAAGATACACGAATCATACGGCTCAGGACTGCCCATACAACAAACAAACCGTGAGACAGAACTACCCGCAAGCATACGCACAGCCAGGTAGGTATCAAGGCCAATACAATGCTCAGCCTTATTACTATAGGCCTCCTCAGAACTACCCATACGAGGCTCAACAGAGACCTCAACCTGTCTTAGCTCAGCAGCCACCCCCACCAGCGAATGTCATCTCAGTCAAATACGCTGCTGCAGAAGAGAACCTAAGTAGGGCTTTAGTGCCTTCTTCACCTTTGATCACAGAAAGTGACCCGAACTCAAACAGTTTTGACTCCACTCATGTAGATAGTCCACCCGCTTATTACACGGAGTCACCAGAACACGTAGAAACATATCATTATGATAGTCCACCAGTGGAACCTAGTTGGGAGCCAGACTATGCTAATGTGATGTACACAAACCCAAATCCACGGCCCCAATTAAGACAACAAAGACCACAGGGCCCTACAGGACCATGCTTTAGGTGCCAAGGAGACCATTTCATAAAGGATTGTCCACATCTTCCTATAGCAGGGCAATCAGAGTACTATAACATACAAGGCTTTTGTGCTGATTGTGGCAAAGAGCACATAATCAAAGATTGTCCTAAGAACCCTGTTAATGCTTCGAATGTGACACCAATCAATGTGATAGGTATTGTAAACAACGCAGATGGATCCAACCCTACATACGTGCCTATCCAAGCTATAACAAGAGCCCAGGCGCTCTTACAGAACCAACAGCTTAATCAGGAGAAAGTAGCCGGAACTAGTGAAGTTGCAGAATCTAGCAGTAAAAAGACAAAATCTTGGAAAGATTTTAGAGAAAGAATAAAGAGAAAGTGGAGTAAAAAGATAACTGAGTTGGAAGGAAGTTTGAAGGAATCTAGAGCCAAAATCCTAGAATTGACTTCACAGGACTTGAATCAAGAGAATCCAGCTCAGAAATCAGGATCAGTTTTAGCGGAACCCATACCAGAAAATCTAGACATGATGTTTCGTGCATATTAGGCTAGATTAAAAGAGGGACCTCAGGTAGCTGAAATGAGTAAAAACTACCCTCGAGCTGATCTAGAAATGGAGAGAACTAAACTTTGCATGAAGATGGTAGAACTAGCACAAGCTTTGTTCGAAGCCTCTAGATATCTTAATTGGAATAACATGGCAAAACCGGAACTACACTTTCAAGGACTAATGGAGAGGCTAGAATACTTGATAGAGAGCAAAGAGAAAAAGGATCAGCCTAGGAACCCTATTGTCACAGAGACACAGGAAAGGAATGCACCATCCCTGTCTCAAGTACCCAATACAGAAAGTCAAGACAATTTGTCTTCCATACATAAATATTCACATGAATTTTTGAGAGAAATCCAAGAAGAGAAATGGAGAAAGGAACAAGGAACCCATCCTCCTATTCAAGAAATAGATGACTTGCAGGAACAATTTCCCCAAGACATCCCCTCTATTTACGATGATGTAGAGGAAGAACAACTGAGTGAACACACAGGCTTTGAATCTAATTCTTTACAAGAATTACCTCAGTTCACAGGACCTTGGGAAGCAAAGTCTATTAATAGGAGAGCACCCACGATAATAGTGAGGAATGAAGAATCAGTAATCCCTAGAAACACAGAAGTGATCAAGAATACCAAAGTACAGTGTAATCTCACTCTAGAGGAGTTGTTAAAGGTTAAACCAGAACTGTGGAAACATGTAGCAAATCAATTCCCGGAGCTTGCTACTACTCCCTCACAAATAGGAACACAAAATAAGGTACCAGAGATACCCGTAGAAAAGATTGGAGATGTAAGTGAAGGAGAGGAAGGTAACACTTATCTTCCGATAACCCATCAGGGCTACACCACGAAAGCCATCTTAGATTCAAGAGCCGGAGTAGCCATAGCTACCACCGCTTTATGGAAACATTGGGGTAAGCCAGCATTAAGACCCACCAGGATGAAGCTACAAATGGCTGACGGACACATAGAAAAACCATTAGGCTTACTAGAAGGAATATCACTCACCACTTGTGGTGTAGAATTTGAGCATACCTTTGCCATTTGTGACTTTGCAAAAAATCATGTATATGAGATGATATTGGGACGACCATTCATGCGTCAGTTGCAAATTGTACAAGATTGGGGAACTAATTCTTTGTACTTGCAACATTTAGGAGTGACTACCAAAGTCAATCTTAAAGACTATTCACACAGAGATGTACCCCCAATACAATGGAATACCATCCATAAGACACCAGTAGAGACGGAATCCGTGCACTCATTAGAATCAGATCCTTCTTGGTTGCATGAGGATACCCATTTATGGATGTGTAAAATAGCAAAACAAGAGGAAGAAAGGTTAGAAGCCAGGACCTTAGGTGCAGAACAACATCCAAGAACCCTTCAGGATCCAGCTTATGCACCTGTAGTATTTCCAGACGAAGAGTTTGAACCCCATGGTTGGGCAGAAATCCTAGCAACCATGGACGTAGCCATCAATGAAGAACAATGGACACCCCACTGTGACGAGGATGGCTATGACATTTTAGTTTTTACGATAGAGTCAATCACGAGCGATGCAATTTTAGAAGAGTGTGGACCTAGCAGTGATGCATTTGAGGATGTAAGTGATTTCGATTTAGAATCAATTATCATGGACCCTCCATTTGCATCAGAGGAAGAATATTTCTACGAAGTAGACACTCACCCTCAGAGACACGAGGAAGTTATGAATGACGTGAGAATAGCCACTCAAGTGACTACTAAAAATGAAGGCAAGAAAAGAAAGAAGAAAGAAACCATGTCAGAAAAAGAAGAATCTTTATTTGAAGTACCCGAGAATTTCAAGAAATATGAAATCGAAGATAGAAGAATCATGGTACGAATGCCTAATAGAAAGGCGAATGACGGACAAGTATATGATAACCGAGAGAAAACCAAGAAAGTAATAGTTGCCATAGAAGGAGAAGAAGAAAAATGTACATACATAGGGCATGATTTGACGAAGGAAGAAGAAGAAGAGCTAGTTGCCCTATTGCGCGAATATAGAGATGTGTTCGCTTGGAGTTACAAAGATTTGAAAGGAGTAGATCCAGATATATGTTCTCATAGAACCCCTATGACTCCAGATGCAAAACCGACAAAACAGAAACCGTACACGTACAATGATAACTATGCTGAGAAGATTAAAGAGGAGATAGATCGCTTGATAGAAGCAGGATTCATTTACGAAATTGAGCATACCGAATGGGTATCCCCCATTGTGGTTGTGCCCAAGAAGAATGGAAAATTGTGTTTGTGTATTAACCTTAGAAAAGTTAATGCCGCCACGATTAGAGATAGCTATCCTCTTCCTATCACAGAACATCTATTGGAAAGAGTTGCGGGCAAGGAAGTTTACAGCTTTCTTGATGGATTCTCAGGCTATAATCAAGTAGCCATTGCTCCAGAAGATCAACACAAGACGGCATTTGCCACTGAATGGGGCATATTTGCATTTCGTGTAATGCCATTTGGCTTAACAAATGCACCCGCCACTTTCCAGCGACTCATGTGTCATGTTTTCAAGGAATTCTTACGCAAGAGTTTGGAAGTTTATGTCGATGACTTATGTGCACATTCAAATGTAAGACAGACACATATCCTAGAGTTAAGGCAAATATTTGACAAATGTCGAGAATATCAGGTTTGTTTGAACCCAGAAAAGTGCATTTTCATGGTCAGACAAGGCAAAATTCTAGGACACATTGTGTCAAAAAATGGAATCTCTACGGATGAAGAAAAGGTGAAGGTAATTGCAGAATTACCTAGACCAACCAATGTGAAAGAGGTACAGGCATTTATGGGCCATTGTGGTTATTATAGGAGATTCATACACATGTATGCAATCATAGCCAAGCCCTTGTACTCTCTTTTAACCAACTTTGAATGGACAGATGAATGTGAAAATTCATTCAATGAACTTAAACGACGCTTGTGCTCAGCACCTATATTGACTACCCCAGATTGGAGTAAGCCATTCCATGTACATGTGGATGCATCCAATTACGCCATAGGATGTGTGTTAGCACAACCCACGAATGAAGGTAACATAGATCTCCCCATAGCTTACGCGAGCAGACAATTGAACGTAGCAGAAAGAAATTACACCACGACGGAACGAGAAGGATTAGGGATGATCTACGCAGTAAAGAAGTTTAGGCACTACTTGTTGGCCAACAAATTCAAGTTCTTTACAGATCATCAAGCCCTATTGTATTTAGTCAACAAGCCATGTAACACAGGACGACTAATACGTTGGTTTCTATTGCTCATGGAATATGATTTTGAAGTTGTAGTTAGGAAAGGAAAGACACATCTCAGAGCTGACCACCTTTCAAGATTAACCTCAGGAGAAGCTCCTCAAGGAGTAGTGGATGAGTTACCAGACGCATATTTGTTTAACCTTGAGATAGCACCAGAATGGGCTAAGCCTATAGTCCCTGTTCTCACATATGGACCCAAGAATCCTAAGATAAAGATCAAAGAAGGAGAGATTACCAAGTCTTAGAGATATCAAATAATGGCAGGAAGCATATATAAACAGGATAATCAAAAGATTCTTGCTTGTTGTGTAGATGAATCAGAACATGCGAATTGGTTGCAATTAGCACACATAGGTGCACTACAGCAACATCATTCAAAACATCGAACATTATAGACTCTGCATAGATTAGGAGTATATTGGCCTTCGATGGAAGCAGATGTCTACAAGTTGTGTAAAGAATGCCATGTTTGTTGTGAAAGACCACCAATAGAGCATGCTACATTGTATCACGTGTCTCTCACACCAGACTGGAGTGAATCGTTAGTGACATACTTGAGGACGAACACATTCCCTCAAGGAATGACCTTAGCACGACAACGCAGTCTAGAGCAGGAAGCTCAAGATTATTCACTTATTGGCGATAACCTATACAAAAGAGGACGAGATGGATATCTAAGACAATGTGTTCATGAGAGCGATTATCTGAGCATACTAGAGACTGCACACCAAGGTGTTGCAGGAGGTCATTTTGGACCAGATAGGATAATCAAAGCCATCCTCTTTGCAGGATTATGGTGGCCCACTCTTCACATGGATGCTCATACCTATGTAAAGAGATGTGATGTGTGCCAAAGAACTCAGTTTCCTACTCGCAGAGATGAAATGCCATTGAAACCCATGATGGGCGGACGTGCATTCTCTAAGTGGGGTATAGACTTTGTAGGACCCATTAACCCCCCTGCAAAAGGTACACATGCGGAATACATTATTGTTGCCACGGATTATCTTACGAAATGGGTAGAGGCAAAAGCCACGAAAAAGAATGATGCACACACAACTGCAAAATTCTTATTTGAGAATGTCTTTACAAGATATGGACTGCCTATAGAGTTAGTGAGCGATCGAGGCACTCACTTTCTAAACCAAGTCATTGAATATTTGTTACAGGATTTTATGGTGATTCACAAGAAATCCGCACCATATCATCCTCAGGCCAATGGTCAGGCTGAAAGCACTAATAAGATCCTTTGTAACGTACTGACGAAACTCGTGAACAACAAACGTTCAGATTGGGACAAACAGTTACACCACGCTGTTTGGGCATATCGAGTGGCCTACAAGACCGTACTCAATGCAACTCCCTTTCAAATGGTTTTTGGTCAGAATGCTGTGCTTCCTTTGGACTTCTTGATACCGACCCTTAAGGTTGCACAAGAACATCAGTGGACTGGCCATGAATTATCAACGAGAATAATGGACTTGGAACGACTAGGAGAAACCAGGCTAAAGGCAGCAGCAGGAATATATGCAGTGAAGAAGCGACAGAAAGCATATTTTGATGCACATGTGAAAGATAAAGGCCTAAAAGAAGGAGATTTAGTTCTAGTATATACGCCAAAGCAACACACACGTAAGTTAGAAAAGCGAGGTTATGGACCTATGATCATTAACAGACTCTCAACAAGTGGAGCAGTACAGTTAGCCACTTTAGAAGGAGATATAATGCCTAATTACATTAGTGGTTGTAGAGTCAAGCTATATCAGGAACCTCTTACTGAGGATATGCTTAGACGACTCACGTTGGCAAAGAAGCGTAAGGAGGAAGAAAATAGAATACGAGCGGAAGCTCAGGCAGAAGCAATAGAACGCATTAAACGCATAAAGTTAAGAAGACAAGGACTAGGGAGAGAACATTATAACCATCTGGAAACTACACCCAGATATCCCATGGCCATGTGTCAAGTAAAGTCAACCACTCATCCTAGTATAGTGGACAGGAGACCATTCATTACAGTCAGGCTAGAGCACGGCAACCCTTGCCAAGAGCTCAAGGCTTTAATTGACTCAGGTGCTGCGACTAGTGCGATTAGATGGTCCCACTATAAGGATTCAGGAATAGAAATGCGGCCAATTGAGGCATACCTCATAGGGCTAGGAGGCATGGAAACCCCTTGCATGGATGAGGTGGACCTTCCTATCCTCATTAAGGATGTGACTATGACAGCGAAGTTACTAGTGTGCCATGATGACGACCTGATAGAACCCCTAATCCTTGGCCAAGATTGGCTATACGATCACTCACTGGACTTAAATCTTAGACAAGGCTCCTTACAGATTGGAACCTTAGAGCAGAAGCGAGTGATACCGCTTGACTTCCCTAATGACATTCCGACTGAGGTTTGTAACCCTAGACCCTATGAAATACATGCGACGGAAGACCGGAAGATCTTGGGTCAGATCAGTCACGTTACGTCTACACCAACACACTCGGGCTTGGCTATGGACAGTTGTCAATCAGAAGGACGACAAGAGATCTTCCCTGGGGCTTCCTGCAAACTAGAAGGGGCAGCTACCCAACTACTAGGCCAGATGGACACAATCAGTGGTCAGGTGGGTTGCATCAGCGGCCAAATGAGCACAACACCCTGCGGTGCTCATCCTTCCAAACTTGCTGCGGACTGGCCTAGATTAAAGATAAAGAACGAATCACTTCCTAATGGGCAGGTCACGCAAGTGTTGGATCTCCCTTCTTTTCCAAAGCAGAGCGTCCAATGGACCTCTCAAACCCAACCTCGAAGGAGTCAACCACAACAGAGGAACCCAGACCGACGACACCACCAGACAAGGCAAAGAAAGCAGCAGTATCAACATCACAGAACAAGTGGCACAAAACAAATATGGGTGCCAAAAGGACAGCAACCACAGGCTATTGGCAACACTGCAGACGAGAACAGGACAAAGTTGCAACAGAAACAGAGTCAGTATTCAAAGTCCCCTCGATCTTCTTCTACAAGTACTCGACAGATTTGGATCGCCAAGAAATACCTTATCCATAGACCCACACCCATGCAGATTTGGGTACCCAAACAACGTATTATAGCCCAACCCTCAAGCCATGTAATATATACCCCTCAGAAATCTTTTCATCCTTCAAGACCACCAAACCTGATACCACTTTTTGTCCCTCAGCAGAAACATACCACCCACTCCAAGACTCTTAGGAAATGGATACCGAAACGTATCCAAACGTCTTCTTGTACCCCCTTATCTAGCAATTCTCCCACCCCGCTTAAACACCACCCTTGTAATAATTCACCCTCAACCAAACCTTGTATAAATTCATACACCAAAACCCCACATCATGCATAATAAAAGTTCATCAAGAAATGTAGGCATAATCTGAACCATGTAGGTGTCTAGAGACCTGCATTAGCTCTGCAAAAAGATCATTGCATCAATCACTTCATGACACTTGGCTACACGGGTTACACATCGGTTATGGAAAGGGATTGCGGTCTCACCTTATTGGGATCATAATTAATTTCCATGCTAATGTGTTAATCTTTTGTAGCAGATCTTTTCCATTAGCTCGTCAGTCATCATGCAAACCGAAGCAGGACCATCAGAAGCTGGCCCAAGCACACCAATGGCCAATATTGGAGAATTACTCACGGAATCTTATCCTACGATGCAACCACCAGAGTTTCAAGGTTTTCCAGGACCCATGCCAATCGATGATCCTCCTAGAGGATATACTGAGAAGATTCATCGTAATTCTCATTGGTTTCAAGGCCTAGCAGGACCATTAGCAGACACTGATTTCATATTTGAGGCCAATTTGGCATTTGATCTTCGCACATGGACCAAGTACCAGTTCTTGTCAAGAGAATTTGAAGGACTACAGAATACACAAGATCTAACGCACGTTTGGGCACGAGCGGGATTTACAGAATATTTTAGTGACCCTCTGCCTAAACCTGATTTTTATAGATGTTTTTACTTGGTAACCACCTTAACGGCTTCAGAGAACAAGGATCTACCCGGCACATTCATCTTACCATCCTTGGTAAATGATCCTCCATTCAGAAGGTTTTATTTGTCTAAAGATTTAATTCGCGCAGCTCTGAAAATACATGGAACACACACTCCGACGGAGAGAGAACGGCTAGTCCCAGAGCAGATGAAACGTGGTGACGTAACTAAGTGGGAGGATATTTCTGCTATAACACCTGAGCTCTCTAAGCCATTACGGATATGCATGCAGCACTTTGCTTTCCCAGCTCAGGATCGTTTTACCATGCCCCATAAGAGAATCTGGTTTGGTTTATACTTAGCATGTACTGGCCCTCAAACGGTTGATCTAGCTAGCTGGATAATTGATCAGCTCTATTTGGCACAACATAGATGGGAACGAAAGAAGGTCATCAATGGATGTTGTGCACTTACAAGGATTATATACATGTGCTTGGCATATGATTTACCCATAGAGCGCGCCATGACTAGTGAGGAACTGAAGGCATTCAAAGGGACCACTAGGAAGGCTAGAAAGTCTAGCAAAGGTAGAGCCGGAAAGCGGATGAGAGGCACTATCCCATGCCTACAAGTCCCAGAATCACCCTCGCCACAACCATCTCTAGAGCAGTCACCAACAGCAGCCACTCCCACGGTACCACCAATTCGTATACGATTATCAAGACCAGTTACGCCGAAAGGCACCACCAATACTGCTGCATCCCAAGTAGCCACAACCACAGAACCTATCACCACAGCAGCTGAACTTCCCACCACTATTGGTGCGGAAGCTTTCTCTTTTCCAATACCCCATTTAGAAGCAGGACAAGCAGAGCCACTGGACCAAACTTTTGATTTTGAGATGCCTGATGCATTCTCCAATGAGTTCCAGTTTTCAGAAGGACAATTGTTTTCTCAAGAATTTGAAAGGCCTAGCTACCCCACCACACCCAGGGATCAGCCACAAGGACAGATCCTGTCTAGCTCTGATGACGAAAGAACAGCAACCGATGACGACGAAGGAGACGATGAAGCTAGCCAAGGAACTCAGGAATCCCAAGAGCTTGAACAGACAGATGGCCCAGGCCAACAAACGGACACACATGGTGATACAAGTACCCATGAAGATGAAACTTACGAAGCAGCCGCTTACACACTGGCTATTCAGAAGCTGTATAGAACTATGGAAAAAGTTTGGGCACGCAAAAAATTGACAGAGGAAGAGAGTCAAACAATAATAGAACAAGAACTTGTCACAGGTGGATTCGAAGACGCATACATCAAAGGATTCAGAGAGTTAGTCAAATCAGTAGGCTCCAACAAAGCACTCAGGTACTTGCAAAGAAAGCCACTACCACAGTTTGACCCCCGCAGAGTACGATTACTTTCAAAGCCTGGCGAATACATTCGTGTACCAACAGGAGCACAGTCTTCAGAACAAGCCAGGGAGGCACGCCTCGTCCCCGAAAGTTCGTTGGCAGTAGAAAGCAACCTTGTAGATTCCCCACCCCGCGCTACAACTGTACATACCTCAGTAGTCACTGAAGTACCGACCACCCCAACCGCTCCTCCATCACCGCCCATCCTTCCAGCCTCCCCTATTCACCCTCCTTCTCCCAGACCAACATCTTCATTCGCCGGTGGCGTAGCAGAAATCGTCTTTACGACCACTCATCCCACAATTCCTGCACCCATTAGCCCTAGTCTACCCCCTCCCACACCCACCTTTCTATCCAACCCATTCCTCCATCCATCTTTTCCATCTTTCCCCACAACTCCAAGACCCCTTTTTCCATTCCCACCGCCATTAACCTTCTCCCCCGTCTCACCTCCCCGACCCACTGTAACCCCTCTTTCCCCTTTCCACCAAGCTGCTCTAGCCAGCCCCCCTGTAAATTACTCCTCAACCCTTGTAAATCCCGTATTTACACCAGCACAAGCACCCACAGTCACACCCATATTCACAGTCACCGCACTAGACACGTCCAATGAGATGGACATCTCACCACCCACTGCACCATCACTCACTTCACTCACGGCACAAACATATTTAGGCACCTCACAATTTTCCACAATCACCACAGCATCCACCTTCCCACCCCATTCCCCATTCCCGTTGCATCTACACCCACTGCATCTTCATTTAGCACCCCATTAATACTATCACCCACTGTAGATAATGCATTTCGATAGATGTTCATGTGTATGACGCAAGTCAGAGATGAGTTCACATCTCTTGGCGATAATTACCAGCAGCTGCAGAGGACAACCAATGACTTACAGTCGCAGCTTAATTTATTGTCTATTGAGAACCTCACTGAATAGCCGATACCAGGAATTACGAGAGGCCTATCATAAATTAGAACTAGAAAGCGAAGAAAAAACCAAGGAAGCCACTGCTGACCTGGATAACTTATTAAGAGCCCAGACAGTTCGCAATGCAACGCTAACACGAAACATGGGCTTACTCAGAAGACATCTAGCAGCAACAAAGGAGGAAAATCAGCGCTTACAGGACCATAATCGAGAAAACTTAGAAGCGGCCCTAGACCATCCAGACCAACCACTCAGTCCTAGTCGGTTCAAAGCCATTCCCTCAGACTCGATGAGGATGCTGCTAGAAGATCATGTAAGACTGCTAGATGAATACGATCGCATGAACGAGGAGTTACAAAAACTCAAAGAAGATCATAAATTACTCCAGTTACGAGCACCGGCACACCAAGACATACCAGCACCTGGGGACACCTCTCCTGACATCTTAGAGGAACTCAACGCATTACTGGCCCAGGTATCAAACCTTGAATCAAGGATCGCAGTATATGAAGCACCACCAAGGCCAGATTCCCCACCTGAGCTTCCAGCTGAGGAAGAAACTGTCACCATCCCGGTGGAGGAAACGTTTGAAGAGGCGTACGAGCCACAACCAATCCCAGGCGGACGCATCACGGCCGAAGGCCAGATGACTTACGAACTTCCGACCCCCGCGTGGATGAAGACTATTGAGGAACTTGGGACAACGCACTCAGCTAGAGTAGAGGCACAATTACATGCCATGGCGATGATAGAAGAAAGAATTTTACAATCTCCATTCTTTGCTCATTTGGCCCCGCAACGATACATATATGGGCACGAGCTACAGTATAAACCGTACTTTATGTTAATGGCCGAATACTAGTTAGCCATTGAGAAAGAGACAGGTAAGAAACCATCGCATGCGACTCAGTTCGAGGCGGATGATTTGCCACTAGATGCGCAGCAAGGAGTGATCTATCAACCAGAGTGGCGAAAAGATTTACTACAGCAGTATCCAGAAATGATGAGTACATGGGTAAAGGCACCTTTGCATTTAAAGTACAACCCATGTTGGGGACCAGTACCACGACGCCGCTCCTGGACTGCCTTTGCTATTAAGGTACAAAACAATAAGCAGTGTCAGGATTGGTTGAATTACCCCTATTTTAAGCCACCCATCGAGTTACCAACTGTTGGCTACATGATGGCTACAATTCGCCACTGGCTCCCTAGATTAAAGCATATGGACGATATAGCGGCGCATATGACTGTCAAAATCTTTGACATGATGCAAATGATTTTTAAAGTCTTCCGACGCGTCAAGGCACCTCATGTCAACACCCCGGGCTTTGAGCATGGCAATTTCGACCTGGTATATGATATGAGTACAACGCCATCGCTACAGGTGTGTTATGCCTGGCATTGCAGAATAAAGTACCTACCGGCGTGCTACAAGCAGACATTCGAAGAGATGTTCACAACCGGCTTCTGGGAATACCATTCAGAGGTATTCATAAGCAGGCCTACACATTTATTACAATTATTTGCCTGTGAACGAATGGTCTATTCCACACACTATCAGCTCCCGCCACCGGAAGAACCGCAACCAATCGACTGGGAGAAACTCGAGACAGATCTGGCCCGAGGCGTTCGTATCTCCGAGCACACCCTCGCTCAAGACCTCCTACAGAACTATATCCGGCGACCTCACAACAAGGTTCTGTAAGGGACGACAGAAGCGAGAGGGAGGGGGGTGTTGGAAGCAGCCAGAGGCACAGACGACGCGGAAGCATGTAACGACGGAGCAGGAAGCTAGTGGAATCTTTTTTCAAAGAATCATGTTCTAAAAATACTTTTCAAAAACCTCCAACAATGATTTTCATCACTATTGTAACATATGTAACATAGAAAACCCCATTTTGTAATCCATAGCTCCATTTTGTGCAAGCCGAGGAGTCCTCGAGCTTGAGGAGCTTAGGTAGAACAAGCGTATCAATTTTCGTTATTTTTAGACACCGTTTACCCTTCCAAATAGCATCTAGGACCTAATTTTTAACTATGCCGGTCACTAGATGTGAAACCAGTCAAAACTAGTCTAGAAACTATAAAAAGAGCTAGAGAGCTCATTTTTGGGGTGATTAGTGTGAGCTTGTTTGAGGTTAGAGTTCTTTTGATCTTGTAATAGTGTTCTTGAGTAATAGAGTTGATTTCTCACCTTCCATTGTGTCTTGCTTGTCTCTTCGTAGTGTGTGTGTATGTGTGTGTGCATTTCTATGCTTCTCACCTTCACTCTCACTTCATCTCACATTCACGATCTTCATATCACTCCTATCTCTTCCGCGGATTGACATTAAGGAGGTGGAGCTTCTTAACGTGGTTCTCACCATTGTGCTAGAGCAACACCTCTGAATTACTCTTCTTAACAAACAGAGAAGTATCTGCTTTAATCATGATGAATCCTTGATCTTGAAGGTATGTAGTCAACCTATGGTTCCATGCCCTAGGTGTGTGCTTCAATCCATAAAGAGCTTTGCTCAATTTACACACATATGTTAACTTGCTTGGGTCCTCTTAACTAGGAGGTTGAGACATGTACACCTCCTCTGAAATCCAACCATTTAGAAATGCATTGTTTACATCCAATTGATACATATTCCAATTCTTTGATGCAGCCACACTTACCAATACTCCGATGGTTGGCATTTTGGCCACACGAGAGAAGGTTTCTTCATAATCAACTCCTTGGGTTTGTGCAAAACCCTTATCCACAAGTCTAGCTTTGTACCTTCTTATTGATCCATCAGAATTCCACTTGATTGTATAGATCCATCTAGAACCAATTACCTTCATAGACTCTTTCTTTGGCACTAGCTACCAAGTATCATTCTCCTTGAGTGCTTCAATTTCCTCATCCATAGCTTCCTTCCATTCTACCTTGGTCTTTGCCTCTTCATATGATGATGGTTCTTCAAATGACAAGTCTTTTGCAAGATAAAAAGAGTGCTTATTAACTAAAGAAGTGTCATACCCATATCTAATTGGCTTCTTGATCTCCCTTTGTGATCTTCTGATTGCTTGGTTGGATGATTCAGGTTTATCTTGCAACTTCTTCATCTTGAGTTTGCCTTTGGACTTCCATGCCTTAAATTATTCTAGGTTGATGATGTCCTCATCATCTGAATTGATGTCTTCAATGTGGTTTGGCTCCTTCTTGGTGAGGCTTGGAAATTCCTCTTCCGAGTCATAAGGTAGCTTTATGATCATGCATTCACTTTTAAACCAAGAGTCATTCTCATAAAAAACAACATCTCTACTGACCATAAATACTTTGTTGGAAGGATTAGAGAACCTGTATCCTTTCTGATTCAAGTCATACCCTATGAAGATGCACTTCTCGGCCTTAGGGTCTAGCTTACCTCTGATTTGGGAAGGGATATGCACATAAGCAACACATCCACAGATCCTGCAATGATCAAGTGAAGGTTTTCTACCATGCCATGCTTCATATGGGGTCATCCAATCAAGAGATTTAGATGGCAACCTGTTTACAAGATAAGTCATAGTAGATACACTCTCTACCAACAATTAATTAGGTAATTTTTTCTCATTTAACATTGACCTAGCTATTTCAACAATTAGTCTATTTCTTCTTTCTGCCACCCCATTTTGCTCAGGGGTATACCTTGTTGTGATTTTCTCTTCATTCCTCTATCCTGCAAGAATGCATCAAACTCATTTGAGAAGTACTCACCTCCTCTATCTGACCTTAGTCTCTTTAGACTTCTTCCTATTGGTTCTCAACAAGTGCAAGATACTTTTTAAAGCAACTGAATACTTCATCTTTGTGCTTCATAAAATATAAGATAGTCCACCTATTGAAATCATCAATGAAAGATACATAATACCTTGATCTAGAAATTGAGGGATCCTTACTTGGTCCCCATACATCTGTACGGACAAGATCTAGATCACTGAGTGCTTGGTTTCATCACATATTTGTACCTGATGTTTACCCTTAGGTTCCTCAAGGTCAGAGAGAAGAGCTACTGTGCCTGTCACATGGTTTGAGCATCTTGAGTCAATGTAGAAGAGATGGTCATCATTTATACCTAGTTTTGAAGTCATATTCATAATCAAAAGAGAATCCTCTTGCTCCTCTATATAGTTGTTGTAGTCTTTCCTTTCTTTATAGCCTCCTTGGTAGTTGTTATTGTAGTTGTTGTTGTAGTTGTTATTGTAGCCTTGGTGGTGGTTGAATCTTCCTCTTGATTGTGTATATCCACCTCTTTGAAATCCTCTACCTCTTTGATTCTTCAAGTTCCTGTAACACTCATCTGTAGTATGATTTGACAATCCACAAATATTACATGGTGAGGAGTTATAAAGTCTCCCCCTACCTTGCTTACCTCCTTTTCCCCTTCCTCTTCAGTTTCTACCTCTCCTTGCATAGTTGGCTTGGGAGGTAGCTCCTTCATCCTCAATCTAATTCTTGCTTTTTCCTTTATCTTTAGACTTAATTTTATCTCTATATAGGGCAGAAGAGCTATTACCTCTTGATGAATCTCCATTCTTGTTGACCTTGGCTTCATGGGTGAAGAGTGGCCGCATGAGTGTGGTAAGATCTAGAATTTGCATGTTCATGTACAAGTCCATGGTAGTTGTGAAGCTCTCCAATTTGTCATCTCCCTTAATACCATTGATTACTTGTTTTACAATCTGCTCCTCTTCAATCTCTTCTCCTATGCTTGCAAATTGATCAGCTACATCCTTGACTTTGGCCACATACTCTTAGATGCCTTGCTTGGGTTTCTTCCTTTGAGTGGTAAACTCAATCCACAATTGGTTCTTCCTAGCCCTTGTGTTGGAAGAGAAATAGGAAGACAATGTTTCTCAAGTCTCGACAATGTTGTACATGATCATTGGCATAATAAACCATGCTCAATGATACTAAGATATGTAGGCTATGAAGTAAGCCACACTCTCCTACAATGAGATCAACAAGGACTCGGATATGGACTAGTCTATCTCGCGATTTTTACATTCATCTTTTATAGATGATTCATTTGAATTTTGAATTTAAATCCTTTATTGGATGCCTCTAGAAAAGTGACCCTCTAATCTAAGAGATATTCTCTTCAAATAAAGTCGTAACTTTTTCATGTAACAAACTCCACGAGCGTAGTGGTAGCTACAAATATTCCGCTAAGTCAAATAGACTTTTACAAGTGGTAAAAGGTAAAGAATCCATAGCAATGGTTCTCATGGGTCTTTAGACATTTGCACATGAAGTCTTTGTATCTAGCCAAGTGTGTAGGCTTGGTATTTGCACCAATAATGTTTTATTTTCTATCAATTTATATATATATATATATATATATATATATATATATATATATATATATATATATATATATATATATATATATATATATATATATATATATATATATATATATATATATATATATATATATATATGCATACACATATACATATGAATACATACATACATAGGCATACACATATACATAAATGCATACAAACATATAAACATACACACACATATACATACATACACATGTTATGAAAGTAAGATCAAATTATACATATTTGTATCGAATGAAGATATTCTATCCATCTAGCCTTTGGAATTGTGTGCCCAGTCTTTAGAATCTTCCTAACACATCTGCTTCTCCTATTCTAGTCAACCTAATACATGCGTTCCTAACTCTTTTATGAACTTTGCATACAAATATTAAGTATTTGTTAGCTATGGAGATATTAGGTCATTTGAGAAATGGGAGAAGCAAATTTATCTGGAAGATTTTGAAGGATGGAAGAATAATTTTAAAGGATGGGTGAAAAGAAAGCATCCATTCAATGCAGGTTCTTGTTCTTACCTTAGCTAAGGTAAGAACAAGAACTTGCATTGAATGGATGCTTTCTGTGCACCCATCTGTTAAAATTATTCGTCCATCTTTCAGAATCTTCCCAATAAATTTGCTCCTCCGATTTTCCGCATGAAAGAACAAGAATTCACATATGCATGATTGTTTTTTAAGTAGTTGAATACTTATACTTTCGTTACCTCTTTTTTCTAGCTCGACTTAGATAGCTAGGGAAAGTAGCAAACTATGAGTTGCAAGGCTCGTGGTTGCCATGCCACTCAAGCATCTAGTTTGTTTTCCCCAACGTGATACTTAGGTATCACAAATTAGGAGTCTTGATTAGAAAATATAGCTTCTTCAAAAGTCAAATGTTCAATTTTCTTGCTCACTGGAATGGCAAGAAAATAGGACTAGTTGACAATTTCCATGATGACTCTAAGTTTAGGAGAAAACTTAGAGAATCCTAACGACAAGCCTAGATGTAGTCGTTAGCTTGGATTTTAGAAATCATGCATCCAAGTTTCTTTCCCAAGACGTGATAAGAATAAAATAAAATCAAATGGAAGTTCAATAATTGAACTTTCAAGTTCAAAGGATAATTGATATGTTCCAAATTCGAAAACAAATCATGAAATCTTTGAAGATTTTTTTTTTGAGTTCATCCTAACGAGTGATGAATATCAAAGAAGTGAATAAACTTTAGCATCACTTGAACTTTAATGTTCAATAGTTGGATGGTAGGTTCCATGACTGCATCTCTAGTCAAGATGCCAAGTTTTCAAAAAAGCATGGAAACTTTATTAAGAAATTTTCTGAGGATGAGAAAATTATGCTTGGTTTTGTTTAAGCTAATTAGAGCTTAAAGAAGAAACCCAAGTCAAAGTAATATTTGGGAATCAAGATATTTCCTAAAAGATATGTCAAACTAATATTTGGGAATTAAGCTACTTCTTGAAGATAAACCAAAAAAGAAAATAGTGTGGTTTACTATTTCATTGGTTAAAAAGGAATATCTTTTGGACAAGACAAAGAATTAAAGATTTATTGTTTGTCCAAAAGTCAATATTTCTTTTATAAAGATTATTTCAGTAAAGCAAAAGATTCCAAAATGAATCATTGGCTTAGTATTACTTGATTCCTTGGCACAAATCTAAATTTCTTGAAAGAAAAAAATCTCCTTAGATGTGAGACTAGAATCCTTCAAGTAAGTTTAATAGCAAGTAGTTTCTAACAATTCCCAAACCACTGATATTGGTACTTAAGTCCAGCTATTGATATAACCTAAAGGTGTATCAAAGCTTCTTAGCTTTGGAATATGAGAGGCATGAGTGTATGCTTCGTCTTAAGATTGAGGAAAAGATCTCTAAAAATCCCACGGGTAAGCAAAGAAGCTTTTGATAGATTCGGAGATCTTAAATATAAAGAGTAATTCTTTACTCTAGTCGCAAGATCAACCAGACTTGATCAAGCTTGGCCATGATTCTCCAAAAACTTGTGATTGGAACTACTCTAAAGTTTGCCCAAGTATTGGCAAAAAAATTCACTTTGGGAATTATTCACTCACGTTCCATTTATCCAATGGAAAATTGTGAAAAAAGTAAGTTGTCCCAAGTCTGAACATAGTGAAGAAATTCCAAGAATGTAGTCTGCAACTATGAAGATGCTATTTAAGTCTATGGAAGGTAAAACATAATGTTTTCTTATCCTTAAAGGGATTTTGGTACAAATCCAAAAAGCATGAGTGGATGCTTAGACTTAATTAGTAGAGGGATTCCTATAAAGTCTCGACCGAGATAGGTACCTAAAGCATCAGTAAAGAAGGAATCTAAAGACAAGAATTCAAAAGCTCTTGTCACTACAAGTTGGTTAAGAATAAACCAATTGAACTTGAATTTGTGAAAATTCAAGTACTTGGAATTGTTACTGGTTTTCATTTGAAAACCCTAGCAAAGAAGAATGTATGTTCCATCAAAAGGTTTTTTCAAGTTCCCAAAAAAAATCACCAGATCATAAAACGACCATGTGAAGGGATCAAAACCTAGAAAAACTAGTTAGAGGCAATGCTTGAGACTTCAAAATTCTTGTAAAGAATTGAAGAAAGAAGTTACTCTATCAAGAGATGTTTAGACATCAGGATCGATGTCACCCACACATTTATGTGAATATAAAATAGGGTGGTATGGGATACCATATTTTATACTCAGATTGATGTAGGAAAGATGGTATGGGACATTCGACCATGGATGATAATTATCTTTTAGTCCTAGATTGGATCTTGAAGTTTAAATTCAAGGTGGATAAAAGTAGTATCTCAAGATATTTCAATATAACTTCAAGATCAAGGAAACAAAAGAGATGAAGTAAGTAACTTCCAAGATCTTCTTGAAACACTGTAGCTTGTGTTATTAATTCAGACTAATTTAATAAATTTCTAAAAAAAAGTAGAACGCTGACATTAAAATGATCTTTTCAACTAAGGAATAGATTGACTAAGTTAAGCAACAAGTTCCTAGTGTAACTTGGTCTTTTGACTCAAAGCAATGCACAAGAATTGCATTCCTAGTAAGTAGTCATGAAGATTGAATACCCACAGAAACTTAGTCTCAAGTGAAGCATTACTTGAGTAAAAACTCATCAATAGAACCTCAATAGGTCAACACACTGATGTTTGATACCACACTAGTATCTTGTGGTTGGATGATATTTAGATTTACTCTATGGATCGTTTTGAGAATCTAGTTTATTTCTCTTAAATATAGAAAAATGCTTCAGTATGTTGTTGAAATAGATCATTGACAATTTAAAGTCTTGAGTCATCTAGAAATTGACTCCTCACAAGCTTAATCTTTCAAAGTTTGAATTGGTTATACAAATTTTAAGCTCTTTCTTTTCGCTTTTTTAATCTTTTTTATTTGACATAGATATGGTAACTGATTCGTTTTGCAAAAAGTCCAAGGTTAGCCGATTGGAACTACATAACTAAATTAAACATCCTAGATAGATTTTCTGTACAAGAACCTTATCAATCTTCAAAAGATGCTAAGTCCAAAGATTGACTTAATCATTTTTGTTTGCTTCTAGTTATTAGCATAACTCTCATGATTTTCTAGAGTATAGTACACTATAGAGCAATAAAGTTAGGAATTGCTCATCAGGTTGACAATCCCCAAGAACTTAAAGATAAAGTCTTTGAGAAAAGTGTCCTTAGTTGGATAGTTTTCATTTTGAATTTGAATTATTCAAGTTATAGTATGTTTGACTCAAAGTAAATGGTAAACTTTCTCATGCAATTTACATAGGATTTTTAAACTCATTAGGACAAAGTAGTCCTCTAGCTAGGTGAAAAAATCAAGTAACTATTGGATAGAAGTAAACCATTGTACAAACATCCAAGTTTGATGTTTGGGACAACCGAACTTCAAGTTCTCCAAACTAAATTCAAATGAAGCAAGAGTTTTTAAAGGATTATGAGGGATAAGAATCCGACCTTCGTTACTAAGTCCATACAACAATCCTACCCACAAATAGACTAGTAATTTGAAACCACCCAGTTCACATGTTTGTGCCCATATCCTATCTAGTGAAAAACTGTGAATTGGCGAGGAATGATGCACCCTTATTATTCATTCACTACTTTGTACTTTGATTAGTTTATCAAAGTACAAAGCTAGATGATGTTTTGAATCATTTGGATAGGGATGCCACCACAGAGATGAGACATGTTCTTCTAGTTTTAGAACATGACCATGTTCTTTTGGTTTTAGAACATGAGGCTTGAGGGTTGCCTACAATATATATAGCTCTTATTTTCCAAGGGGGGAAGAATGTAATAAAGTAAGTCTATGATCCAAGAGTCGATTGGTTCAGACAGATCTAAAATTGGACACTGTATGGTCACCCATGTGTGTGATTGAAGATTTCAAGTCTAGACTTACTAGAAACTCATTTACTCTTTTAACCAAGTGATCCACTTAGCCCAGTGGTTAAGACTCATGGGTGTGGAGGAGGAGGTCATGGGTTCAATCCCCATGGGGTACATGGGATGATTAGTATCCACCTACCCAAGCAGGCAATCCCTTCAAGACATCTATATATAGAGGCATTTGGTTAGGAGGAGAGTCATCTCTCTAGCACATGATGGTCATAATGTTAGTTTCTCTTGCAAGATGTATGTATGCATGTATGTATGTATGTATGTATGTATTTATGTATATATGTATGTATGTATGCATGCATGTATGTATGTATGCATGCATGTATGTATGTATGTATGTATGTATGTATGTATGTATGTATGTATGTATATAATGTGTGAGTGAAAAGAAAGATTGACAATATTTTCCCTCCATATGTAACCTAAGAAAGCATTCCACCTACAAAATTCATCTTTTTACACTTACTAAAAATCAAATATGTTTGATATGCATAATTAAAGCCAGTTGTAAAGAAAAAGCAATCCACCTATGTGTGAGTGTATATATATATATATATATATATATATATATATATATATATATATATATATATATATATATATATATATATATATATATATATATATATATATATATATATATATATATATATATATATATATATATATATATATATATATGTGTGTGTGTGTGTGTGTGTGTGTGTGTGTGTCTGTGAATGTGTATGTATGTGTGCATGTATGTTTTTGCGTGTATCTATGTGTGTATGTGATTATAAGTGTGTATGTATCTATGTGTGCATGTATGTATGTACATACTTATCTATGTATGTGTGTATGTTTTGATTTATGTATGTATGTATGTATTTGTGTGTATGTATGTATGTATGTATGTATGTATGTATGTATGTATGTATGTATGTATGTATGTATGTGAGTATGTCATTATGTACACATGTTGGTATGTGCATGTGTATGTACACATGTGTGTGTGTGCTTTTATGTGTTTATATGTATGCGTTTATGTGTGTATGCATGTGTGTTTGTAGTTGTGTGTTTGTATATATGTGTGTATGTATGTATGTGTATGTATGTATGTATGTGTATGCATATGTACATGTGTGTGCATGTGTGTGTGTTTATGTGTGTGTGTGTTTATGTGTGTATGTGTATGTATTTATGTATGTGTGTGTATATGTGTATGAATGTGTGTATGTATGTGTGTGTATCTATGTGCATGTGTATGTATGTATGAATGTTTGTATGTATGCATTAATACATGTTTATGATGGTATAAATGTTTTTTGTGTGTGTATATATCTGTCATATGTGTTTATAAATGTGTTGTTATGTATATGTATCTATGTTTGTGTATGTATTTGTGTATAAGAGTATGTCTGTATGTATATGTGCATATGTGTATGTGTGTGTGTTTGTGTATATGTGTACATATCTATGTGTATCAATGTGTGTGTATGTATGTGTGTATGTATGCATATGTGTGTGTGTTTATTTACATGTGTGTATGCATGCATGTATGTATGTATGTATGTATATATGTATGCACGTATGTATGTATGCACGTATGTATGTATGTATGTATGTATGTATGTATGTAGGTATGCATGTATGTATGTATGTGTGTGTGTGTGTTTGAATGCGTGTGTATGTATGTGTGTGCCTATATGTATGCATGTTTGTATGTCTATATGAATGTGTGTGTATGTACATCTGTGTGTGTATGTACATCTGTGTGTGTATGTACATCTGTATGTGTGTGTGTGTTTATGCACGTATTTGTATGTATGGAAGTTTGTATGTGGGTTTGCGTATTTGAGTATGAATGTGTGTGTATGTATGTATGTATGTATGTATGTATGTATGTATGTATGTATGTATGCATGTATGTATGTATATATGTATGTATGTATGTATGTATGCATGTATTTATTGAAAGTTGTTGAGAGGAAGAGAATGGAGGAAACCTTTTGCCTTGATTAATGAAGTTAGGTTCAAATTTCCTTTATAGAAATTTCCCTTTATCACTTGGAGACTTTGATTCACCTTACAAGCTTTAACTTAGTGTGATAAAATACCTTGTGGCACCCTGTGGCCTTTGTAAGATCACTATCAACAAGTTGATGCAAGATAGACTACTTGCACCTAAAGAACTTCAAAAAGCTCTCTCATAGGGTAAGACTCTATTATGCACCGGATACTATCTGAGATTCGTAAAGCTAGAACTATTTTTTTGACAACCTTAGGAGTCAAATTTGTATGTTGTTTCTTCAGGTTAAACAATACTATTGTTTTCCTATGCTAAGAAAAGTTCATTTGATGAGGAAATATTGCATTTCCTACATGATTAAAGTGAATATGCTAGCTTTTTCTATATAAAGTAGTTTATAATGTTCATAGAGTTAGTTTTACTAATTTGATATGTCTTATATCATTCAAAAAGTCTATTTTTTAGGATGATATCTTATTTTTGGTGGAGTGGAGTATGATTGTTGAATGAAATAGTGTTTTAGTGGTATGTGAGATAGGTACAAAGACATGTAGCATATTTGTATGATACTATATGATGGTCTTTGAAATAAGAAACCAGCCATTTTGGTGTCTTTATGCATCAATATCATATACACGACTCCTACAATGTATAACTACATAATGAGCACTCTATATTGTAGTAAATTTCTTATTATAAAAATTATTTCTCTATTTCCCAAGGCTCATCTTAGATGATTATATGAATTTAAATTAAGATTAGAGAAACTATTCCAATAGGAGGAAAAACATTTATAGAGATATTTCATTCTTCCCGTATACAAGTCTATAGAAAAATAGTTTTTAATAATAGTGAATCATTTATATATTTTGAGTCATCAAAAAATGTAATTAAAAAAAATTCATAGAACATCTAGGTATAAGTCTTTCTGGGACTTGAAGGTTTTTTCAAAATCTTATTTGATTACTACATGTAATTTGTTATAATTTGTTAAGAAAAAGAACACTATAGTGTCTTTTTCGTAAGAATGCACCTTATTTCACTATAAAGTAAACAAAATGATACAAGATTTTGAACACTCAAAAAAGACTAGAACCTTTCCAATGAATCCTTAATTATACGACATCAATCCCTTGTTTGCATACAACAAATTCAAAATAGGTGCATAAAAAAAATCATGTTTCATCTCTTTTTGACTTTAATTAACAAAATTAGAATTTATTACAAATCAGAGATTAAATAAGTTTTATTACTCAATGCAACCAAATACTTAATGTCAAAATCATAGTCACTTAATAGTTCAATCCAATGCTTTTACCTATTGATAAGTAATGGTTGTGTAAAGATGTATTATAGACTTCGATGATCTGTATTCTTTACAATTAACGCCAAGGGTAGATGTCTCCAATGCTTAAGTGCATTTATCAAAACAAGGATTTCTAGATCATGTGTATGATAGTTAAGTTCATGTTTCCTTAATTTTCTAGATCCATATGTGACCGTCCTATCATCTTTTGAAAGAGCACATCATATTTGACTTCCACTTGTATTGCATGCGACCACAATATGCTATCCAATTTTTTATTTTTTTTAAACATAGTTTTTTATTACTTTTTGCTTCGATGATCCAACTCATGTTAAACAAGAATCCGTCAAAACAAATCTTGCATTCTTTTAGTCAAATCTATAAGTGGACTAGCTATCCTAGAGAGATCCTTAATATGTGCTCTCTCATATTGTGTCAATGCTAAAAAATTTCTAACATTTGTTAACATTTTAAGAACTAGACAATCAACTATTGTTTTCACTTTATCCAGGTCTATATGAATTCCCTCTTTACATAAATGAATCTTCCTAGGTGCACAAGTTTGTCCCTAGCAAAGAAACACTTACTCATTTTTCCATACAATTTGTGCTTTCTAAGTGGTTGTAAAGTTTTCTTGAGATGTGAAACATGTTCCCCATCATGTTTAGAGTATACAAACATATCATCAGGATATACTAAGATGAATTCATCTAGATAATAATGAGAATTCTTGTTCATCAAGCACATGGATGTGGCAAGAGTCTTTATTGATCCAAAAGGTAAAATTGTGAACTCATAGTGCCATAACCTGTTTGAAAAGTTTTCTTGGGTATGTCATCTGGTTTGATCATAATTTGGTGATATTGAGATCTTAAGTAAATTTTGGTAAATAGAGTTGCTCCACTTAATTGACTCAAGAATTCATCTATATGAGGAAAAGGATGCTTGTCTTTATTCGTTCTTGTATTCAACCCCCTATAGTCAATGCATAAACTAAAAGATCCATCTTTCTTCTTTTGAAATAAAATAGGTGCTCCCAAGGGTGAAACATTTAGACTTATTAAGTCCTTATTTAAAAGATCATCTAATTGAATCTTGAGCTCTTTTGATTCATCTATGTTAAATCTATAGGGATATCTTTAATATGGGTCACTCCCAGATATAGAAGAATAACATGTTCAATCTATTTAGGTGGCAGTATACTAAGTGGGTCTTCAAGAAATACATTTTCTTATTGTTTCAAACGATTTTCTACCTAATTTGTAACCTTTTCCTCATTATCTTTCCCATGTAGATTATTCAAATACTTTAAACATGTTTTTGAGCCATCAAGTATACCTCTTTTTATTTGCATGGCAGAAATGAGAATAGTCTTAGGAATAATCTCATACCTAGGATGTGGATAGATTCACCATCTTGCCTTAAAGTAACTATTCTTTATTCATAATCATTCTTGTATAATTTTGAACTGCCCAATCCATGCCTGTGATGCTTGTTTCATTTCAATCATATGAAAATTCCTAGAGAAACACGTATAAGAAACACTAACTGCAATGTTTTCAATGTATCCATTCATATAAAGAAGCGATTCATTGGCCATATCTATTTGTATTCGAGGGTATGGATAAAATTTACACTAATTGGAAGGATAGAAATATGTGCATACTACCTGAAATAATCAGACATATAACTTTATGCATAGAAATCATAACCAAAGTCAAAATGCTAGAAGCCCTTGAAAAAGAACTACTTACCATGCAACATAAAGTAGAATTAGAAAAATTACCTCCATCATCTTCATTATCAATCGTTGTACCTTCATCAATGATGTTTATCACCTTCACTTATGAAGGTCCAAAGATTGCATTGTTTGGGCATTTGTATGTTTGGTGTCCTTGCTCATTATAACAAAAAACAAAGACAGAGTCTTTTTGCCCACTCAATAAGAACAAGGACCTACTACAAATGAATGGGTTGATGCCATCATTGTGTTTCTACCTGAGTAGGATTCCTACTCTGGTTATTCAAAGATGAAGTCCTATTTCAGTTGTTCATGTTTGTTGGAGCAAGGCTCTATGGCTTATGTCCTATTGGGATGAAGCATCTAGATCCTTCACGTAATAACATAGTTCCTCATGAAGCCCTTTGATAAAATTTCTCTTTAGATCATCATTGCTAACCTCCATTGCATACTTGTGAAGACATAGAAACTTTTGTCTATACTAATCCACAAACAAGCTGTTTTTCATCCCTTGTTGTAAACAATTATAGAACTCCATCTTCTTCTCCATATGGTAGTGTGGAGAATAGTAACACTTTTTTGCTCACTCCCATAATTCCTTCCATATAAGTGGCCTCGAATGCATCCAAGTTTGCATATAGGACTTCTACCATAGCTTTGCGATTCCACACAGGTGTAGGATCCAAACCTTTGCTTTGGACTGCTCGCTTAATTGTCAAAGATCAAAGAAATTTTCTAGCTCCTTAATCCATGCCTTCAAATCTTCACCACTCTTCTTCTGACCATCAAAATCATTCAACTTTCCCTTCTTGAAGACTTTGTTGAGAGAAAACTCACCAGCCTCCATATCTTCATGGTTATATTTTTGTCTTGCTCTAGGCCTGTAGATGTTCGTGCACCGTCATCAACTTCATCATTGAGCTCTACAAAAAAAATTGTGATGCCTTCTAGTTGGTTTCCATTTTGTTTTCTACATAGGTCTTGAAGAAGCTTTTGAAAAGCTCCTCTTACTCACAAATCTTTCTTCTCAAACCTTCTATAGTTGTCATGGATGGATTGTGCTCTGATACCACTTGTGATGCTTCCACAATCACAAGCTTCCATCACTCATGAAAATCAAAAGAGAAAAAGCTCGTCAAAGATAAAAGAAAATTTGACACAACAAAGTATAAAATATGTGATGTAGCAAAATAGAAGATCTTCTACTGTAGATTTAAATCACATACAATAGCTTAACCAAAAATAGCTTCTTGATGAGGCCTCAGCCTCCTAACCTACCCCAAGCTATTTCAATCTCATTCACACTTGCACTGGCAATCATACTCTCAACACGCTTACTCTCATTCATAATCACAAGGAGAATCTTTGACTTTTGGCCTCCTCTTGCATGAGGCAGTGATCTCCTTAAAAACAAAGCTGATTTTCCCTCCTCCACAAACTATATGATCACTACCAAATTCAGAAAAAGTAGTGTCTCTCAGTGTTGCATGCAAAACTTTCATAAAACACATGTGCTTAAGTGCTTAGTTGCTTTCTTTAGCAACACTTATCAAAAAGAGAAGAAAAAGCAACAAAAAGATATATATGTCATCAACTAGAACATGCATGAGAATATCTATGCACCAAAATGAAAAATTTGAATAATAATTGAAAACCCCATATTTTTTTATGTGTTGGAGAAATCAACACTTTGTTGGACCGTGTAACTCAAAAATGGTGCAAAATTCCAAAATCTTTGTGAGAGAAAAAAATCCTTAGCTCTTCAATATGCACAATAGTTTACGAGACACCTTAGCTACAAATTGGCCTCCAAATACCAATTTTCAGAACCTTATAGGGAGAGAGTAAAATCAAGCCATTATTTTACAATGAATTAATTTAAGAGGCTGAAATGAGAATAGCTAAAGCATGATTCACAAGATTCTTAGATATATAATTTTATTCTACTATTCGTACTATAACTTGATCTCATAGAGCATTGTTATTGATTCTTTCATTTTCAATTTTCAAGTGAAAAACATGATCCACATAAAGCTTAGAGACAATATAAAATTATCATCCCTAAGTTTTTTCTTTATGCATTAGATGACTTAACCACTCATTCTAAACATTATCCACACAATGAGTAACGAAACGAAATTCAAAATGAATTATTTCAGTATCAAAAGGCTTATTAAACCACTCTAGCTCCATCTTGTTTGTCTTTGGGTGTTTTGTCTTAGGTGGTAGCCTTTAATCCTATACACTTGCACTCTCCAATGTAAACAAGAATTGGGTACATTTTTGAAAACTAATTCTTGCTACAAAAGGTTCCCACTTATTTCAGTGTTGACCTTGGATGGGAGCTCTTTATTGCTATTGTGCGTTAAAGGAGCAATCCTAAACCTCATAAATCATTTCCCCAACTTCTTTGGATTCCCTTGGTCGTCAAACTAGGGCCATAATATCCCTAATGAAGTACTGAAGGAAGAAGGGGAGTTTAGGAACCTCCACACACAAACGATACTTCAAATGCTTTGATTTGTTGGGGGTGAAATCTGAGGCTCACTTAAATAAAAAAAAAAAGTAGTGCATAATATCTACCACGTCCCAACCTGAAGGGCTTGAAAGCTAAGGTTACTGATTAGGAGGAACGTAGGAGCAATGCCAAGCGTGAACTCAAGACCACTCTAGCATACCAAAGCTCACATTCTACACCCCTTCAAATCCACTTTAAAGAAACTTCCAGCTTAATGAGTTTAATTCTAAATCAATAAACAAGGAAGCACTCTCTTTCTTTCTTCCTTCAAAAAAAAAAAAAAACTCCATTTTTTTAATCTTCTCAAACATTGGGTTACCGAGCAAGAAGGAGCCTTTCCACCCTTCTTTTTTTCTTATATTCCTTCGTTTTAGAAAGATCTTGTGCAATTAGCAACAATAACTTCTTGGGAGAAAAAAAGAACGACTTCTTGGAAGTATGTAGATGGCATCTTCGTATATAGATGACAAGTATATTCAAATTCTATTAAGCTTAGAAAAAAGATGTTTTTCTTTTTCTTTTTCATGGTTATCTCCTAGTTATTATGATCCATCAAGGATCTCTTTTTTTTTGGTTCAGAAATCTCTCCCTTCTTTTGAAAAAATACACACATATTTTTGGTAGGCTTTTCACATTCAATCATTTGAGAAGCATGTGGAAATATTAAGAAATATAAATTATCATATGTAAGCGTTTTTATGGGATACCTTATTCTACATTAAGGCCCTAAATGGATCCCGATTTATTCTCTTTTCTCTATTTTCTTTCATAGGCTTAGAAGTCTCAGATTTTTCACATAGCTTCTAATTTTCATCATGAGTAGGAATCTCATCATCTTCATCTTTACGAATCTTTCCTTCAAATTTACCTTTTCTTTTTTGCTCACTTCAAAATTTAAAGAGATAGACTTTGTACTTAAAGTTAGTACCCACTTTTAATGATGTTAGCTACTTTTCTATTCTCATGTTGAGGTATCCAAGCAAGTTTGTATCATTTCACTATGTAGAAATATTTTTTGGAGGTGGCTAATACCTATAGCATGTCGTAAGTGGTGATCTTGAGTGATGCGATGGGTTGCTCAACAATGCTCTAAAATGATATAATTAGAGTTGAAGTGCTATGGAAAATTTGGAAGCAGAGATCTTTGCTCAATTTTGATGGCTCTTCTTCCTTGGTAAATCTCGTTGTTTGTTAAGCAAAAGAATCAAGAGTTATAAGAATGTTTCCCCATCTAGATAGTGGATTACCGTTTTTATTTGAGAAGATAAGCTCAAAAGCAAATGAATCCCTACAAAAAGTACAATAGGCTTTTTGTCTCCTCCTTACTCTCTTCTATTATTTTCCTTTAAGTTTCAATCTTTAAAAGATTAAATGTAACATATTTTGTATTCTCAATTCTCATATTAAAAAAAACGAACAGTTCTTTACTATAATTCGAAAGTAATGAGATTCTAGTAGATGCCATTTCCAATCAACTGTATGTTCAATTGACAAGTAAAAATCAAATTGAGCCCTTGAAAAGGATTTTATAATTTTCAAAATTTCATGTTTCATTGTTTTTTTTCTCGTTTTGATTACGTTTCCCACAAAGTTACTCCTTTGGCCACATAGTTACTCAATTTCTTTTTCTTATTTCCTTTGTGCACAGTTCTGTGACCAAAATGAGAGAAAGTGATGCACTACTTGCGTGTTTTTATAGCACCACTTTGGTATTCAGATCTGATTGACAGAAAGATATAGAGAACATACATACATACATATAAACATGCAAACATGCATGCATGCATACATACATACATACATGCATACATACATACATAAATGCATGCATACACACATACATACATACATACATACATACACACAGACATACATACATACATACTTACTTACTAATGTACTTAATTGTTTTTCAGTTTATTACTTACCTACTTACGTACTTACATACATACATAAATACATGCGTACTTGTTTATATACAAACACACATAAATCTATTCGACTCCAAGAATTTTTCAAGTTATTCACCAAGCAATGGTTTCATTATTTTCATATATTCTTCTTGCATGCATAGCAATGCATATCCAATTGAGAAGAAAAAATTACCCATGAATTGTTGTAACATGCCCAGGTACCGAATGTTAAAGAAATTAGTAAATTCTAGTAAATATAGTGAAAACCCTTAATATGAGGGCTACAAGGCTAATAATAATACATATGCTTAAATGTATAAAAAATTAAACGGTTAATATAAAAACTAGCATATATGATTGTATATACTAAAAAGTAGGGTTTTATGTGTTTAATATATTCTTAAAGTTATGAAATTCTGATAGCTTCTATTTCAAGTCACTTGTATGTTCCATTGATATGTACAAATAAAATTCAATCCTTGAAAAATATTGTACAAATTTCAGAATTTCATGTTACGTGATATGTCATCTTCTCCAAAGTCTATGTCATCTTCTCCAAAGTTAGCAGACTTGCAACGCATGGATCTCCCTACTTAGAAGTTCAATGCTTATAATCAAGGATTCATTGGAAAGGTATTAGTGTTTTTTTCGTAATCTTGTATCATTTGGTTTTTTATACAGTGACATAAGTCTCATTCTTTGCCTCGGGGTCTATTGCTGCTATTCTCTGAAAAGTCGAGAAGACCACCTGTAGATGTTACGCTCATAATTAGAGCATGTCTTGATTATAAATGATATTGGAGCATAATAGAATCTTAACTCTATAAGGCATCATAAGTCTCATTCTTTGCCTCGGGGTCTATTGCTGCTATTCTCTGAAAAGTCGAGAAGACCACCTGTAGATGTTACGCTCATAATTAGAGCATGTCTTGATTATAAATGATATTGGTTTTTGATCAATTGACATCAAACTGAGGGGACTAACTATTTCAAGTAGTACAATCATCCATAATTAGAAAGTTCTTTGTGAATTGCTTCATGTGCAAGTAGTTTATTTTGCATCAACTTGTTCATAGTGATGTTACAAAGGATACAAGGTATTTTATAGCAATAAGTTGAATCTTATAAGGTGAATTAAAGTCTTGAGGTGATAAAGGCTAAGTTCTATACTAGAAAGTTGAGCCTAGCTTCATTATTCAAGGAAAAAGGTTTCCTCCATTGTCTTCCTCTCAAGCACTTTCAGTGGTATCACAACTATCTTCTTCAACATGGTTTATGGATTTCCTTCCATGATGGAGAAGCTTGATAGAAGCAACTATGCTGTTTAGCAAATCTGAATGGAAACCTACTTACAAGGAAGAAATCACTATGGAGTAGTGAGTGGTGATGAACTCATGCCTACACCAAGATCCAAAGGAGGACTTACAAAAGAAGAGATTGAGAAACTACACTATGGTGTGCAAGAGATGCTCAAGTCAAGTCTTACATGATAAACTCTATCTTCGATTTCTTGGTTCGATATACCAGAAGCTAAAAAACATGAGAAGAAACTTGGGATGAACTTGAGATCTTCTTCTCTACTAGTAGCAAACCTAGGAAAAACGACTTATGGAATGAATTTAATCAAACGAAGAAGACAACTTAGTAGAAAATCATAGATTTTGTTACCAAAGTCAAGGAGGGTGCACATCAATTAGCATCAATTGGAGAACCGAGTGAAGATGAATCCATTATGAGGCAGATCTTAAATAGTATTAGGACTAATAGGTAGTGGCAATCATTTACAACTGCCTATGACCTCATCATGGGTGTCGAGACACTTGATTTCACTACATTTATTGGACAATTCTTCAACCAAGAGGCCACCAACAATATAAAGGAAGGTAAATTTTTTAAGGTACCTCTACAAGTTCTCTTTATACAGATAAGAAGGACAAGAAGAAGAAAGGAAAGAAGAAGGAAGATGATGATGAAGAAGTCTCCCAAGAGAATTATGCACGTAAAAGTAAATGGAAAGAAAAGAAGAAAGGAGCAAAGCAAGAAAATACTAAAGAAAAAGAATTTCATCATGGTGCCATCTGTAACAAGTCAAACTAAACTACTCAAAATTACTAGTTAAATGGAAGAATACAAAAAGGAGGAGAAAGAAGTTCATTTGGCAATACAAGAGGCGAAGATGGGAAAAACTATAGGAAAAATAATAGAAACAATGGTAGAGGGGATTACAACAACTATGCAGAGGATCAATCACATGAAGACTCATTAGTCCTAATGAATTTGAGCCATAAATAAGGTAAAGAAGATGATCATTTGTTCTACATAGATTCTGGTTATTCAAACCATGTTGCAAACAATGTTGCTCTTTTATCAGACTTGGAGAAAACTAAGAATAAACATGATGTACAAATAGGAGATGATACCAATCACAATGTGGAAAGGATTGGCAATGTCAAAGCTCCCAAGGGTAGAACAAAAATTTTAAGAGGATTCAATGTACCCACTATTACCAAAAACCTAATAGTATATGCTAGACTGTACAGAAAGGCTTGAAGATTAGGTTCAATCAGCATGGAGCACATGTGGAAGATCCATGTAAAGGCTTCAAAAAGATAGCCAGAGGTCAAAAACATGGTATACTCTTTACATTTGAGGTAGGAGAAACCATGAATTTAGCTTTATATGACTTTGGGAAGTGTGGCATAAGAGGCTCGCTCATATTGATGAAAGAACTTTAAAGGATATATGTAGGGATCAAAGTGTTCTATGGTTTCCAAACATCTCAAAGCAACATATGATCAACATATGTGATGCATGTGAAATTGGGAAGTCAACATATGTGATGCATGTGAGATTGGGATTTTTTGTGGATGTACCACAACAAAGGGTACATCCACAACAATCTCTTGGACCTAGTACACAGACATGTGGGGAGCAAGTCAAGAAAGATCATTAGCATGAGCAAGGTATTATGTATCATTTTTTGATGATCACAATAGATGGACACTATTAATCTTTATCAAAAATAAGAATGAAGTTTTTTATGGCTTCAAAAGATATGTGGCACATGTAGAGAACTACTCTGGTAGGTCATTGAAGAAGCTATTTGATGGAGGGGGAGAATATTTCACCAAAGATTTTGATGCATAATTATAGGATAAAGGCATCAAAAGAGAAGTCACAATTAGGTACTCTTCTCAATAAAATGGTGTTGCTGAAAGGAGGAACAAAACCCTAGTTGGGGCAATTAAGACTATGCTTGAAGCAAAAAAGCTACCACATTACCTATGGGCAGAAGCAATATCTACTAGAGTATATCTTGTCAAAAGAACACCATCTAAATCACTTCAAAGTATGAATCCCTATGAGTATTGGAATGCAAAGAATAGAATTATAATTCATTGCAAAGTCTTTGGTTGTTTGGCATATGTGCATGCACGTTCACAAATAAGAGGAAAATTGGATAAAGGAGCAAGCACCAACTATGTTCATTGGATATGACTCCGCATAAATGGACTATAGATTTTAAAATCCAACTAAAAATCAATTCACAACAAACAAGGATGTTGAATTTGAAGAAATGGGTCATGATATGAGGAAGAGAAGCAAAAGAAAAAGCTACCTATGACCTCGATACAGATGTTCTCCCATTAGATAGAAAGCATGATGCACAAGTGCCGGATTCTAGAAGTGATTGTGAAGAAGAACATGATGAGAAAGAGAGAGACTACAAACTCTGGAAATCAAGAGGAAAGTCCAAGTTGCAAATCTTGGATAATACAACGGAAAAAAGCCTTTGACATTGAAGATGGCAAGTTGAAAGATTATCACAAAAACAATCAAATGAAGAAAGTAGGTTATCAACATGTTAGAAACCATCGTGCATGTCTTGGATAATACAATGGAAAAAAGCCTTTGACATTGAAGAAGGCAAGTTGCAAGATTATCACAAAAACAATCAAGTGAGGAAAGTAGGTTGAAAGATTATCATGAGAACAATCAATTGAAGCATCCACAATAGCCCACTGTTTCCCCACATCCCTTTTGCAATTCTGTACAAAAATCCACACGCCCTAGAGATGAGTACTTCACTGACGATGCATCTAATTAACTTAAAGAAATGAAAATAAAGACTCGGCATTTTTTTATTCCCCTCCTTTCTCTTCTTTACATGAAGAGAAGCATTGGTAGATGGGATGCTACCTTCTCCCACTCTCGGAAAAGTTCAAATGCCTCCTGAATTGATGGTAACAACAAAAAGGTTTTTGATGTAAACCAACACTGATGGATCCCTCTACCCTACACTCACCTCTTGTGAAATGGTTGCGTGAACAACAACATTGAAACAACAAGTGAATCTAAAGAAATTTGGCCTCGATCATGAATGAAACCAAAAAGAGAATAAAGATAAGCTCAACATTAAAAGCATAAATATCTAACTCTCAAGGAAAAACATACATTAAAAACACGAGGCAATGGTACCACTCTTTTTTATAAATTAAAGAAAAAGAGCGCAAGAAATTAATTAAGGAAGAGTTTCAAAGGAGACTTACGAGTTTGTGTGAGTGAACGTGATATTTCAGTTATTTAAAGAGTACAAGAAATTAAGGAAGAGTTTCAAAGCAGACTTACGAGCTTGTTATCCTTTTTGTGTGAGTGAACTTGATATTTTAGTTATAATCTGTGAAACAAGGAGATGAGGTTTTTGGCACAACAGAAACAATTTAAACAACAGAAAATTTATGTAAAGCTTCATGGACAGTAGTGACATTATATACACACAAGATTGTCATGGTAAAATTGGTTTGACTTCTAGTGTAACAAGGAGTTTCCGAGTCTTTCAATGATCGCATCAGAGAGCATAATATTTTCTCCATAAACATGTGGCATGCTTCTATTCTACAAATTTGTAAGGAATGAGAAATCTATAATGTTAGAACTTGTAAACGGACATGAGAAGTAACCAAACAAGAATTATTTGTGGTTAGAGATTAGTGAAGTTTTATAACTATGGAACACAGTATCATGGAAGTATTACTTTGTTGCATGCATTCACAGATACGTTTTCGAATCTCATATTCTGTGGGGTTACAAGTTTTCATATATGTTAGATCATTTCACCTACCAAAAAGAAAACACAAGCTCTTCAACAGTAAAATGGCATGTCCTCGGTTCTTTTTTTCAAATAAAATTGATGAAATTCAGATATAGAGTTAAGTAAATATGAACTTGCTAATGCATCTTTGGCACACCATGAGTTGAGTCTTTCAAGCTCCTCTCTTGTAGGTTGTCCATTGCTTTTGAAAATGGGAATCTCCTCATCTCTTGATATGTATCGATAGAGACTCCTTCCTTGTAAGTATGTCTTCATCCTCAAGGACCATGCTTGTTAGTTGTTCCTCTCCAATTTATCAATAAAAGAAGGGAAACCATCTCCCATTTTACCTCAAATTGCTCTGATACCACTGTTGGAAGAGATAGATGGATACCACAAGAGAATGAGTTGGTACTGCTAATCCCTACTTTGTACCTACCCTCCTTCATCTAAGAGTTGGATAGTAGGCCCCTTTATCTTGTTAATGACACTAAATAAGTGCCCATGTACTTTGGATATGATGCTTCAAACAATTAGATCAAAACAGATGGCTTTGCAAATAGCTAGTGACCAAAAACTTGCTATTCTGGTCTTGACACCTGCTAGATATTTTGCTCAGTGCTCATAGTACAGTAGCAGTTATTAGTTTAATAAAACTAGATTGGAGAGCTAATGATTCCAAGTGGAATAACCTAAAATGATAGACTATACACTGAGCAATGACTTTAGCAAGTAGAAGCTTACCCCTGACTTTTTAGGGACTATGTAGAGAATGACCAGTGAGCACTTCGAGGTGATTTTCTCCCAATTGACGAAAGCAATTCTTTGAAACTTTTCTACCTTGTCTTATACTTTGAGCTGGTTTTAACAAGCTAAAGATCATGGAAAATGAATATGAATTCACTGAGATATGAGCATCACAAAGTTCACTATTTTGAGTAGACAAAGCAGAGAAGGAGATGAACATGATCAATGATGTAGTGTACTATATAACAATGTTGTACATGATTGTTGGCATAGATATGAAGCTCAATGATAGTAATGAGAGTAGGCTATGGTGTAAGACACTCAACCTCTACAAATGAAACACCAATAAGCTCTAGAATGGAGGCACACTAGCCGCGAGATTAGAAGTACCTTTTATAATGTTTGAATTTGAATTCAAATTTGTCTTCACCAAAAAGTGTTCCTCTAAGTTAAAAATGGTTCTCCTAAATGAGATTTGTAGCTTTTAGTTCTCCAAAGTCCACGAAATGAATGGGATTACAATATTCTCTCTAGGATTTATCTTTTACAAGAAGTAATGATCTAGCTTTACAAGCATTGGGTCATGTGACGCATCATATGTTTCTTCATATGATTCTTCAAGTGAAGCCAAATGTGAAGGCTTGTCCAATTTTCTCCAACACACAGATGTTTGGGGACGAAGCAAAGAACCATGAATTTAGGATCAAGGTATTATGTGTCATTTATAGATGATTGTCGAAGATGGACTATTTTGTACTTGATGAAGCATAAGGATGAAGTGTTCTCATGTTTCAAGAAATATTTAGGTCTTGTGGAGACTCAAATAGGTAAAAACCCTAAAAAGACTAAGGTTTGATGGATGGAGAGAATACTATGCCCATGAATTCCATTCCTATCTTCAAAATAAAGGAATCAAGAGAGAAAGTACTATAGGTACATATTCGAATACAACAGAGTTCCAAAGAGAAGGAATAGGATCATTGTTGAAGCACCAAGGTCCATGTTGAATGACAAGAAGCTATCAAATTATTTGTGGGGAAAGGTAGTGTCTACTACCATATACTTGATAGATTCATTACCTTCAAAGGTCTTTGATGGTATGAATCCTTATGAAGCTTGGAATGGAAGAAGACCAAGCTTAGATTATTGCAATATATTTGGGTGCATTGCATATGCACACATACCATAAAAAATAAGAAGTAAACTAGACCCCAAACCAAAAAAGTATGTATTTATAGGCTATGATCTTAATAAAAAAGGTTATAGACTATATAAACCTAGCAATAAAGGTTTTATAGTCAATCAAGATGATGTGTTTGATGAGAAAAAATCATGTTTGAAGATGATTGCAAGAAAGCTACGAATTGATCTAGCGAAGGAGTCCCAACTCTTTCAAGAAACAATACACACACTTGAAGCATCAAGTGATTCTGAAGATTATCAAAAGACTCCAAGAAGAGAAATAAACTCATGCAACTCCAAAGGCAAGGCCAAGGTATATAAGTTGAGAAATTTTATAGAATCCTCTCAACAAATAATTACTTTTTAGGAAGAACATGATATACAGAGAGAGTCACCTTGATTTAATCATAGCTCAAGACCTATATATCCATTGACTACGAAAATTTGTAGGCATGCTTATCATAGTTCTATCCTTATATTCCAATCAAAAGATTGGATAATGAATACATACACACATACAAATGGCTCTGAGAACTTGAGAGACTATACTCAATATACTATGATAGTGAACATAGATACATGTAGCAATGAAAAATGAATTATAAATGTATTGCTATTGGATGTGTGATACAATGAAAAAGTGGTGGATTTCTCTAGGTCTGATTCATGACATAAATCACTCAAAATGAGTGTGATGATCAGCCCATATCAGCTCTCATATTTGGGAATAAATTATATAGTGTGTATATACACTTTTTCTTGATGATTCTTGAGAGATTCCACCTTATATTATCAGCAATTCGAGGAAATGATTTGAATTTTGAACTTAAATAGAATTATGGCTTATGGCTTCCTATAAATCCACAAGATTCTCTCTAACTATCACATTTACCTTTGACCAAGATAAAACTAATCTTTAACCTTTGAACCTCCTTAAGTATATGTTGCAATGAGTGTAAAGCCTCATGTATCAAGAGAAATCCTTTGCGCATAGTTCAATTACTTAGGCTTGCTTCATGCACCAAAAAGTGTTTTTTTTTTATGTGTGTATATGTGTGTATTTGAGTATGTGTGTGTATATATGTGCATATTGTGTTCACGCTTATCACAACCGAAATTTATCAATAAATCCCTTGTGGGAGTGATGCAATGAACAAGGAGCTGGCATTCATGTATAAGGAATTTCCAAGCTATGTGGAAAGAGATCAATGCACAGATGGAAGTAAGCCCAAAGTTGTGTGAAAAGCTTCGAACTTCTCCCAAGGGAGAGCCTTTGTGAAAAGATTTTCAAGATTATCTTATGTGGGCACATATGCCAAACTTATCTCCTCAGTAGAGAACTTCTCCCTGACATAATCATAATGCACCTCAATGTGCTTTGTGCAGGCATGGAATAGAGGGTTCATCACAATGGCCAATGCACTCTAACTATTAGTGAAGATGGTGATAGCAGCCAACACCCAAATCATCCAAAAGGCATCTGAGCAACACAGACACTCAAAAGTCACTATGAAAGTTGCCCTATACCTAGCCTCACAACTAGAAGTGGCGACTGATCCTTGGTTTGAATGAGGCACATTGTGACGAATCCCCATGTGCTCTCTCAAAAAGATGTGCTACTTTGATTTTATAGTATTACTATCTTCTTTAGTTTGAGAGCATTTGAATTAATGAATCCTAGTCGACAGACTCAAAGACAATGACAAAATATTGAAGAGCATTTGAATTAATGAATCTTGGTTGACAGACTCAAAGACAATGACAAAATATTGAAGGAGAGGGTGGAGCAGACCATGATAATCATATAGAGTGTATAGTTCTACGCTTATCGGTATGATATCTCTAGACTATATATATATATATATATATATATATATATATATATATATATATATATATATATATATATATATATATATATATATATATATATATATATATACACACACACACACAAAAGGAAGCTCAATCAAGGCTTAATCTACAATATTTTGATAAATAAAAGAACTCAATACTACAATGAAGGGATAGAACGTTCATGAGATCTCCCGTATCCCACAAAAGAAGGGAAATATTAGAACAAGAATAGTAGTCACAAGGCCTAAGAGCAAGCACAGGGAAAAGAATACGAGTTTACATCAAGCTACAAAGAAGGTCAATGATGTTTTCATCCCCTCATGGGCCATCCATTTAATTTTCAGCTTGTTATTTTCCAAGATCAAGATCCTATGATGTGTGAAAGTAGGAGACTTCTTGCAATTACATATTCTTCTCCTAAACACAGCAAAGAACTTAGCAATTGACCATTTGTTTGGAGCTTCATAAAAATTGATTGTACATCTTTCTTTCCATATTTTTCACAGATCTTCCCCTCCAAACATGTTTTACAAGGCAGAAGAGCAACCAATCGTTTTGCCCTGCAATTGCTATTTCCATTTGACATAATTTTTGATCCTCAATATCCTAAGGAAATTGTTGATTTCTGCAGTGCAGCTAACTAAGGCAAGTCCAGGTGTTATGCAATAAGAACGTTGTGCATAACACCTGGACTTGCCTTAGTTAGTTGCACTGCAGAAATCAACAATTTCCTGAGGATATTGAAGTTCAAAAATTATGTCAAATGGAAATAACAATTGCAGGGCAAAACGATTGGTTGCTCTTCTGCCTTGTAAAACATGTTTGGAGGGGAAGATCTGTGAAAAATATGGAAAGAAAGATGTACAATCAATTTTTATGAAGCTCCAAACAAATGGTCAATTGCTAAGTTCTTTGCCGTGTTTAGGAGAAGAATATGTAATTGCAAGAAGTCTCCTACTTTCACACATCATAGGATCTTGATCTTGGAAAATAACAAGCTGAAAATTAAATGGATGGCCCATGAGGGGATGAAAACATCATTGACCTTCTTTTTGTAGCTTGATGTAAACTCGTATTCTTTTCCCTGTGCTTGCTCTTAGGCCTTGTGACTACTATTCTTGTTCTAATATTTCCCTTCTTTTGTGGGATACGGGAGATCTCATGAACGTTCTATCCCTTCATTGTAGTATTGAGTTCTTTTATTTATCAAAATATTGTAGATTAAGCCTTGATTGAGCTTCCTTTTGTGTGTGTGTATATATATATATATATATATATATATATATATATATATATATATATATATATATATATAGTCTAGAGATATCATACCGATAAGCGTAGAACTATACACTCTATATGATCATCATGGTCTGCTCCACCCTCTCCTTCAATATTTTGTCATTGTCTTTGAGTCTGTCAACCAAGATTCATTAATTCAAATGCTCTTCAATATTTTGTCATTGTCTTTGAGTCTGTCGACCAGGATTCATTAATTCAAATGCTCTCAAACTAAAGAAGATAGTAATACTATAAAATCAAAGTAGCACATCTTTTTGAGAGAGCACATGGGGATTCGTCACAATGTGCCTCATTCAAACCAAGGATCAGTCGCCACTTCTAGTTGTGAGGCTAGGTATAGGGCAACTTTCATAGTGACTTTTGAGTGTCTGTGTTGCTCAGATGCCTTTTGGATGATTTGGGTGTTGGTCAGTCATCTGCTATCACCATCTTCACTAATAGTTAGAGTGCATTGGCCATTGTGATGAACCCTCTATTCCATGCCTGCACAAAGCACATTGAGGTGCATTATCATTATGTCAGGGAGAAGTTCTCTACTGAGGAGATCAGTTTGGCATATGTGCCCACATAAGATAATCTTGAAAATCTTTTCACAAAGGCTCTCCCTTGGGAGAAGTTTGAAGCTTTTCACACAACTTTGGGCTTACTCAAAGCTCCATTGCTATCTGGAGCATTTTTGGGGGCTTCTTGATTTCGCTTGCTTTTTCGTCTCAAAGGGCAGTCTTTGATCCTGTGACCTTGTTGGCTACACCGAAAGCATGCGTTGGGAAGATTTTTGTAACTGATGTCTTGCTTCCATACATCCCCTTCGCCCAAGTCCAGTTTGATCTTCGAAGGAAGTGGCATACTGAGGTCAGCCTCGACACAGATTTGAGGGTGCCACCTAGCGTTGAACGAGTGTCTTTCACCTTCATAAATGGACCACCAATGTCCTCGCGTGAGGCCAGCGGCTTGCCGATAGGAGAAACGATGTCCCACACGAAGTTGTACAAGAAGTAAGGCAGGTTAGGGAGCTCGACCCAGAGGGGGTACCGAAGCGATTTTGATTTGTCGGGAGTAAAATCAGGGGACCATCTGAAAAGGCACAGGGTTGCCCGGCCGAGTTGCCAAGTTCCGACACTAAGGGCTCGAAACGCCATATCTTCATTTTCAAAGACTAGCAGCAAGTGGCTTGTCGGTAAGAACTGACACTTACAAACAACTAGTCCGCGGGGGAACCACTCGTTGCGAAGCCACTGTCGCACAGTTTCGAGCGGAGGCTTAGGGCCGAACATTTGGCCGACGAGGCAAACTTTCTTGAGCTCCTCCTGAGCAGACAAAATTGCGGATCTATTGAGGGAGACCAAGGGGGGTTCAGCACTCTCGGAGGCCCCTAGGGCGGCACAAGAACCCCCCTCCAACAAAGAGGCCAGGTTACTGGTCTCCCCCGGAGGAGGGGCCAGGTTGCTCTCACTAATGAGGGGATCGCCAAATCCATGACAAAGGCCCGACGAAGCAAAAAGGGCGCACGAATTACTTGTTTTGGAAATAAGACAAAAAGCGAAGGCCCCTTTCCGTACGAAGAGCCTTTTGGAAGCCCACTAAAGAGCTACCCACTTTTTGTCCTACAGACTAAAAATTAAAGATCCGTTATTTTTAATTTTATGCCATTCGAAAACTGGTGAAAGTCAAAACACTTTATTTGCTTTTGATTGACTTTTAAAATCACATCACTGAGGAATTCTATGTGATTGTTGTTTCGGATTTTCCGGAACACTGATCCTTGGTAACTTGAATGAGGCGCATTGTGACGAATCCCCATATGCTCTCTCAAAGGCATGCGCTACTCCGTCTTTTTAGTATTACTCTCTTCTTTAATCACAAAGTCTTTGAATTGTTTAATCCTACTCGACAGACTGGAAGACAATGACAAAATATTGAATGAGAGGGTGGAGCACACCATGATGATGATGATGATACAAGCGTCTAGTTCTACATTCTCTGTATGAATGAAGCACAGTTTGCCAATGTGATAGCTGCAGGAATTTTGTTTATTTCAAAAGGAACTTCGGCACTTGCGGATCTAAAGAGTGTTACGAAGGAGCTTAATATCTGCAGGAAATTGTTGATTTCTGCACTGCAGCTAATTAATACAAGTCGAGTTGTTATGCAATATAAACGTCGTGCCTTACCTTCGTGTCCAATCGAGGTGCGCAATTTGATGCTTGCTTCTCTCTTTCTACTATGCGGCAGCGGCATGGCTCTGTTTATTATCTACAACTTTGTCTCTATCTCATACCTGTTTTTACTCTATCTTCAATGTCTCATCAATCTACTGTGTCTCTCTACTTGTGTACGTCTATTTCTCTCTATTTTTCATGTCTAATCAATCATCCAGGAGGTGTTACGTCCATGCAGCGTGGCCTCCAGCTACTGTGGCATAATGAAATAATCTGCTTAATGCCGTCATCATGATCCGTGCCCAAAGAGCTGGAGCCTGGAGTTGCCAGGGCTGAGGGCGCGTTTCATAGTCGGCCAATATGATCTGACCGGAGGACCCGACAGGCTCTATGGAGATTTTATTGTGCTAAAGACAACGATTTGATCTGGGTCATTCATTCATTCGTTGCAGTGATTTGCTTGAAAGAATGACATAGAAGTCTACCCTCCAGCAGCGCTGCTAGGTTGAGCGGCTGAAGTTTGAACCGTTTCTCTCCCTTGGGGAGGCCGTGGATTCAAGCCTTGTGGCCACTGACCAGTGTTGGCATTCACAGACTTTCCTTGAAATAAAAATAGTTTCTTTCGGAGATTACTTGGCTTTCACACACTTTCGCTGAAACCAATCTACCTAATCTATCTCTCTAAGAAGCTTTCAAGCTCTGTTCATTCCTAATCTATCTCTGTAAGAAGCTTTCAAGCTCTCAGTTTTCAAGACCTGTTCATTCAAGCCCTGTTCATTCTTAAGTGCAAAGCTTTCAAGCCCTGTTCATTCCTAGCAATTGCAAAGCATTCAGTTTTCATCTATGTGAGATTCCGAGAGTCCCATGGATGGTATGCTTTTCATTGTTGTAGTTCCCAGTTAATTCCGAGAGTCCATGGATGGTATGCTTTTCATTCCGAGAGTCCCATGGATGGTATGCTTTTCATATTTAAGGTAGTGAAAAGAGTACATTGTTGAAAAGAGTACATCGTAGCATCGAACTTCTTTTAAAAAGAATGACAGAGAAACAACTTTTGACGACTTAGGCAGGTAAGCTACATCTGAATTTGTAAAAGAAACCTACATAAGTGCACACAAGTCATTTCGCCTGGGTGCACATAGTGGAACGGACTCCAAAAACACCTGGACTTTTTTTTAAGATTCAATGAGTGAGAATTACCTGACGTTGAGTGTCCATAGTAGGGGTGAAACACACTTTCCAAGATTGTCACATCATTATGAAACAACATTTAAATTTTTTTTTTAATATAAAAGAAGTTCGGCATTAGCCTACTCTTCCAGACTTGAATTAAATAAAGAAAAGTAGAAGAGAAGGGGACTAGTGCCCACGGGACCCCCCAAATCCCACAAAGCAGGGGAAGCAATTACAGAGCTTAGATGGCACTACAAAGAAGGTAAATCAACCTCTCATCACCCTCATGTGGGGCCCACTTGAGTTTAACCTTGTTATTGATCAAAAGGAGTACTTGATGATGCCTGAAGGGGGGGGGGGGGATTTCTGACAATTAACAATCCTTTTACCAAGGAGGAACAACGATTTCTCTCAACACTTAAATTTTTGCTCTTTAGAAGTTTTAATTTATTTATTATTTTTTCATTCTTGTTTTATCTTAACTTTTTGTTCATACCGAGCTCTAGAATTCCATGAAAAGTGGTGAAACTAGCGTATCTATGTTTGAACTCGGATGCGATGGAAGTGGCTTTTTCAACATGGTAAAGACTACTCCAACATGCGGATAACATTGAGATGGTGATGGTTGCTTCAACATGGTGGCAATGTTAAGGTGGTTATGATCACTTCAACATGGTCCTTCTTTGCCAATTGTGGTGCTAAGTGTGCCATGTAGAATTGGTTTTAAAATGGTGGTAGGTGCTCCAAGATGGTTTCTTTTTCTTATTGAAACTGATACAAGAATGATGGTAATTGCTCCTTTACAAAGGCAATACTAAGATGGTTTGCACTAGTAACATATGGTAGTGATCCTAACATGGCCATAACGTCTCCAAAGGGATTCCTCTTTTGAACTCAATTATGAACCAAATTGAGATCTATCTATCCTAGAAACATGGTAATGATGCTATAGTGATGGAAAGTGATCCAAAATAGTCGTGCTGCTATGATATATGATCATGATTGAGACCAAGTTACCATCAAGTGCTTTGGTCAATAAATCTGTACATTATATATTTGTGGATACATATGCTAATTGAATCTCCTTGCTCAATAGATTTTCTCTAACATAATGATAATGTACTTATATATGATTGGTTCTTGCATGATAGATAGGATTTGCTGCAAGATGTAAAAAACTAGTATTGTCACCAAAAATCATTGGTGAGTTAGAATGTAGTCGCAAATCTGAATATAGCAATATGATCCATATGGCTTCTTGTGTAGCATTCGCGAATCCCTTGTATTCAGCCTCTGTTGAAGATAAATCAACAATAGGTTGCTTCTTGGAAGACCATGAAATGGTTTTGTCACCTGCAAAGGACAGATATCTAGAGGTACTCCTCCTATCATATTTACAACATGTCCAATCTGCATTTGAATAAAGTTTGATGTCTGAATCTGAAGTATATGGAAAGTATAACCCTTGATTTTGAGTACCCTTGAGATACTTCAAAATCCTTTTGGCAGCTTTCAAGTGAGGTTCTCTAAGTTTGTGCATGAATTAACTTAAGGCACTCACTCCATAAGCAATATCAATCCTTCTCAATGTAGCATAGTTTAGGTTTCCTACTATGCTTTGATATCCTGCAATGTCTTCAAGCAAATCACCTTCATGAGCACTCAATTTATGATTTACCTCCATAGGGGTGCTAGCTATCTTGACATTCTCCAAGTGGAACTTCTTCAACATGTCCTGCACATACTTCCTTGAGTAATGTAAATTCCAAAATTTGTATAAACTAATTCAAGTCCAAAAAAAAAAACTTTAGTGACCCTAGATCACTAATTTTGAATTCTTGCATCATTATATTCTTAATTTATTTGATGGCATTATCATCATTACCTCTAATGATGATCTCATCAACATACACACATAAATATATCAACTCCAAATTGCTTCTCTTGGTAAATAGAGAAGTATCTGCTTTGCTCATCATGAATCCTTGAAGGATGTAGCCACACTCACCAATACTCTGATGGTTGCCATTTTAGCCACAGGTGAGAATGTCTCTTCATTGGGTTTGTGCAAAACCCTTAGCCATAAGTCTAGCTTTATACCTATTTATGGATCCATCTCAGTTTCTCTTAATTTTGTAAATATATCTAGAACCAATTACCTTCATTGATGATTTCTTTGGTAGTAGCTCCCAAGTATCACTCTCCTTGAGTGCTTGTATTTCCTCAAGTGATAAATCCTTAGCAAGATAAATGGAATATTTCCTCAAGTGATAAATCACTTGTATTTCCTCAAGTGATAAATCCTCCATAGCTTCCTTCCATTCTGCCTTGGTCTTTGCCTCTTCATATGAAGTAGGTTCTCCAAGTGATAAATCCTTAGCAAGGTAAATGGAATGCTTAGTAGCTAATGAAGTTTCATACCCATATCTGATTGGCTTCTTGCTCTCCCTTTGTGATCTCCTTAGAGCTTGGTTGGATGATTCAGATAAGTCTTCTAACCTCTTCATCTTTGCCTTGCCCATTTAATTTCCATGCCTTGAATTCTTCTAGGTTGATGATGTCCTCATCATTTGATTTGATGTCTTCAATTTGGCTTGGCTCCACCTAGGTGAGGCTTGAAAATTCCTCTTCCAAGTCATATGGAAACTTAACCTTCCTGAATTCACTTTCAAACCAAGACTCATTCTCATCAAACGCAACATCTCTATTGACCATAAAGCCCTTGTTGGATGGATTATAAAACATGTATCCTATCTTATTTAAATCATACCCTATGAAGATGCACTTCTCTACCTTAGGGTCTAGCTTACCTCTTATTTGAGATGGAACATGCACATAAGCAACAATATCCAAAGATTGTGCAATGATCAAGTGATGGCCTTCCACCATGCCATGCTTCATATGGGGTCATCCCATCAAGGGATTTGGATGGTAACCTATTAATAAGATAAGTGGTAGTATGCCCATAAATAATTAGGTAACCTTTTTTCATTAAGCATCTATCTAGATGTTTCCACAATCAACCTATTTCTCCTCTCTGCTACCCCATTTTGCTTACAGTTATACCTTGTAGTAATCTCCCTTTTGATTCCTCTATCCTACAAGAATTCATCAAATTCATTGGAGAAGTACTCACCTCCTCCATCTGACCTTAATACCTTTAGACTTCTTCATGTTTGGTTTTCCACAATTGCAAGATACGTCTTAAATCAAATGAACACTTCATCTTTGTGCTTCATAAAGTACAAGATAGTCCACATACTGAAATCATCAATGAAAGACACATAATACCTTGAGCCTAAAATTGAAGGGTCCTTGCTTGGTCCCCACACATCTGTGTGGACAAGTTCCAAATAATCCTCATGCATGTAGCCTTTCTTTGTGAACGGTAACGTGTGAGATTTACTAAACTAACATGCACCACATTTATAGATCATATGTTGCTTGGATACATCAAGTATCCCAAGCACACATTGATCTCTACATATTTGCTTCAAGTTTCTCTCACCAATATGCCCTAATCTTTTATGCCAAATCTCAAACTTTGACAATGTTTGACCCTTGTAATAATAAAGTGCAATATTCCTTGTATCTTCAAGTTCAAATGTAAATAATCTACCTGTCTTTTCTCCCTTGGCAATTCTCTTGAATCCATGTTGGGGTCCTCCACAAAGGCTCCATATTTGTTGAACCTAACCTGCAAATCCTTTTCCACAATCTGTCCAACACTCATCAAATTCTTGGTGATTTTAGGTACATAAAGAACCCTACTCAACAGATTTCTATTCCCATCAGATGTTTTGGCATTTCCAACCTTGACCACTGAATGCTTGGTGTCATCACTTGTTTGCACTTGGTGCTTTCCCTTGGGTTCCTCAAGTTCAAAGAGAAGAGCTACATTGCCTACCACATGGTTTGGACAACCTGAGTCAATATAGAAGACGTGCTCATCATTCATATTTTGTTTTGAAGTCATATTCATAATGAGAAGAGAATCTTCGTGGTCCTCTGTGTAGTTGTTGTAGTCCTTTCTTGATTTGTATCATCCTTGATAGTTGTTGTTGTTGTAGTTGTTGTTGTAGCTTTGATAATGGTGGAATCTTCATCTTGATTGTGAGTAGCCACCTCTTTGATATCCTCTTCCTCTCTAATTCTTGAAGTTCCTATAACACTCATTTATATTGTGATTAGACAATCCACATATGTTGCATGGGGAAGAGTTGAAAGGTCTCCCCCTACCTTGCTTACCTCCTCTGCCCCTTCCTCTTGAGTTCCTACCTCTCCCTGCATAGGTAGCTTGAGAAGTAGTACATTCATCCTCTACTTTCTTGCTTTTCCCTTTCTCTTTAACCTTTCCTTTATCTGTGTATAGGGCAGAAGAGTTATTACCCCTTGATGGTTCTCCATTTTTGTTCAACTTGGCTTCATGGGTAAAGAGTTTTCCCATCATTAAGGGAAAAAATGAACCCTACATGGGCCTTGTAAGGATTCCTAATTTTAAGGGATTAATCCTAATCTTGTTCTTGCTTGAGGAAACAAAGTGCATTTAATAGAGCACTTTTTAGTAGGCAAGACTAGGCTTTTCTTTAGGCCCAAGTAGGGTCATCTCTCTCTTTTGTAAAAGAAAGAGAGAGAGATTCCACTTTACACATCATCAAATCCGTCCATCTTTGTGAATAAAAAAATGACTTTTTTTTTTAAGTCACACAGTTAGTTATTGCTTACTAAAAAGGGCCCATTTCTTAATATACATGTCAAAAGTTACTTTTTTTTATGGATTTTTTAATAAAATCACTCAAAATAGTTCTTTTTTCAAACTGCTCCAAAAGTAAAGTGCCACATCATCAAACTCGTAACTTTTCCTACCTCAAAAAATGAGTTTTTCAAATTTTTATCATTTTCACTCACATAGAATGGAAAACCTCAGGGTCTCTCTTACCTCTTGAATTCTAGCAGCCATGGGGTACTCAAACAATTTCCTCCAAGGAGAAGATGTAACAATAATAGAATCACTCAAAAAGAAATTTTTCTCCCATGAGATGAAAATACTCATGTCCAAATAGGTGGTTCATTCTTTCTTTGTGATCAAAGATGTACTATTCATTTTACTTTCCAGTATTCATTTACTATTTTTCAGGAGGAAAAGCACACAATACCATCATTGGAAGCTCTTTCATGTGGAGTGGGAGGACACACACACCATATTCTTCTAATGAGGTATATATTTTTCTTGATTCTCATATTTGCAAAAGAACTAAACCAATATTTCCTTTGCATAGGTAATTCATCTAAGAAATAAGTGCTTCATCACTACCAAAGAAGCACTTTAAATTGTTAATAGTTTCTCTTACTTCTCCTTCTTTTCAAAAGTATGACACCAATATTACACAATATGGATAGGAAAATGTGTGTGGAAGCATTTCTCCATGATTATAGAAGTTATTCATTAGGAACATGAATTATAAAGAGGACATGATTGATATTGCCACATAGTACTTACACATAAAAGAAAATATGGCTAGGTATGTTTAGCATGCAACCATGACTAAGGAGTCAATGAAGAAATCATATCCTTAGTTTATGAAGAACTTATATACATATGCTTTTGTTTGTACAAAACAATAAATAAATAAATTTTTAATCTATAGAGGCTTCAAACATCAATGTTCTTCTTCTAGAATGAAATCTACCTCTACTAATTTTCTTTTCATATCCCTTTTGATTTTGATTTTATATACGTTTATCTTTTTTCTACATGTTGTGGTGATAGGCTCAAATTCATATTAAAGATATTCATCATCAATGACTTGGAATAGTGAAAGGTAAGGTACATTCTACATTCAGATGTTGTTTGTTTCTTTAAATTGTGCTCATTTTATTCATTGAAATATTACATGTTGTATTGTCATATGGAGAATTTTGATGTATCGATTTTTATCAGTCAAGATTCTAGTAGAGTAGTGATGGAAAATTCCCACTATAGATCTAATAGTAATTTCTTAAAAAGTACATGTCATATTAGTGGTTCTATGCATGTTGACTAGTTGGAATAATACTCACTTGCTTTTCTTCAAACAACTTTTGCAAGAGTTTGACTGTTAGAAATGTTTTCATGAAATTACAACACAACATTGCAAGTGAAAATTAGAGGTTATCAGCAAGTCCTTTGCATCATGATCAATGACATGCAAAAAAAGTGTTTTAGGGTTCAACTTGGAACTCAAGTGACATAAGAGGCATCATTGATTATTTTATACTAACAAGTTTTTGTGGTATGTCCTATCCATGCTAAAGGTACATAATGACCACCTTGGATGAAGCTCCATCAAAGAGGATGAAGTCGTCTACATGCAACAGAGGTCACCATACAATCATAGAGTGGCTCAATATGACAGAGTGAAGTCGATTAAGAATATCAAAATAGTTCATACCCTCATCCATAGAATCATTCTTGTGAGCATGATGAAGATCAACTGCCACATATGTGACCATTCATAAAAAGATTCTAAGGACATGCACAAAGGGGAATAATATATCCACTAATCATTGGTGATGAACCTTTTAAACTCAATCTACCTCCAAATGGAACATGGCTGATGAAATATGGCTGATGAGACATGCATGAAGTAACCATTCCAAGTCATCCAAAAAGGAGAGCTTCAAGGAATCATCATGAAACATATGCATATTCCAACATCATATCAAGTAGAGGCTATAAAGTCACTACTATAAGGTCAAAGAACACTACCCACATATGAGAAAAGAAACATATGCCATAAATTGTGTCACAATGTCAATCAAGGCATAGATGTAAAATGAATAAGAACTACCAACCACATCATAGATCATATGTAGCACAACCTAAAGTTCCTCCTAATGCAAAAGCAACAAAAAAGTGAGCAAATGTTATCGATCCTTATTGATTCAAAGTTAATGCACTAGACTTTGGATATAATCAATAGCACTTCAAGCCATCCAAGAGGAAGGAGATGCATTCCTTACTTCTATTTTGAAAGATATTGACTTGTGTGTAGCTCATGTGAAGATGATGACCATACAACCAAAGAAACTAGATGGGACCATACATGATTATGTAATCATTCTTGTTGAAGAGATACATTTTGTAAAATCACATTTCCATTATGATAATCTACTTTTCATCATCTTTCTTGCACATGCTCAAGTCCACATTGATCTATATCATATGTTCATAATTGTATCCACTTGCGTAAAGATGGTATGTGTGCAAAACAAAACTAGGTTGTGCATATAACAAGGTCCATGAACCTAAAATTTGAAAGAAAGGAGTTGTATTGTCACTAACCACATCATATTCAAATGTCCTAGGAAGAAGATACAAGCTGGGTTTAAGACTTCCACAATCACCATTCCACATCAAAAGATCATCATCTAAGTCAGAAAAGGAGTACTATCCATCATGAAAATCATGCCCTTGATTCTTTAGCTAGATATACTACAAACCCTTTCTAGTACCATCATGGATATCCATCATCATGGTGTTCTAGTACAACATATAAAGAACTCTAAAAAGACCAATAACTATGAAAATTCAATTTCCAAAAAATCTCACAGTTACATAGCTACTGCCCATGGAACTTATCTCTTTGAGAGGGAGGTGATGTCATAAACATAAAGGAAACCATTTTAAAACCATAAATTCTATGAAAATGTTTATATCTCATGAATGGTTTAGATTTTGGAGAAATGGATGCTACCATCACGTCTGGAACATGCAAAAACCCTAAGATTGACTATTTATTTGTCTTTTGCAGAGGCCTATCCCGCATTTTTGTGGTTGCCCCTTTTCTGGTGCTTTTTGAGGTTACCAAGGCTTTAGATGTCAGAATTAGACAAATAAACAGTCAATCTTAGGGTTTTTGCATGTTCCGGACGTGATGGTAGCATCCATTTGTCCAAATCTAAATCATTCATGAGATATAAACCCTTTTTTGGTGCTTTGAGGTCATGCAAGGTCATCAAATAGTGGAAATAAGTATTACTTCTTGCAAATTTTAGGGAAATTATGCAACCCAAGAACTAGATAGGAGCATTTATGACTATGTGATCATTCTTCGTGAAGAGATGTTTTGTAATGTGAATTATCTCATTGGTAATATAATTTTTCATAACCTTTCTTACACATGCTCAACTCCACATTGATCTATATCATATGTTCACAATCATATGCACTCAAGTCAACATGCTATGTGTGCAGAGCAAATCATTTATGGTTATAAACTCATTTTTCCATTGGTAAATTGAGTTGAGCACATAATGAGTTTCATGGACCTTCAATTTATTACAATAAAGTTTCATATCCACTAGAAATAAACTTGCATGGCCTCAAAAGCACAAAAAAAGTTCATCCATAGAAACACACAATAGGCCTCTACAAAACTTTTGCGAAGACATATCCCATGTTTCTATGGCTCCTCTTTTTTGATACGTTTGAGGCCATGCAAGGTTATTTTTAGTGGATATGAAACTTTATTATTTAGATTTTTAGAGCCGTGGAACTTATTTCTAACAAGTCACTTACTCTAGAGTGATCCATGCATATACAACTTCTACAATGGGATAAAATAAGTTTGCAAAATGAGCCAATATAAACAAACATAGTCACATGAGATAAAATAGTTTGCAAAATATAATTTAGGATAATATCCTCATGTCTAGCATTCTTGTTGTTCCTCTATACCCCACATAAGACAGAAATCCCCCTTTGAACTCCTCTCATTAAGGTTCTATGGGGAAATTCCATGGCACCAGAGGGCCTTTATTTTCAGCTCGAATGGAATTCAAATTGGCAAAACTTTTATGTCCCACTTACCTCATGGCATTAATCACAAAGACCATTTATTACCATAAATTTTCACATATAAAACTCATCTAGCTTAGAAGTTAAGGTTCCATGGATGTTTGTACTCTCAGAGTGGTTTCTTCTCATAATGGGGGTCTTATAACTTAGAGCACCATGGATCATTTGTGGTACTTGAGGAGTAAGTATTGAGTATATCTAACATGAATGGCCTTTTTTAGTTATATCCTTTGTAATTTCAAACTTCTTAAATGATCATCTATTGAGAAAATTAACCAATAAAATGTCAATTATTGTGAACTTGAACATACTCTATATAAAAGCAAAAATTAAATACTCACCAAGAGAAATTATAAATGCACAGTTCTAGACTACAAAAATGTGAAAGTAGACATGTTTTCATTACAAATATCAAATCTTGCAAAATTTACAAATTATTGGTATCAATGATTGTACAACTTGAAGTGCTTGCAAATGCAAGAACGCATCACAAAATTTGCAATGCTCATCCATGATGTAAAGTATTTCTAGACCAATTCTAGATCAAAAGGATTTTTAGATATCTTAGTAGGAGAGAAGGGATCAGAGAAGAAGGTATATACAATATCTAACATGAATCGATTGTCCTACTTTTTACAAGGTTCTTGAAAGTGCAAAAACCATGAGATACAATGACTAGGGCCCAAGAAGTGACATTATCAGGTTGCAAAAGAACTATGACAATGAGAATTCTATTCCATCTTTGCTCCAATCTATAGGGACTTTCATTTTGTATTCCATTCTTCTGCCCACCTGTAATCAATTTGCAAGAAATTGAAGTCATTAAAGTAAAATAAACAATAATGAAAAGATTACTTTAACAAAAGCACGAAACATTTCTCACCTTATGTCCTTGAATTTTGAATTCGGATTGAGTTAGTCCTTCAAACCCCATAATCATCAAGTGTTCTCTCATATTAGCCAAGGTCCAATAATTATTCACTAAAATAGTTTATGTTTCATTATTAGGGAATCTAAGCTTTATTTCAAATGAATGTAAAGATCCCTCTGAACTTTGAAATGGTATCCATTTGCCAAGTTTGCACATCCAACGATCATAGTAGAATCTGATGTATAATGAAGTACGTTGTTTCAAATATCGAAATCCTATACCTCTTCCACCTATTTTACAAAGATATTTATCACCTTTTGCAATTCCTTCTATCAAACCCCAATCTTCACCAAGAAGACTTTCGACTTGCTCATATGTGATATCTTTACACATGAACATGGTGGAAGTCTCTTGGAATGAGAATCCTTGGAATAAATATACAAAACAATCAATGGGAAAAGACCAGTGCAAACCTATAGACCTAGACACTTTTGTGAATTTCAAAGAGTTATGTATATCCATTACCATCTTTTGCTTCAAAGATGATACGGACCATATATCAGGTTTTGGCCACTCCAAGCTAAGAAGAGAATGTACTTCAATTCTCTCTAACCTTCCAAAACCATTCATTGTAGAGGGTACAACATATCTATGTGTGTAAAAAGAAAACTCTTATCATGGTAAAGTTGAGCAGAAGATATTTCTGGAAAGACTACTGCACCAACATCTACATGCAATGCCTAGAAAGTACCTGTAAGACTATGAAGTGGTTGCTCTTCCACCAAAGTAGAAGGAAATATCTCTGAAACAAACAAAAACATATCTAAATAGTTGAGAAATATATCCGACACAAGAAAACATAAAATATTGTAGAGTAATACTTACAATTCATAGGATATCTCATTCTACTAGAGTTTTAAACTTTCATAGTTGCCATTGTAAAATCATGTTATACAATAGCAACCATCCCATTGTCTCTGTGCTTCTTGAAGCCAAGTAACTTTCCCTTCCAATGAAGATCTAAGTTTCCATGATCTCTAACTCGATGAGGCCCAACTCTAGAGGGTTGCATGTACACCCATGCACCTTTGGAGTACTCATGTGATAGCCACTGTCCATCATTGGCTTTGATATTGTGACATCTTAATGTGAGGATTTCATCTTTCGGTCGCCTAGAAGCTTTAGCTATTGCCATTGAAGCTAAAGGTCTTCAAGCTACAATAGTAATTTGAGATAGGAGATGCAGGTAGGTTGGAGTGTAGAAACAGGAGCTTCAACTTTTTGGGACTTGGGTATGAAAATGTGAGGTTTAGGAGGGAAATAACTCTTTTTTGAGTATTTTTGAAAAAACCCATTTTTTGAGCTCAAAACATGCACGGATTTTGAATTTGGAGTCAAAAAGAGTACTTTTGACCCTAAAAAGTAATGGAGGGTCCATTTTCAGGTGTTATGATGAGTTTTTTAACTTTTTAAAAATTTTGAATTTTTGGGCCCAATTGAGTTACGAGATTCCTTCTCTCTCTAGAGGCAGCTCATTAAATAAGGGAGAAATATGTCCCCTCTTCCCCCTTCAGCCTAGTATTTTATAGGGCATAGGTTGTGGCCACCACCCTCTTCTGATTGGTCCATCACTAATCACTCCTTAATCTAAAAGGCCCATTCAGGGTTCATTTTTTCCCCTAATGTGAGTGTGGTAAGATCTAGAATCTGCATATCCATGTAGAAGTCCATGGCACTTGTGAAGGCTTCCCATTTGTCATATGCCTTGATGCCATTGATTACTTGTCTCACTATTTTCTCCTCTTCAATCTCCTCTTCTATGCTTGCCAATTGGTCAGCCACATCTTTGACTTTGGTCACATAATCTGGAACACTTTGCTTGGGTTTCTTCCTTTGAGTGGTAAACCTCAATCCACAATTCATTCTTCCTTGCCGTTGTATTAGAAGAAAAGTATGAAGACAATGTATCCCAAGTCTCTTGGGATGTTTTACAATTCGTAATGTGTGGAAGAAGGAATTCAAAGATAGAGTTCAGTAAATATGACCTTGCTAATGCCTCTTTGGCACACCATGAGTTGATTCTTTCAAGCTCCTCTCTTGTAGGTTGTCCTTTGATTCTAAATATGGGCACCTCCTCATCTCGTGATATGTATCCATAGAGACTCCTTCCTTGTAAGTATGTCTTTATCCTCAAGGACCATGTTTGGTAGTTGTTCCTATCCAATTTGCCAAATCCTGCTTAGTACCTACCCTATTTTACTTCCGAGTTGTGTTGTAGGCCCTTTTATCTTGCAAATTACACAAATAAAGTACTTATAGACTTTCGAGATGATGCTTCAAACAATTGAATCAAAACAGATAACTTTGCTATTAGCTAGGTCTTGACACTTGTTGGGTATTTTACTCAGTGCTCTCAGTATAGTAGCATTTAGGAAAATTCCTTTTGGGTGGATCAAATAAGCTTAGAGAGCTAATGATTCCAAGTGAAATCACTTACAATGATAAACTACAGACTGAGCAATCAATTTAGCAACTGAAGCCTTACCCTCACTTTTTTAGGAGCTACACAGAGAATGACCGATGAGCACTTCGAGGCAATTTTCTCCCAATCTGTTGAATCAAACTTCTTCAAATTTTTGAAACTTGTAGTAGACTTTGATCTTGTTCGAACTAGCTATAGATCATGGAAAATGATGAAGGGATCAGAGAGATATGAGACTTCAAAGTTCATAGTACTAAATGGTTATAGCAGAGAAATCAACAGAGATACTTAATGATGTATATGTGTTATGTAACATGATATTACATAATCATTGGTGAAGAAGTGATGCCTAATGATAGTGGGATGAGTGAGCTATAATGTGAGCTACTGAATCCCTACTAATGATCAATGGAAAGCTAACAAAGGGAGTGTATATGGCCATGAGACTTCCAAGCCTTTTTATAAGTACTTTCTTCGAATTTGAATTTGAATTCAAATTTGGCTCTCAGTAAAAAGTGATCCCTTTAATCTAGGAGATATTCTCTCAACCTAAAGTCGTTACTTCCATTCTATCAAACTCCACAAGTTCATAGCCTTTTACATTATTCTCCAAAGGTAAAACCTTTTACAATGGTAAATCATTAAGCTAGTACAAGGTATGGTTCATATGAGCCATGAAAAAAAACTTCTTCAAGGTTTGGCCAAATGTGAAGGCTTGGATTTGCACCAACACATTTTACTTATAACTTGTATATTCCAAGAATCCCTTGATACCGTTTCTCATAGTTATTTTATCAAGTAGGCAAAGACTATTAGATATGTTCAATGCTCCATCCTCATAAGGGCCTACTAGTGTTCCATGATGATACAAGTTATAAGGGCCCCATTATGAGCAGCAACCATGTTAAGTAAAATGACACTTTAGTTTGGCCCTTATTAGATAGTTAGATGAGGTGTGTGTGATTAGATAGAAAAGTGGGACTATTTATAGGTCAAACATTTGATTTAAATAGAGTAATAAATCTTGCTAGGTACATAAAATATACTATAAGAAAAGGGAGTTACTAAGGTTTATTATTGGGGGGTCTAGGGCAATGTAAGTAGCCCTCATTAGGGTCGAAGGGGGGTTATGGTCTCCCTAAACAAGGATATGAGGGAAATTTCCTTCTCCCAGTGGTAAAAGAAATATTCCACGAGCTATTCACTATTTGGCTAAAGGCGTTCTCATATTTGTTAGGTAGGCTATCTCAACTACCTTAAAAGTTTTACATACATTTTATACTTGAAGAGTTTGTTTCAAAGATACTTTTATAGGTCACTCTATTAAAATTTTGATTTTTCCATGGTCAATGATTTTTTTTAGGAATCTCTCAAAATCTTGATATTTATAATTCTCTTTATTTATGACAAGGTTATTCATTTTCTTGTTTACCATTACTCAAAAAAATAAAGTACTTCTTTTTTTCTAATGTTTGCTTTCTTCACTATAGGGAAAAAGGAGGCGTAGCAATGCCGCCAATAAAAGAACAAACCTAACCTTCATCCCTTATCCAATTCCCTAAACTCAGAGTGTCACATAAGTGACATCTGAAAAAAAAATCCATCATCCCATAAGTAACACGGGCCATCCCTTATGTGACAGTGCTAAAAAACTCTAGCTAGGTCACATTGTACTGACACTGGCAAACTGCCTATGATGCTAGAGTGTCACTTATGCAATGCTCTAGAAATACGAAATAAAAAAACTAGAATTCTCCCAAAATATTTGTGTTGGCATTCCACATGAGAGAGAGAGAGAGAAAGAAAGATAGAGAAAGAGAGAGACAACCTACAGAGGGTCATTTAGAGACAAAGACAAACTTACATACACACATAGGTACATAAATGCACTCACATGCATACATACACACACATGCATACACATGAATATGGATACATACATACACACATGCATACACACACATATACATACACACACATATGCATACACACACATACATACACACACATAAATACACACACATACATACACACACATACACTCACATACATACATATACATACACATGCATACACACACACACATACATACACATGCATACACACACATATATACATACACACATTTAGACACACACACATACACACATACACATATGCACACATACACATATAGACATACACACACATACACTCACATGCATACATAAACACATGCATACATAAACACATGCATATACACACGTTGGGAAAGATGGATGGACACCTTAACAAATGAGTTGGTACTGCTAATCCCTGCTTTGTAACAGCCCTATGTTACTTCAAAGTTGAGTTATAGGCCCCTTTAGCTTTCCAATGACACTAGATAAGTTCCTCTCTACTTTGGAAATGATTCTTCAAACAATTTGATCAACATAGATAAGTTTTCAATTTAGCTATGAACCAAAAAGTTGTTATTTTGGTCTTGACACCTGTTGGATTTATGCTAAGTACTCACAGTACAGTAGCAATTAGAAAATTTTCTTCAGAGGGTATCTAGTTAGCTTAGAGAGTTAATGTTTCCAAGTGGAATCACTTAAAATGATAGACTATACTAGAAGCAATGTCTTTAGCAAGTAGAAGCTTACCCCTGATTTATTAGGAACTCTGCACAGAATGACCAGTGACCACTTTGAGTCGCTTTTCTCCCAATTGACTAAATGAAACTTCTTCAAACTTATGACAGCTTTTAGTAGACCTTGAGTGTGTTCCAAGATGCTATAGATCATTGAAAATGGTGAAGGGATCACTGCGATATGAGCAAGACAAGTACACTCTTCTGAGTGACAATGACAGAGAGACCAACAGAGATGAACAATGATATAATGTATTATATGATAATGTTGTACATGACCATTGGCATGAATATGATGTCCAACTATGGTGATAGGAGTAGGCTATAGTGTGAGCCTCTCATTTACATCAAATGATCAACACTAAGCTCAATGATGGGGGCACTTTGGCCGCGAGATTTCAAGCTACTGTTATAGTGATTCTCTTCAATTTTGAATTTTGAAATTCAAATGAACTTCCACCTAAAAGTTCTTCGTCTAATAAAGGAGATATTCCCTCAAAGAGACTCGTACCATAAAGTTCTCCTAACTTCACGAGTTAAGTGGCATTTACAAGATTCTTCAAAGTCAAATGACTTTTACAAAAGTTAATGGTGAAAAACCATAAGTAATGGTTCATCTGGATCTTCAAGGAGTTGCACACAATACTTCCAATGCCTAGCCAAGTGTGGAGGCTTGGTATTTGCACCAACAACTCCCCTTGAAGCCAAACATCTTGGCTTGGTCTTCTTCATCAATCGTCTTGAATGTCCTACAATCCAATCATAGCTTTAAACCTGCAAAGTTTAGTACCATCAAGTGCCTTGTCAATAAATCTGCACATTGCATATTAGTGGATACATATGCCAATTGAATCTCCTTCCTCAATAGCTTCTCTCTCACATAGTGATTGTGAAGTTCTATATGCTTTGTTATTGCATGATAGATAGGATTTGTTGGAAGATGTAGAGAACTAGTTTTGTCACCAAAAATCATTGGTGAGTTAGAATATAATCCCAAATCAGCATATAGCAATCTGATCCATATGGCTTCTTGAGTAGCATTGGCTAATCCTATATATTCAACCTTTGTTAAAGATAGAGCAACAGTAGGTTGCTTTTTGAAAGACCATGAAATGGGTGTATCACCTGCAAAAGACAGATAACATGAGGTACTCATGTCATCCAACATGTCCTGCACATAATTTCTTTGAGTAATATAAATTCCAAAATTTGTATAGACTAATTCGAGTCCAAGAAAATACTTCAATGATCCTAGATCACTGACTTTGAACTCATGCATCATTAGGTGCTTGATCTGTTTGATGCCATTAGCATCACTACCTGTAAGTATGATATCATTAGCATACACACATAGGTATATCATCTTTGAATTACTTCTCTTGACAAAGAGTACACACATAATTTACCTTACTTGGATCCTCATAGCCAAGAGGTTGAGCCATGTAAACCTCCACTGAAATCCAGCCATTGAGGAAAGCATTTTTTACATCCAATTGGTACATATTCCAATTCCTTGATGTAGCCACACTTACCAATACTCTGATGGTTGGCATTTTGGCCACAGGTGAGAAAGTCTCTTCATAATCAACTACTTGGATTTATGCAAAACCCTTAGCCACTAGTCTAGCTTTGTACCTATTTATTGATCCATCTGAATTTCTCTTGATTTTGCAAATCTATCTAGAACCAATTACTTTCATGGACTCGTTCTTTGGCACTAGCTCCCAAGTATCATTCTCCTTGAATGTTTCTATTTCTTCATCCATAGCTTTCTGCCTTGGTCTTTGCTTCTTCATATGATGATAGCTCTTCAAATGATAAATCTTTAGCAAGATAAATGGAATGCTTGGTAACTAAGGAAGTGTCATACCCATATCTGATTGGCTTCTTGCTCTCCCTTTGTGATCGTCTGATTGCTTTGTTGGATGATTCATCCTCCAACTTCTTCATCTTGACTTTGCATTTTGATTTCCATGCCTTTAATTCTTCTAAGTTGATGATGTTCTCATCATCTGATTTGATGTCTTCAATCTGGTTTGGCTCTTCCTTGGTGAGGCTTGGAAACTCCTCTTCCAAGTCATAAGGCAACTTTACTTTCTTGCAGTCACTTTCAAACCAAGAATCATTCTATTGTATATTATTGAACAAGGCATTGTTAAAATGTTAAATTATTAATGTATTAATATGTTTTTGATGTTTTTCATATAGCAGCTGAAGGTTCGTGAGGAGCGTGCAAGGAGTGAAAGGGCGAGCATCAATAATCGGAATAATTATTATTTAGCTTGTAAATAAACCCGCGTAGAATGTTCTATTGTTAGAAAAGTAATGGTTAGAATAAGGGTCGTTGTAGACCGTAGTTTCTGTTATTGAAAGCAATGGCTTTCCGTAAAAGTTATCAACTTTTAGTTTCACGCCTGCTTTTTGAAGCCGCCCTCTTGTAACCACTCTTTTCGACGTAATCAAAATTCCTATAAATACATGCACTCTGTGGACTGTCGAAACAGAGTGCATGGGGTGAGATTGCACCCAATACTGCGTACTGTCTCGTCTCCTGTTGCGTCTATTGTCTGTGTGTTTTTCTGTATCCGTAATCTCTGTATGCGCGTGAGTAAGATCCTGACAACAGTGGTATCAGAGCTGTGCACGCGTCAATACAGTTCTGTTCTCTGTTCGCGATTCTGAATTCCATCTCCATATCCGTTTTCGTATTCATTTTCGTATTCAGATTCGGATTCGGTTTCTGTTTCTGTTCCTGTTCCGGTTCCGGTTCCTGTTGCTGTTTCTGTTCCAGTTCCAGAACCAGAACCTACGTTTACACCTACGTTTACACCTACGTTTACTCCAAGGCGTCGACTAAGGCGGCGTCGACTAAGGCGTCGACTAAGGCAAAGAACTTAGGCAATAACTTAGGCAATACATTGGCAACATTGGCACCCAAGGCTCCCTTGGCGACCGTTGGCAGTCGTTGGCTACGCGCGAGGCAATGTTAATTTTTGAGTGGTAATAGAGAGGTTAAGAGTCCCTAAGGTAGGAGGATTTGAACCCACAACCTCCTACTTTCAAGGGAAGTACTTTGACCACTCCACCATCTCTTGGAGTTGTTATTCTAGTTCTCTTTCTTTGGTACTTGTGCAAGGCGCTCGCGGCGATTTCAAGGAAGGACCCAACAAAGAATCAAGTGTAACTTTCACTCCGTAGGTCGGATTGAGGCGTGTAGTATACCGTTGGGAAGCTCTCGAAACGAACTTTCCAATGAGCTAGCTTGGAAGTGTCAATTCCTTCAAAATCCCTGGGAGGCATTTGATTGAGTGTTCAAGATACCAAGCAAGGCTGAGAACACGGGATCAAGACACCAAGAAGGTTCAATACACCAAGGTTGAGAGCAAGGGTCCAAGAGCACCATGGCGGATTACAGTAATTCACCTTTACCTGGAGTTTCATTCGAACAAGAGTTAGAGATTATGAACCAAGAACTTCAAGCACTTCAACAAGCCATACACGGACATTATGCTATGCTTCAATTCGACGGACGAAAAGATGGCCGCTTTGTCTTATCATGGCTATCCCTATTCAACGATTTCTTTTCCGATGGGTTATATTCAGAAAATAAGAAAATTGAGTTTGCCACCAATTATTTGGTAGGACAAGCGCAGTTATGGTGGAATGATCTTTCTCGTCGTGCAGATTGTCCACGCACCTGGAAGGCTTTTCAAGAAGAGTTTAAGGATTCATTTTTACCTTTAAAGTTTACCCTACATGTTTGATAATTGTGATGTATTTACATATTGAATTTAGTCTATAGGAGCATATTACCTTTAATTTTTGAGATTTTGTTTTTCATGCTATTATGATCAAGGGGTAGATCATCTTCAGCACCTACACACATCGGCAAATTACTTTGTAACCATCCAGATACGTTTCTTGTCCATTTATAGTTGTCTTCTTTTTGCATCCACTTACATTTTGGACATGCATATTTTGCATCGTACATGGAATATACGCATCATTTAAACATGGTTTGTCTTGTATGGTACATGAATTCTTATTGCAGGGACAGGTATGTATTTCTCTTATAGGTTAGCGAGGAGAAAACACTATATTTGTCAGGGTGTGTAATCCCCTTTTGGTCTCTTTGTGCATAGATTGTGCCTGTTGGCACAAATATCATGAAACTTGTTTGTCGGAAATTTTCCGGTTTTCAAAATCACGCCGTTATGCTCCCGAAATTTTTACAAAATTCATATACAACAAAAATCACTCTATTGAAGAATGTCAATGGATACATAAAACACAATTAACACCTCATTATGACCACTTAATTTCTGCATATCAAACACAAACACATTAATGTACCAGCTCCATGAACAATTCCATGCATGTATTTTTACATGGCACATGCCTATTTTCTTTATTCAGTGATGAAACATGTGACTGGCCATCCATGTTTATTCTTTTATCACCTGAGGTCAGTTGCTTGTTCAACTGAGGGGCATGTTATACCTTATGGAATATGTTGAACAATGTGTTGTTGGATTGTAACATGGAATATGTTAGCCAATGCATTGTTGGATTGAAATATGGAATAGCCAATGCATTGTTGGATTGTAACATGGAATATGTTAGCCAATGCATTGTTGGATTGAAATATGGAATAGCCAATGCATTGTTGGATTGTAACATGGAATATGTTAGCCAATACATTGTTGGATTGTAACAGTAACATGGAATATGTTGAACAATGTATTGTAAATTGTTAGAGTGTTGAATTATTTTATCAACTGAGGTCAGTTGCTTGTCCAACTGAGGGGCATGTTATACCTTATGGAATATGTTGAACAATGTGTTGTTGGATTGTAACATGGAATATGTTAGCCAATGCATTGTTGGATTGAAATATGGAATAGCCAATGCATTGTTGGATTGTAACATGGAATATGTTAGCCAATGCATTGTTGGATTGAAATATGGAATAGCCAATGCATTGTTGGATTGTAACATGGAATATGTTAGCCAATGCATTGTTGGATTGTAACAGTAACATGGAATATGTTGAACAATGTATTGTAAATTGTTAGAGTGTTGAATTATTTTATCAACTGAGGTCAGTTGCTTGTCAACTGAGAGGCATGTTGTATATTATTGAACAAGGCATTGTTAAAATGTTAAATTATTAATGTATTAATATGTTTTTGATGTTTTTCATATAGCAGCTGAAGGTTCGTGAGGAGCGTTGTGGAGGTGATCGCAATCCGGGTGGATCGGGTCCGGTCGTGGCACACACAGGGTGTATGAAGCTAATGAATGTTGGAAGGTTTAACGACATGAAAGTGAAATTAATGTTGAGTATGGAGAAGAGAGAGATGTTGAAATGATTATGGGAATAGGAATGTAGGAGTGCAAGTTAGATTTATGAACATGAATGATAAGAATGAAAGAGAACCATACATACGAATGAAATTTGGAAGGAAGAATGGTCCATTGAAGGAGCTTCTTAAACACTTCCTAATTCCAATCCATATGCATAGTCTTCTTTGGATGATATGTATGCATGACGAGAATAGATGGAACCCTTACACATAAACCAGTTTCGAAAGGAAGAATGGTCCAATATTGGAGCTTCTTATACACTTTCAGAAACTAATCAATATGTATGGGTATGTATGGATTATATGCATGCAAGTGAATTATGATGATCGAGTTTACTCACAAGCTCAAAGAAACATCCTCACTGGTTCAACGCAATACTGCGGAGCCTTCTCACACATAGAAGAAATTGAAGACATGTAAAAATACTTAAGAGACTGAGAGAGGAGACAAGAGACAAGAGACAAGTGACAAGTGACATGAATTAAAAGGATTTGAATTAAGTTACATGTAAAATATCATCGTGGTACGTCATGCTAAGCAGTCTACTGATCAAAGGTGGTTCCGACCCTCAAACCATGACAGTTCAACCGAATGTCACACGTAAGAAGGTGAGTTCCACTCCAGTGACCCTATGTCTGTCTAGGCTCGTAACGTCTAACTAAAGAAGTCTAAGACTCATTAAAATCAGCTCTAACTCACTCACACGCTCCACCGAGGGTGAGTCAAGATAGAGATGCTGGTTTCAAGAGCCTATCCTAGATAGGAGTTCTAACTTAAATTTGAAACTAGGTTCTATACTCATACTAGCTCACCTTGGATCCTCACTCGCTCAATCGAGGGTGATCGTCTCAAGGAAACCGTAAGCTAGCATGAGTCCTATGGATGCCTAACAATGATGCTCTAGGAGTTTGGAGGGGGCTTTATATAGTTTTTTGAATGAATTTGGGCCCTTGGATCTAGAGAAATCAACTCTCAACTCTAGGATCACTTCTTTCGATTACAACCATTTGATTAATCAAATCAATGGCTTGGAATTGTTCTTTCTATCAAATCTAGTGTAAAGGAGTGAAATTTAGGCGCCCTCATTCTCCACCATTGGATCTGGGGATGATCTAGACCGTCGGATCAGTGCTGACATCAATTCGGATAAGATAAGCCACTATTTTTTGGAGAAATGCTGCATTATTGATCTTTGATTGTAAAAAAGGTCTTCTTTTATGGAAAAAATTCGTGGATCCTCCTTCCTTTATGCTTTAGTGCATCTCCACCCTTGAATATGAGCTCATCTTGACCGTACAACATGGTTCAATCATATTTTGACATGTGGCAGACATTCAAGCCTTCAATTTTCTTATTCTAGAAAACTGCGGTGACCTTGAAAACTGGACTTTGTGCTCTTTGACCCTCCAAAAAGTCTTTGATGAAGATGAAACATTGTAGGACTATGTTTCCAAAGATCTCCTTCAGGAATATGCAGAAAAAACTCCCATCTGAATCTAACTTGTACAAGTTTGACTACATTTGGAAGCTTGCAAGGTGGCATTAAGGTGTCTAGGAAGCTCGGATAGCCTTGAAACTTTATACAAATATGTAGCCACATATGGTCTTTATACATGCCAAACCATATGGCTAACATAAATTTCTATACAAGAATTTGTAGGGTCAAACTAGAAAAAATACATTTTTACAAAATGAACATAGCATATCAATGTGCTACCAAATCCATTTTCTGCTGAAATTTGGGCTATAGACTGCCTTTGACAATCTTTACAAGTATATGGATTTTCATCTAATTTGGTGACAATGAAATTTTTACCCTAATTTCCCAACTTTGATCAGCTTTGACCAACTTTGACCGCTACCATGGACTTTCTTGATTTCTTTGAAACTTTGTATGTGACCTTCCTTTGACATCCTTGATGCATCCTGGACTTCTCGGGGAATTCTGGCTACCTTCACCAAATATGTTTTTTGTAGGCCTTCACAAGTGAGAGAGGAGAGAAAATCTCGACGACATTCGCCCCCACTAAACCTGCGATTCCTCCGGAAGCACCACTCTAGCATCTGTGAAAAACAAAATGTTCCAGGCATCAAATTCTTTTATAGGCAACATAAGAAACATGGAAGGAAAATTGATTATATGCATGAATTAGTAGGTAACGTGACATGAAGCAAAATTTGCATGAAAGAAAGAATTGAAACAGGCAACATGAATATGCATGAACAAATAGGCAACATATATGCAAATGAACAAGCAACATTGGCAACAAGAAAGAAAAAAAACAAGCATCAATATGAAGTGGAAGTGGATGTATTGAGTCGTTTTAAGCATCAGTTCCTCTCATCTTGAAGAAAATTTTGTACCTTTTTCATAAAGCAATCTACCTTAAATATGATTATAAACAAAGATTTAGGATTTTCAAGAGACATCTTTCATCTTTAGCTTATTTTAGATCAACTCCTTTCCTACATAAATATGAATATGCTCTTTCTCTAATAACATGCAAGGAAATCTAACTAAACTCCACTAATGCATAAATTTGCCTATATAGCCCGTGATTTATTCTACTATGCCTCTTTATCCTCCTTTGGCTTGCCTCTTTTTTTTTTTTTTTTTTTTAATGATGATGATGATTCGGCAACTTTATGGTTACGATCACTTTTTTGGGGTGGAAAAAAGTGTAAACTTCTTGGTAACATGTAGCTTTTTTTTTTTTTTTGACAAGGAAAAATTAAACTCCGATACAAGGTACAACCATTTTTTATGACGGAGAACAGTCGTTTAAACTCCGATACAAGTGCTGTGAGATGGACTAAGGATGTAGAAACATGCAATAGCAGGAGATAGGATTTCAACAATTATGCTTTCGATACAGGATACATATGCATGTTTATATATGAAAGTCTTGTCACCAAAATAAACCTCCAAATCTACATGCCCTATCTTTCCACAATCCTAGATTATAATCAATTTCTTAGTAGATAAGTTACTACTTAAGATACAATTTTACACAAGTAGAGAAATCATCATTTGCCTTTTTTGACTCAAGTGATGTGGATATGCAATGCAATGCAAAGACTGAAAAAAAACATGCATGAAACAAGCATGGAAATAAAATAGAATGAACTTGAAAAAAAACAAAGCAACATGAACTTGAAAATTAATAATATATATATATATTTTTTTTTTATAACATGGATACTCCTGTTTATGAATCGGCCTCATTGTTGTCATCTTCTTCAATGTCCTCATCCAAAATGTACTCGTCATTATCACGCTTCTTGAATAACTTTATCCTTTTACCTGCAATCAAAGTTTTTAGTGCAACACCATTTAATTCACAAAGAGCATACGTACCATTGTTGTTGACTTTTGATACTATGTATGGCCCAAACCACCGTTGAGTGAGCTTTTTGCGTGCATCATATTGAGAGTCAAATGTACTATCATAAATGAGCACCCAATCTCCTACTTCAATTGGCTTAGGACGCAATCGATGAGTTTTATCAAAATAATGCTTGTTCTTCATTCTAGATTCTCTTAATTTTTCAACAGCATCATCAAGTCTTAATTTACCTTGTTCTAACTGTTCAATACGCAAACTCAAAAAATCATCAGTAGACATGTTTTCAGACCAAGGAAAATTTGACCATGCAGAAATATGAGACTGAATTGGAAACAATGGTTTTTGACAGTACATGAGTTCAGCAGGCATATATCCAGTAGTACGTGTGCATGTCATTCTATCTGCCCAAAGTGCAAAAGGTAAGAATTTAGGCCATTGTTTGATGTCACCATTACATGCTTTAGATATGGCTTTCACAATAGGTGGATGCCCTCTCTCTATTTTACCATTGGCCTCTGGGTTATATGCAATAGTGAGAGACAAACGAATACCGTGACGCTCAAAGAACTCTTTAGCTTCTCTCGCATTTAACTCTCCACGATCGGCAACTACTTTCTCTATGTACCCAAAGCGACTTATGACATCTTCAAGCAAGAATTTGCAAACATTGTAAGTGGTCTTAGATCGTAGTGCACGTCCCTCTACATGATTAGTTAAGTCTTCTCTTGCAAGTACAATGTAACGCATTTTGTCGATACCTTTAGGCATAGTTACAAGATCTACTACCCACTTGTAGTGAATACAAGGTGGGTAAGTAGGATGCAACGGATCTCTATGTTTGACTGATGAATGAAGTTGACAAGTAGAACATGTAGAAACATAGCTACTAATGTCAACATACATCCTAGGCCAATAATAGGTACTTCTAATTTTTTCATATGTTCCAAAAAATCCTTTATGACCGGCCCATAATGTCTCATGCATTTCCTTCATTACTTGCAATTGAAGACCTCGTTTTCCCAGACTCGTTGTGGATTCTTAACCTTACCCTTAGCATGTCTCCAAAGATAACCATTACATAGGAAAAAGTTATAAGCTCGTTTCCTAATGTTACGGAATCTATTCGTAGTCCAGCTAGGTAATGGTTGTAGTGTACTGAGATACTTTCCTATGTCTCTCCATTCATCTTCGTACTCAGACTCATGAAATTGCTCATACTCATATATATGTGGAACATAGTCAATTAAGTTCACATTCTTTATTAGATCACTTTCAAGATCATCATCAAATCTAGCTCTCGATAACATATCAACAACTGAGTTTGACTTACCTGAAATATGAACTAACTCAGGATTTATGAACTTAATATATGAGATCCATCTAAGCATGGCTATATCAGGAGATGAACAATTGGCTATCATTCCAATGAGAGGCAAACAATCAGTCTCAACTTTGACATTTGCACCAATGAAATATTCTTTGTCTATTTTCAAAGCTGTTACCATACCCCATAGTTCTCGTTTGATCTGTGGATATTTTCATTGTGTTTCATGTAGAATTTTGGCACCAAACCTAATTGCATATCTATTCCCTTCACTATCGTCTTGACTTATGACCCAACCTATACCAATAGGACTAGTATCAACAGTCAATATAATAGGTTTGTTAGCAGAATAGTCTACACGCTTAAGGATGGGAGCTTCAAGCAATAATTTCTTCAATTTACGCATAGCTTGAGTGTGTTTGTCAGTCCAAATAAATTTTCGTTTCTTCCTCAACAAGTCATAAAGACAATCAGCAACATGAGCAAAGTGTGGGATCCAAATAACATAAAAGATACAAGCACCAAGAAATCTACGTACCTCACTCACGTTGTTACATGTTTCAGAAATCTTGCTAATGGCATCAACTTTTTGTGGGTATGGCTTTTGACCATAATGGCCACATAAATGTCCAACAATAAGCACCTCTTTGACACCAAAAACAGATTTCTCTATGGAAAATGTGAGACCTACCTCTTCAAATCGTTGAAATATTCTTTCACAATCAGAGATATGGTCAAGAACAAATTTACGACATCCAGATGAATCTATAGTAATGTCCTTTACATGTTCCTCACTCCCTTTAATTGGAATATCATCAATGAGTGGCATAGTTATATGAGGGATAAAATCATGTAAGACCATATTCATAGCACTCATCATATGAGCCACAGAATTAGTCGCTCCTTGAGGTAAAGTACACATTCGCACTAAGCCTAAAGGAGTTTTCATTGTGGTTATGTCACGACTGTCGATTGCTAACTAGAATTGGTCATATCCAGAATATAAATCACCCATTGAATAGATAGAATGTCCTAAAAATGATTCAGCAAACTCATCTACAATGGGTCCTGTTCCTACATTCCTTATGGTGACTTTATTGACGGGTTGGAGATCTTGAATAAAACGTAGTTTCCCATTCTTTTTAGGCACAGTGAACCATCTGTTTGAGTAAGGTGCAAAAGATGGCTCTAAAATTCTCATGTTTATCTTCTCCTTAAGTAGTTTCATTAGCTCAGGTAAGTGAGCCTTTGGAACAGGTATAGGACGAAGATTCCATGGAATATGTGGAATAGTAAAGATTATCATGGGTGCAACTAGCTTAGGATCTACACAACCAATCTCATGAGGATACATAGTAAAGGCTTTTCCATGGCTACGTATGACTCCCTCAAATTTATCTCTCTCTGCTGGCAAAAGAAAGTCATCATCTCTACCAATTTTCACCTGTTTGATTGTCTCATCCGTGAATGTATGTCCTATGTTTTTGTTATCCCAAAGAATTGGATCATTTTTCATATCAATAATTTTTTCATTCCTTCCTTGAGGTAATGGTTGAGCTATGGGTTTGATTTTTTTGTCTGCAGTTTTGTACTTTGTTTCAACTAAGGCATCATGTGTTTGGTTAAATTTTGAGCACTTGTCAACATTGAGAGCATACTCTTGGATTAGAGCATACTCATCAAGGGAAGAAAGAAGAATAATATGGGAATTAGAATTTTGTTGAAGACATAACTCTAACTCCTCAAGAGTAGAGAAACAATGAGATGTTTCAATCACATGCTCAATGTTCTCATCATGTTCCATGATTTTGTTGTTTTTATAATTTTTTTGGGTTTTTTGGATAAAAGACTTGGACAATTGACTCTTATGAAGAAAATCTAATCTAGAATTTGGAAAACAAAGTGACAAACTATTGTACATGTTCGTTGGATGCGAGATGTCAAACCAATATCCACTGTTGTCCCGCTCAACAATGGATTCTATCCAAAATTTTGATCATATGTAGCTCCAAACATGAATCGAGGTGCACAATCACTACAAGCATGCTCATGACCCAGAGTAACAATAGGTTTCTTTCTAATTGACAATCGATTCCTAGGATGATTCACTCCTACTGTCATGACTTGAAGTGATTGCATTCCATCCTTAGACTTAAATCTAGCATAGGTAGACCCATCATCCATGGCTTTAGTTTCCATACGACTCTCACAAATAAAGGGTTGACCTAAGAGAACTTCATAAGAGCAATTATCTTGAATAAAAAAGTGAAACTCTTCTGTGATTCCTCCTATGGATATGGGCACACTAGCACAAGCTCCATACAGGGTACCTACACCATTATCTGCAGTTCTCATACGCCATCCACAATCTTTATCTATGGGCCATCGAAACTTATCATAGACTTCTCTTGAAATCACATTGATTTCAGAGCCGGAATCTACTAATGCATTTACAGTGATAGTGTTCTTATCATTTCCTATTTTAACATGCATCTCTGATGTACCTCTAGACCAAAATGTTCTTTTAAAGTGGCTTTCAGGATTGTTTTCATGATTTTCATGGTCAGGTTGAATAGGTCCTAAGAAATTTTTATTAACATTTACTTCATCATCATCAAAGTCCTCTTCATCAGATTCATCAAAGTTTAAGGCTTCATTCATAGCTTGATCTTGATCTAGAGAATCTTGCATCTCAGTATCTAGATTAAGTGGAAACCTCTTCCTTTTAATTAGGCCGATAAAGTTATCTTTAAAAACAGGCTTTGCAATAGAGAAAACTTGTTCTAAAGACATAGTCACTTGACTCTTAAGCAAAATGTCATCTAAAATCTCCATAGGATCTATTTTTCTCTCAATTTCTGAAATCAAGATGGCTTTAGGTTTTCTCTTTGGTTTCTTTTGTTTCTGCTCAGGGTCTTGTTTTTGTTCATGTTCTCGTGTTTGGTCTTGAGTTTGTTTTGATTGTTCTTGTTTATCCAAAGGCTTTGGTTCTGTTTTTCTTTGCTTTGTCTTCTTCCCTTTTTGTTTCTCCTCTTGTTTTTGTTCATTGGGTTGTGCTTCTTGTTTTTTATCTTTGGATTGTGATGTTTCTCCCTGCTCTATGATTGTTTCTATTCCCTCTGAGGTTTGTTTTTGTGTTACTCTTCTTTCACTAGGCTCAGCTTCATCTCTTTTTCGTTTTTCTTCTACATTGGATATGTGAGAAATAAGAGATTGATCTTCTATCGGTAACTCCCAAGCCGTTATTCTCCTAATCTCATCCCGTGCTCTTACTAAAGCCTCTATGGAAAAATCACCTTCCTTTGTGGGTTTACTTGATTCTACTTGTTGTTCATCAAGAGCTTCTAGTTTCACTCCTATAGTTCCTACGTCCATTATGGTTATATTTTCATAATGTTTTTTCATTCCTCCCTTACCATAATTTCCTTGCAAAGGTAGCCTAGATCGATAGTCACAGATTTTCTTGTCTATGTCTATTACTAGTCGTTGCTCCTTAGCAGCCTTCAATAATTCACAATCTCTCAAAAAGTGCTCTAACGAATCACACCAAGGACACCTACGAGGGCCACGCACAAAACCATTTTGATTTTGAGGATTTTGATTAACTTGTGGTGGGAAATTTTGAAATTGAGGATTTTGTTGATAAGGTATTGCTTGAACAGGATAATTAGGATTTTGAAAATGCAATTGATGTATTTGAGGAGCTTGGGGAGCAACATGTGGTACTTGAGGTGCAAGAGGAGCTTCCATATTATACGGTTGATGATTTTGAAAATTTTGATTTTGAGGATTTTGAAAAGCTATTTGAGAAGCTTGAGGATACAGGTTTTGATACATTTGAGGATTTTGCACATGAGGATGAGGATTTTGCATTGAAGGATTATGCATTGGAGGAACTTGATATGCTTGAGTAGGAGCTACTTGTGGATTTTGATTGGTAGCTATAACATGTTGATTAGGCTCTTGAAAATTCATTGGGTTCATTTGATTTTGGAAAGTTTTGGTGTAATTAGATTGTAAAGCATCTATAGTCTTGGCCAAATTGGATTGTGTAGCAATAAGACTTTCCATTTGCTTAGTGAGAATTTCCACTTGAGATTGTTCAACTACACTTTTATTTGGCTCTACTTTAAAACCTTGAGTAGGCTCCATCATTTGAGGAATAGGAGTAGAGTCAAAAATCATAGCATGGGATTGTTCTCTAACTTGCTCCTTAGTTTGTGGAAGGCTAGCTTGAGGAAGACTAGTTTGCTCATAAAGCATGGATTGTCTTTGATGTCTATGGGCTACAGCCTCTACTACTTTACACACTTTTTGCCAATTGTCAGTAAGACCATAGCGCTTATCTGGTTCTTCTAATCGCCGTTCAACTTCCCTATGAGTTTCAGGATGAAGAAGCTTAAGAAAATTGATCACAAGATCAGGTTCCAAAGTTATCTTATCCTCATCAGGAAGTTGTTCATAGCGTCTAATATACTCATTTTGTAAGTGAGTAATAGAGCTACTAGGCTTTGGAGAATTGACCCATCGTAAGAATCCATCTCGATTATGTTGGCTATAATCTTCAAGATAGAATTCTTTGAGCATCTCCTTTCTAAAATCACTCCAAGGAAGACTATCATATTGAGTGACACGGTTTATGATAGAGCTATCAACAATTCGTTCAAAGAATGATATCAAAAGATCTTCGGGAAGATAAAAAATCATAGCTTGCTCTTCAAACAAATCTAAGTAGCTTGTGATGTTGATGCCATTGAATTTTCCCTTCTCTCTCAACATAGAAGAGACTATTCTTTGGCCTTGTTTCTCAACAATAAGGGATTTGAATCCTTCCTCCATCTTATGTGAATAAGCAAGTGATGCACGATGCTCTAGATCTCTCACAAATGCGTTTACTTCACGACGAAGATGTGCACGATACTGTGAGAAATCCAGTGCAACACTCAAGACTGATGATGATGATATGATGAGGATGAAAAATATGAAACAAAGGATATGGATCACAACCTCCCAACAAGATCAGAAGCAAATGCCACAAAGCGTTTCACGTCGGGTTCAAATGTGGAGGTGATCGCAATCCGGGTGGATCGGGTCCGGTCGTGGCACACACAGGGTGTATGAAGCTAATGAATGTTGGAAGGTTTAACGACATGAAAGTGAAATTAATGTTGAGTATGGAGAAGAGAGAGATGTTGAAATGATTATGGGAATAGGAATGTAGGAGTGCAAGTTAGATTTATGAACATGAATGATAAGAATGAAAGAGAACCATACATACGAATGAAATTTGGAAGGAAGAATGGTCCATTGAAGGAGCTTCTTAAACACTTCCTAATTCCAATCCATATGCATAGTCTTCTTTGGATGATATGTATGCATGACGAGAATAGATGGAACCCTTACACATAAACCAGTTTCGAAAGGAAGAATGGTCCAATATTGGAGCTTCTTATACACTTTCAGAAACTAATCAATATGTATGGGTATGTATGGATTATATGCATGCAAGTGAATTATGATGATAGAGTTTACTCACAAGCTCAAAGAAACATCCTCACTGGTTCAACGCAATACTGTGGAGCCTTCTCACACATAGAAGAAATAGAAGACATGTAAAAATACTTAAGAGACTGAGAGAGGAGACAAGAGACAAGTGACAAGTGACATGAATTAAAAGGATTTGAATTAAGTTACATGTAAAATATCGTCGTGGTACGTCATGCTAAGCAGTCTACTGATCAAAGGTGGTTCCGACCCTCAAACCATGACAGTTCAACCGAATGTCACACATAAGAAGGTGAGTTCCACTCCAATGACCCTATGTCTGTCTAGGCTCGTAACGTCTAACTAAAGAAGTCTAAGACTCATTAAAATCAGCTCTAACTCACTCACACGCTCCACCTAGGGTGAGTCAAGATAGAGATGCTGGTTTCAAGAGCCTATCCTAGATAGGAGTTCTAACTTAAATTTGAAACTAGGTTCTATACTCATACTAGCTCACCTTGGATCCTCACTCGCTCAACCGAGGGTGATCGTCTCAAGGAAACCGTAAGCTAGCATGAGCCCTATGGATGCCTAACAATGATGCTCTAGGAGTTTGGAGGGGGCTTTATATAGTTTTTTGAATGAATTTGGACCCTTGGATCTAGAGAAATCAACTCTCAACTCTAGGATCACTACTTTCGATTACAACCATTTGATTAATCAAATCAATGGCTTGGAATTGTTCTTTCTATCAAATCTAGTGTAAAGGAGTGAAATTTAGGCGCCCTCATTCTCCACCATTGGATCTGGGGATGATCTGGACCGTCGGATCAGTGCTGACATCAATTCGGATAAGATAAGCCACTATTTTTTGGAGAAATGCTGCATTATTGATCTTTGATTGTAAAAAAGGTCTTCTTTAATGGAAAAAATTCGTGGATCCTCCTTCCTTTATGCTTTAGTGCATCTCCACCCTTGAATATGAGCTCATCTTGACCGTACAACATGGTTCAATCATATTTTGACATGTGGCAGACATTCAAGCCTTCAATTTTCTTATTCTAGAAAACTCCGGTGACCTTAAAAACTGGACTTTGTGCTCTGTGACCCTCCAAAAAGTCTTTGATGAAGATGAAACATTGTAGGACTATGTTTCCAAAGATCTCCTTCAGGAATATGCAGAAAAAACTCCCATCTGAATCTAACTTGTACAAGTTTGACTACATTTGGAAGCTTGCAAGGTGGCATTAAGGTGTCTAGGAAGCTCGGATAGCCTTGAAACTTTATACAAATATGTAGCCACATATGGTCTTTATACATGCCAAACCATATGGCTAACATAAATTTCTATACAAGAATTTGTAGGGTCAAACTAGAAAAAATACATTTTTACAAAATGAACATAGCATATCAATGTGCTACCAAATCCATTTTCTGCTGAAATTTGGGCTATAGACTGCCTTTGACAATCTTTACAAGTATATGGATTTTCATCTAATTTGGTGACAATGAAATTTTTGCCCTAATTTCCCAACTTTGATCAGCTTTGACCAACTTTGACCGCTACCATGGACTTTCTTGATTTCTTTGAAACTTTGTATGTGACCTTCCTTTGACATCCTTGATGCATCCTGGACTTCTTGGGGAATTCTGGCTACCTTCACCAAATATGTTTTTTGTAGGCCTTCACAAGTGAGAGGGGAGAGAAAATCTCGACGACAGTGTGCAAGGCGTGAAAGGGTGAGCATCAATAATCGGAATAATTATTATTTAGCTTGTAAATAAACGCGCGTAGAAGGTTCTATTGTTAGAAAAGTAATGGTTAGAATAAGGGTCGTTGTAGACCGTAGTTTCTGTTATTGAAAGCAATGGCTTTTCGTAAAAGTTATCAACTTTTAGTTTCATGCCTACTTTTCGAAGCCGCCCTCTTGTAACCACTCTTTTCGACGTAATCAAAATTCCTATAAATACATGCACTCTGTGGACTGTCGAAACAGAGTGCATGGGGGGAGATTGCACCCAATACTGCGTACTGTCTCGTCTCCTGTTGCGTCTATTGTCTGTGTGTTTTTCTATATCCGTAATCTTTGTATGCATGTGAGTAAGATCCTGACAACACATTCTCATCAACATCTCTACTGACCATAAATCCCTTGTTGGATGGATTATAAAACATGTATCCTTTCTTATTTAAATCATACTCTATAAAGATGCACTTCTTTACCTTAGGGTCTAGCTTACCTCTGATTTGAGATGGGATATGCATATATGCAACACATCCAAATATCCTACAATGATCAAGTGATGGCTATCTACCATGCCATGCTTCATATGGGGCCATCCCATCAAGTGATCTAGATGGCAACTTGTTAACAAGATAAGTGGTAGTAGATACACTCTTTGTGCACAAATAATTAGGTAATTTTGTTTCATTTAGCATTGACCTAGTTGTTTCAAGAATCAACCTATTTCTCCTCTCTGCTACCCCATTTTGCTCAAGGGTATACCTTGTTGTGATTTCCCTTTTGATTCCTCTATCCTGCAAGAATGCATCAAATTCATTGGAGAAGTACTCGCCTCCTCCATCTGACCTTAGGTTCTTTTGGCTTCTTCTTGTTTGGTCTTCCACAAGTGCAAGATACTTCTTAAAGCAATGAAACACTGCATCTTTGTGCTTCATAAAATATAAGATAGTCCATCTATTGAAATCATCAATGAAAGATACATAATACCTTGATCCAGAAATTGAAGGGTCCTTACTTGGTCCCCACACATCTATGTGGACAAGCTCCAAGTAATCCTCATGCATGTAGCCTTTCTTTTAGAAGGGTAACCTGTGAGATTTTCCAAACTGACATGCACCACATTTATAGATCATGTGTTGCGTGGATACATTGGGTATTCAAAGCACAAATTGATCTCTAGATATATGCTTTAAGGTTCTCTCACCAATATTCCTTAATATTTTATGCCAAATCTCAAGTTCTGATAATGTTTGATATTTGTAATTATAAAGTGCAATATTCCTTCTATCCTCAAGTTCAAATGTGAATAGTCTACGTGTCTTTTCTCCTTCGGCAATTCTCTTGAATCCATGTTGGGGATAAATGCTCCATATTTGTTGAACCTAAGTTGCAAACCTTTTTCCACAATTTGTCCAACACTCATCAAATGCTTGGTGATTGTAGGTACATATAGAACCCTGCTCAACAGATTTCGATTTCCATTAGAGGTTTTAACATTTCCTACCTTGACCACTGAATGCTTGGTGTCATCACCTGTTTGCACTTGGTGCTTTCCTTTGGGTTCCTCAAGGTCAGAGAGAAGACCTACATGGTTTGAACATCCTCAATAAATGTAGAAGAGATGGTCATCGTTCATACCTTGCTTTGAAGTCATGTTCATAATCAAAAGGGAATCCTCTTGATCTTCTATGTAATTGTTGTAGTCTTTCCTTGATTTGTAGCCTCCTTGGTAGTTGTTATTGTAATTCTTGATGTAGTTGTTATTGTATACTTGATGATGATTGAACCTTCCTCTTGATTGTGTGTAGCCACCTCTTTGGAAACCTCTACCTTCTTGATTCTTGAAATTCCTATAACACTCATTTGTACTGTGATTTGATAAACCACAAATATTACATGGGGAAGATTTGAAAGGTCTCCCCCTACCTTGCTTACCTCCTCTGCCCCTACCTCTTGAGTTCCTACCTCTCTGTGCATAGTTAGCTTGAGAGGTAGTACCTTCATCCTCTACTTTCTTGCTTTTTCCATTGTCTTTAATCTTCCCTTTATCTGTGTATAGAGCAGAAGAGTTATTACCTCTTGATGAATCTCAATTTTTGTTGAGCTTAGCTTCATGGGTAAAGAGTTGCCCCATGAGTGTGGTAATTTCTGCAATCTGCATGTCAATGTATAAGTCCATGGCAGTTGTGAAGCTTTCCCATTTGTCATCTACCTTGATGCCATTGATCACTTGTCTCACAAATTGCTCCTCTTCAATGTCTTCTCCTATGCTTGCCAATTGGTCAGACACATCCTTGAATTTGGTTACATATTCTGAAACACTTTGTTTGGATTGCTTCCTTTGAGTGGTAAACTCAATCCACAATTGGTTCTTCCTAGCCCTTCTGTTGGAAGAAAAATATAAAGACAATGTATCCCAAGTTTCTTGGGATGTTTTATAGTTCTTAATTTTTGGAAGAAGGAAGTTAGAGATAGATTTTAATAAGCAAGACCTTGCTAATGCATCTTTGGCACACCATGAGTTGAGTCTTTCATGCTACTCTCTTGTAGGTTGTCCTTTGCTTCTGAAAATGGGCATCTCCTCATCTCCTAATATGTATCCATAGAGACACCTTCCCTGCAAGTATGTCTTCATCCTCAAGGACCATGCTTGGTAGTTTTTCCTATCCAACTTATCAATAAAAGAAGGAAAACCACCTCCCATTTTACCTCAAGTTGCTCTGATACCATTCTTGGGAAAGATGGATGGACACCTCAAGAAATGAGTTGGTAGTGCTAATCCCTACTTTGTACCAGCCCTATGTTACTTGACAATTGTGTTTTAGGCCCCTTTAGATTTCCATTGACCCTAAATAAGTGCCTATGTACTTTGTAAATAATGCTTCAAACAATTTGATCAAAATAGATAAGTTTGCAATTTAACTATGAACCAAAAAGTTGGTATTTTGGTCTTGACACCTACTGGATGTTATGCTTAGTAATCACATTACAATATCAATTAGAAAACTTTGTTGTTAGGGTATCCAATTAGCTTAGAGAGCTAATGATTCCAAGTGGAATAACTTAAAATGATAGACTATACTCTGAGCAATGTCTTTAACAAGTAGAAGCTTACCCTCGATTTTTAAGGAACTCTGCAGAGAATGACAAGTGACCACTTTGAGGCACTTTTCTCCCAATTCACTAAACTAAACTTCTTCAAACTTTAAAAGCTTGTAGTACACTTTGAGCTTGTTCCAACAAGCTATAGATCATCAAAAATGGTGAAGGTATCATTGCAACATGAGCAAGACAAGTTCACTATTCTCAGTGACAATGACAGAGACAGCAACAAAGATGATCAATCATATAATGTATTATATGACACTGTTGTACATGATCATTGGCATGAATATGATGTCCAATTATGGTGATAGGAGTAGGCTATAGTTTGAGCCACAAATATAGTCACATACACACATATACACTCACACATACACATACGACCACATATACATACACACATGTATACACTCACACATACACATACAACCACATATACATACACACGCATACACATATACACACACACATATACACTCACACATAAACATACAACCACATATACATACACATATATATTCACATACACTTACAAACAGACATACACTCACATTCATACATACACACATATGCATACACACATACACATGCAAACACATGCAATCAGATACACACATATACATACACATGCATAAACACATAGGCATACACACATATACATACACACGCATACACACACATACACACATAAAAATACACACACATATATACATAACACACATAGACACACACACACGTACACATATACACACACATGTATAGTCTCAAGCATACATGCTCACATATTTATACGCATGCATATGCATACATACATACACAAATGCATACACACATATAGACATACACACACATATGCATACACACATACACATGCATACACCACAAGGAATACAGGTGCAAAGCGAGAGTTAATGTGACACAATTTCATTGCTTTAAATTGCATAAAGCATCGCAACAAATGTTGAGCTTGGGATGTCAGTTAAACAACAAAAACTTTGATGTTTTTATCGAGGTGTGGCACGATGGGATATGCGATGGTTACATTGAGCATTATTAAAGTGATGATTTAAAAAAGAATCGCATAAGCGATACTAATTTGTATCACATAAGCGATGTTAATTAGCATCGCTTATGCGACACTATTTCGAGAGAGTTTAGGATGCTTTAGCATTGGTTACATGACTGGTTTTTGATGAAAAAATAAAAATGTTGGAGGCTCTTCGATCAACATCTACACACATCTCATTCAAGGGCTCTCCAATGTTCACAATTGCATTATGCTTACGAGCTAAAAAAATCACTTCTTGAATTGTTGTTTTTTCTAATCTCCATCTTACTATCTCTCTCTCTATATTTCTCTCTTTCTACCTCTTTCTCTCTTTGAATTATCTCTCTCTCTTTCTCTCTCTCTTTCTCTCTCTCTCTCTCTCTCTCTCTATCTCTCTCTCTCTCTATTGCAGGTTATTCAAGAAGTTAACCAAGCAAAAATAATGGCTAACTATTGTAAGTACAATTTCCATTTTTTCTATATCATTCAAATTGTGTTATTTTCACTAATTAGCATACTCACACTTATTGATATGCACATATACACTTATACATGAAGATGCACGTTCACACATATACACATGCACATACACACACATACATGTGCACACACATACACATGCATATGCACAAACATTTATACAAACACATAAAAAGACTTGCATGCATGCATTATTGCATATATACATACACATACACAAATTAACACATACTTAAATACATGTATATGCACATCCACATGCATGTACATTCACATGCATGCATATACACATGTATGCAAATGGAAATGCATCCACATGCACATGCATGATTCACTCATATACACATGCATATACATACCCTTGTATATGTTTATACACATACACATACATATGCACATACATACATACACACACACATATATACACATATATATGCACATACGTACACACACATATGCACATACACACACACATACACATACATACATATACACATATACATGCATATACACACATACACTCACATATATAGATGCATATCCATACATATACACACACATGCACATGCACATGCACATACACATACATACGCATATTCACTTACGCATGCACATGCAAATACATACATATACACACACATACACATGCGCATGCACATACACATACATATGCATATACATTTACACATGCACATGCTCATACATGTATATACACATATACATATGTACATACATACATATACACACACATATACATGCACATACATATACACACATATGCACATACACACACATACACATGCACATACATACATATACACACATACACATGCACATACATACATATAAACACATATACATGCACATACAGAGATATACACATACACTTACATATATACATGCACATACATACATATACACACATACACATTCACATCCACATACACATACACTTATACATGCATATGGAGATACATGCATATACACATATACATATTCACATACATACATGTACATATATATGCACAGATACATACATA